>JBAMJR010000348.1:10000-152500 GCA_038501785.1 Myoxocephalus aenaeus
CGCATTAATGACATTATTAATGACATTAATAAGTCATTTGAAACCCTCAGGAAAGCGGTTTCAGTCGAGTGCTGTTTGCGAAACCCTGACTGGAATTTGTCAAACATATTGTGCCTCTCCAGTGCAGCAGTAAGTTGGTCGGCCACAACCTTCTCTAGGATTTTTGACAAAAAAGACAGTTTTGGAATAGGCCTGTAGTTCAAGGTCAAATCAGGATCTAAGTTACGTCTGGATAGTTGCATGTTTAAAATAGGAAGGGACACTTCCTGTAGACAGAGAGGAATTAAAAATCAATGTTATGGCAGGACCAATAATTGGCAGGATTTTCTGAATTAGAGAGAATGGTATAATATCCAGAGGGCAAGACGGTGGTTTTGATTTATTAATTCAGTCCATTAACTCTTGTAGGCTGATAGGCTGGAAAGAGTCCAGAACCATAGGAGATTGAGAGGAGCTACAGTTGGGTGAACAAATCCCATGAGCAATACCAGACCTAATCGCATTATCTTATCAATGAAATAGGTAATACACAATGTACTTCTGTTTCAGCAACGTGTGCAAAAAACTACAGTATCTGGCTTTTTTATGTAATTACATAAAAATAGGAAAATAGGAAAACCGCCAACTGCTCTTTTTACATATTCTCATGTGTTTCATGGAAGGTCATTTTGGACTGATCAATAAAGTGGTTATTTGGATTAAAATTAAGTTTGATTTTGGGCATGATTGTCTACACACATCACGCTCAGCTGTGGTTGTAGCAGAGGCAACCTCCAGTTCTGAGTGAGGCCGATGCGGAAGTGTCTTAAAACTTACATTCTCTCTACTGACCACCAGGGGGCGACTCCTCTGGTTGTATAGAAGTCTATGAGAAATTACTCTACTTCTCTCTTGATGTATTCCCTCAGTAAACATTGTAAACATGAGTTTATGTCTCAATCTCTAGTTTCCAGTCTTATTCAATACAGCATGATGTTTATTTAGTAAATGATGGTCATTTAAAGTCAAACAGACCATAAAGCAGGGGATGCTTTAGGGCGGGGCTACCTTGTGATTGACAGGTCGCTGCCAGAGCCGTAAACGGCGTCTCTACGTCACTCCTCCGCCGTCCATATCTGGTCATTTCTGGTTACTGGTTGCAAAAAAGCACTCCAGGCTTCATAATGCCAGTTTACAAAGCAATGAGTGACATCACAGTGGCTCCGCCCACTTCTTACATACAGTCTATGGGTGGTAGCCACTTCCTCATCCCTCCTCAGGTGACTCGCCTTCACAACATCTCTGCATCAGATAAAAGGATGGGCGACGGGGATGCTCACATGTTGCATATCACTTTTTAACTTGACTTTGATTACGTCTCTCTCTCTCTCTCTCTCTCTCTCTCTCTCTCTCTCTCTCTCTCGTAGTCCTCCAACAGTGTGTCCCCTCCTTTCCCACCTGAGCCCGACCTGACCCTGTCCAGCACGCTGAACTCTGACCTGTCCACCATACCTGACCTTCTCGTCTGGGCCCGAGAGAGCGGCTACACCGAGCTGACCTCGTACACCGAGGCCGAGCTGGCCAATCGCTTTGTGATCCAGCTGGCGGGGACAGGTCAGCACCCGTGTGTGTGTCTCTTGTTTCCATCGGTGTGCGTGACCTCGCTTTAATTTGAAATCTGCCCAAGTGTCCTCTATGAACAGAGGAAATGATTTGCTTTACGATAGAGGATGAGAAACGCAGCAATATGTCCTCCATGTATGCCGAATGAAAGGGCCGTTGGAAGTGTGAGTGTAACGGTAACGTCTCCGTCTCTGTGTCTCCTCCCCGTCTGGGCCGCAGACGCCGTGATGATGAACCCTGCGGCCGTGAGGCCGCCCTGGGCCGAGGAGCGCCGGCTGAGGCAGTGGCTGAACGCTGGAGGCCGAGCGCGAGGAGGCTGGGAGAGTTTCACGGTGCAGTGCGAGGACGGACGCCTCAGCGTGAGCGTAGAGCGGCGCGTCCTGCAGGTCCTCATCCCTCAGTATTAGACGTAATCGATTCAGAAACAGAGAGGCTGCCCACTGATATATATATATATATATATATATATCCATCATCAATGAAATGTACCAACCTCTGCTTTTCTTAGGAATATCTTGACCATGAATCATATTTAAAGCTGCTAATCATTATGTTGCTTTTACTAATAATTGATCAGATGGCTGCCTGTAATATGAAAATGATAAAACCCCACATGGAACCATCACACAATTCTGCTTTATGCAGTGTTTTAGTGTCTTTTAACAGTTTAAAAAAATAACTCTGATAAACCTACCGTATACTAGTTGCCCAACATCAGACACATAGCGCGGCTTTCAGCAGCTGGAGCCAGATGTTTCCCTTCAGGGGTTTAGTGGAGATCGGAAACAGAGCGAAAGGGATGCCAAATGGTGATCCCTGCCTGCTAGATGTATAAATAGGTGGTTGCTGACATTTTAGCCATATCAACTTTATGTTTTGATATAATACTGCTTCACAGCTTCACAGCCCTCAAAATAACCAGAAAAAAAATAAAAAAGATTAAAGCGAGGATGAGTTTATTTTTATTTATTTTTTATAATTTTTTTAAATTTATAATCTAGTAGAAACATTCATGTCCCACCAGGATGAACTGGTTTAATTTGGGTGATCTTCAGACATCATCAGGTCAAAATTGTACCTTGTCCAATACTTTGGTTTATGACCAAATAACTACAACATGAATGACAGTTCCCTTTGCCCCCGCTGTATTTTATGTTAGTGCTACCGAGCAGATGTTAGCATGCTAGCACAATAAACTAAGATGGTGAACATCACACATGCTAAACATGTGACCACCGTCATTGAGAGCATGTTGCCGTGCACACGGACACAGGACACTCCTAGTTTTGTTAAACTGGCACTAGCAGTTATTATTAAACATCTCTCCAGTGATACAGAAATGATTCCTATGAAAGTGGCGTCGTCTCACATGAGTTCTCCCCTCCAGAGCTCGTCTGTCCCAGTGACCGCCGTGACTCTGAGAGACTCGACATGCCAGGCTCAGTCCAACGGGAGTCATTTCCTGTTGGTGTTTCCAGTCATTTCCTGTGGGACTGAGAGTCTCCTGCTGGGACCGCCGAGAGGGGTGCAGTACAAAAACATGGTGAGATGAGAAATGTGTTGCCTATTAAACCCTGTTCAAATCCAATGATTATTTTACTCCATAAAATAATCCACATTGTCTTTACTTAACTTTTAAAGAATTCTGGGAGATTTTATGTCATTCTTGTTCTATTAACTGACATAAACCAACAGAGGCAGCGAAGAAGGAGAAGGAGAACAGAAAGAGTGAAGCTTTGAGAACACAAAGGGAAAAACACCTGACTTCAAAATGAATTCAAAGTTTACCAGACAGCGGCAAAAAGAAAAAGCAAGGCACATAATAGACACTTGTAATTGTGTTAAGTGGAAGTTGCTCTTGCTCTTGAGACTTGTAACCCAGGTCATCGTGACCACAACCGCCGGCCGTGAGGCCTAAAAAGAGGCAGATCAAGTGAGACTTTCTCTCACTTATCTTTCATAGGAGGGAGGCAAGCAACAAAGGAAATGAATGAAAAATGGGTCTTTAATGTGTAAAAATAAATATCATAATTACTGTTATAATCATGTTTCTGCCAGGTATTAATGTGTGTGACGTCACCGAGCCAAATCTTTGTAGTTGCGAGTTCTTTCTTTTCCCAGTGCATGAGGAGCAGTTTATTTGCAAAGATGAGACATAAAAAAATCTAATTTTAGGAAAACACACCTCCATATGTATAAAACCCTGACCAGTGGGATCTCCATTTATCACAGTTCCTGAGCCACTTTCTGCCACACATTCTTTCATGTGTATTGCGTTTTTGAGAATCAATACAGTATCACTAAAACATAATATAACAAATATGTATTGACATTTTCTTACACCTTCAGGGCTCACAAAGTTGCAGTGAATGAACCCGTACAGTCCACCATTCTGTCTCCCTCCTCTCTGGCAGGTGTTACTATGGAGAGACGAGCCTCAGGCCATCCTGGCTCTCAATGAGACAGAAAGGAAGTCCAAAGGTCCACTCGGCATACATGTGAGATATCTGTAAACTATTATTCATGACATACTCCATTATTCATGACACGTTTGTAACCTGCAGTGTCCTGTCTCTGCTCTCAGTTCAGCTGTTTGGCTGCAGTCCCCACGCTCCCCGGGTCTGCTGACGTCACTGACGTAAACACACCTCCGGTGGTGCCGTTCCCCTGGGCACCCGAGGGCCCGGGGCCCGATCCAGGACCGAGACACCTTCCGACACCCGGAAACACATCTGAGCCCGTTCTTCTTCTGAAGCTCTCTGTCGCTGAGAGCTACGAGGAGAGGCTGATCGGCCCCTGTGTCATAACTGCAGACCACCGTGTCTACGTTGAGGTCTGTGTGTGCGCACGTCATATATTTTCTGTGCTTATTTGACGCAGGCTCTCAAAACCAAGTTCTTGGAAGTTAAGAACTTCATTGGTGCGATTGTCTTTTTTTCTTTCTGAAAGTGTGATGGCACCGTTACCATTGACTACAGCTGTTTTGTTATCTGTCCTATCGCAGATTTCAGCCAAAGGGCCCTTCATAGATGTGGTGGAGGTGAAGTCCTGTGTGGTCTCTCCTCTGTCAGAACCGAAAAATACTTGTTTCTGGATCGTCATAAGCGACGGCTGCTCCTCAGACCCCTCGCTGACCCTCAGTGCAAAGACAAAAGAGGAAGAGGAAAAAGAGGTGGAAGTTGGTGATGAAGTGGAAGAGGAAAAGGAGGAGACAAATGGACTGGACAGAAGAAGGAGAGAAGCACCAGAGAGGATGGAAAAGAGGAACGCAAACGTGGCAGGAGAGGAGGAGATCCGGCCGTTGAGGTTTAGTTTCATCCTTCGGCCAGTGTATAACAACTCGATGCAGTTCCTCCACTGCAGCCTCCGTCTGTGCCTCTCTGACCCGAAACAATTGGAACCCACAGAGGAAAGAGGAAAGACTGACTGTCAGGACAGGATACGTATCCCTCCACTGGTTTCTAGATCTTCCAGACACCAGGTACGCAAACAGTTAGCGCACTAGGGCTACGTTTCATTGCACAAAAACATGTGCAGAATGAAGCCTCTTAGCAAAGCCATCAAGGGACGAGTTTGACATTTTCTTTCTGGTTCAGTCAGATGAGCAGATTGATACCCCTCTCACGCGTGGATGCTAGATATAAGACTACAGCCGGTTAGCCTAGCTTAGCATAAAGACTAGAAACTGCTCGACTGGTTCTGTATAAAAGGTTAAAGAAATCAAGCAAACTTTTTCCTGCCTATGTGAAGCTAAGCTAACTGGCTGCTAGCAGTAGCTTCCTATTTAACATACAGACATGTTTGTGGTATCCCAGCAAGAAAGCGAATAATCATATTGGCCAAACATATTGCTTTACTTTAATGTAACTTAAAAGTGTTCACTATTCAATCAGGGGCAGACCTAAAGATAGTTTGTGCAATTTCATATCACAGGTAGAAAGTCTAAGAAGTAAATCAAATGGTTTTAGGATTATAGTTAATTATTACTCATATCCACTTTGTGTTGATTCACAATTTGTACTTTGTAACACTAAAAACAGCACAACTAACCTACAGACCTTCTCCTGTCTCCCATCTCAGTGTGAGGTCAGAAACCTCTACAGGCCCTTGCTCGTCACCCAGTACATTAGTTCACTGGCGCCCAAACTGGCGCTCAATGCCAGCCAAAAAACCAAGAAGCTGAGTGTCTCCCCGCTGGCCAGTCCAGACCCGGAGCACAGCAGTGAGTATCACCTATTCTGTCATTATTTGTAATGTTACCCTGAGACTATTGAAGCTGCTCCTCTGTCCCGCTGCCTCGTGAACGTTGTGTCTCTGCAGTGCCGACAGGACCGGTGTTGGGAATTGTGTTCGCTGCCTTTGTGATGGGCGTCTGCCTGACGGGCGGGCTGTGGTGCATCTACTATTATACAGGTGACCATGTCAGCTTCCTCCTGCCACTGAAAAGGGACTTGAATGTCCGAATGTATCATCATCATCATCATCATCATCATCATCATCATCATATCCATTGTGCAAATGTAACATAATAGTAATTCAACACACAGTCAGTTCATTTTAGTGGGGTAATTTGGGTTTGGGATCATTTGCGAATTTTTGACGTCTTATCCAAATTTGGGGATAATGCATGAAAGCACTGTCCAAATTCTAATTCTAAATGTTGTCTTGATTGCACAATGTGTAATGATGTAACCAACATTTTCCAAAAAATATAAAATAAAGGAGGATCATGCAGATTTCCACAATAAACATTATTAACTACGGTGTTTTCCAGCTGAGGTCGTGTGGAGACATTATAAAGGAACTCTGTTATTATGTCTTTTGAAGGAGCACGTCCAGCATCACTTGGAGGAGAACGTCATTTAACAGACCGCACTCGTGAAGGCCACACCTGGACTCCACCGTCACCGTCTGACCAGTCGTCCACCTCGGTGTAGGAGGTAAGATCTGATGAGGACGCTCCCACATCGAAGTCTATGTTGGGGGAGGACTACTGCACTATATCAGCCTCAA
The DNA here is from genome assembly GCA_038501785.1 of Myoxocephalus aenaeus. NCBI lineage: Eukaryota > Metazoa > Chordata > Actinopteri > Perciformes > Cottidae > Myoxocephalus > Myoxocephalus aenaeus. Next base: position 16,616 of record JBAMJR010000348.1, read on the forward strand.
GTGATGTCACTTGAGTCAGCATCTGTTGGGGATTAAGACTACAAGTTTGAAAGCGATAAAAAAAAAATTACACATTCGCATACAGTACATTAGCCGTAGTACTAGCCTAACACACCTGGATATTTGACTAGACTGTTGGTGGTCGAGTTGCATTATGGGCAATGTAGGCGGCAGGTTTTGACAAGGAAGAAGAATGCATGAAATAAGACAAAAGATGTTCTGCTGAATCGATTTTGATACTTAAAACAGAAGACAGTGTCCATCGTGACTTCAACATTGATACGGGAGTACTACATGAGCTTATTTAGGGGAGCACTATTTTAAAGGGGATTCATCAAATGTGTGACTTATGTTTCAGTGTTTTGAAACTACTACTGTTTTGAATTTATGTCTGTCTGTCTGGACTGGGCTCCCGGTTATATGATTCTCATTAAAATTCTGTTATTTGCCGTTTGCTGCATGCTGCATGCTCTTTCAGCGAAAAGAAAGTAAATTCAGTTCAATTAAATTCTTTAAAGAAATCCTTTAATAACTCAAGTAGTGGGCGGACAGATTTTTGGTAATTATCTTAATATTTACGTGACACAAAATACCATCCAAATGATTCGAATGAAATGCCAGCAACACGTTGCATCACATTACATAGACAAATGCATGTAAAGCTGCCTCTCTGTTCAAATTAGCCACATTCCTACAAGCCTGCTACAACCCAATGTCAAAGCGGTTTATTTAAAATAAACTGTCGTGGTTAGAAGTGCCGGCAGTTCCCGAAAATTTATCAGCAACACCTGCAGATTTCGACTCCGGTGTGCCAGATAGGTCTGAACGTTTTTTTCTTTATTCTTTTATCTCTCTCTCAGGATTTCCTGCAAATCTGACAAAGGAGAACTGGGACAGAGGTTCTAACAGCTTGTGTGTGTGTGTGTGTGTGTGTGTGTGTGTGTGTGTGTGTGTGTGTGTGTGTGTGTGTGTGTGTGTGTGTGTGTGTGCAAGAGCTAGCACAGCTGCGAGACCCTTGTTTGTGCCCTTCTCCTGCATCGTTCATCGCTCTGCAGCAGAAATAAGGACCGCGAGGACCGAAACCAAGTAAATACTCATCGCTTACTAACGTGTGATTGTTCTGCATGGAATCATTTCTAAAGTAGCAGCGACTCGTCACACGGAGGGACGCGTCTGTCTGGATTCGACGGGATCCAGACTTGGTCTGGTTGACTCAAACAGAAACCACGTCACCGCATCGTCACCTTTTAAGAGGCGTGGAGGTCAAAGGTGAACTGGGTCACTGCGAGTGCCTGTTTGAAGAGTCTGTGTTTTACAAAGTCAATTTCATTGTTTGTGCTGTCACTGAATTAGCTGGAAAACGGCATTTATTTGTATGTGGATTCTGTTTATGTTTATGTGGCAAATAAGATGTAATAAACGAGCCGAGATCCATGACGTTTCACTCGAGTCACATGCAAGTCAAAGGAAGGTAATGTGCAACAGTGATTTGTCGTCATGTTGCGGTCCAGCTGATGGAGTTCAACACACACTCTCCTCTTAGTTTTAATTTGGTCTGCTTACGCCTGAGAGAAACACTCTTCAGCTGCTAAACGCTCCGCTCTGCCAGTGTCTGTCTGCCGTGTGGTGCTGAGCAGGTTGTGCACAGTGTTTTTTTCTTTTAAGAGCTTTTTTGCAGAGGGGAAAACAAAATCCTAATGAGCAGTGAGAGTGGCCCAAAACATTAAAAGCTGCATCCACAAAACCACGACAATTAGTTGGTAAAAACTAAAAATGCTCCGCAGAGCAGGGGGGGGGGACTGAGTTTGTCGCTCGTTCTCTGCGGGTTTAGTCCGCTGCACCTTTCAGCCATTCAACCCATTGTTAACATGAAAATATTTTTAAATTACAGTTTTCACATGTATGTGTGTTTTTTTTCTGTCATTTTTAGAGAGTAATTTCAAAACTGGACCTCCTGTCCTCCGTGCATTAGTGGAAGCTATCCTGTGAATGTGTCATCATCAATCATTTCTGCCGGGAGCCCAGCTGCCGTGTATTAAGGATGCTACTTCCAATAATGGGGACACACACAAACACACATGGACACACAAACTACAATCACATCCGCACAACTTTCTGAGGAAAATAGTTCCCTGAAAATTGTACGACGTGATTGAATAATGGTCCCCTTGACACTGTTTCCTGGCACATCCTGGGGGGGAAACAGCCCATGTTACACATTTCCTGAAAGATACAAATCTACAACAAAAAAGTTTTGCTTTTCAAATATAAAAAAAAACTCTGACAAATAACGTTCTTACACAATCAGGTTTTATTATCCAGGGCGTTACCATTCTGACTTATGAGGGATTGAAAAAATATTTACAAATTTTGCTTTCGCTATATCGCCTCGTGGTCTCGGTCTTGAGTGTACACGCCTGCGTAGCCGCAGTGCGCCTGTCGGTGGCGCTGTAGGTCCACCCTGCGCTGGAAGCTGTGCTGACAGCTGGGGCAGCTGAAGGGCCGGTAGCTGCTGTGCTTTCGGCTGTGGGTGATGAGGTTGGAACTCTGGCTGAATCCTTTACCGCACACTTTGCACACGTGTGGTTTCTCACCTGCGGAAAGGAAAGCGCACCGAGTTTGAGTTTGAGCACTTTCACAGCACGAGTTCAACCCACCGTTGTGTTCACCCACCCGTGTGTATGAAGGTGTGCTTCTTCATGTCCGACTTCTGGTGGAACCTCTTGCCGCAGTACTGGCAGGGGTATGGCCGCGTGTCCGAGTGGATGAGGAGGTGCGTGGACAAGGTGGACGAGCGCTTGAACGCCTTCCCGCACACCTTGCAGTCGAAGCTACGCTCCTGGATACGCAAACACGTTGACTTTGACATGAGGGCAAACCACAGAATCCATGATGGGTCATGATGTTTGTACTGAAAATAATAAAGCTACTTCTTTCTCACTGTACCTTAGCTCTACCGTAGCTGCCTATCGCTCTGAAGCCGATGGGCATGTCGGTGGCGGGCGGTGATCTTGTCAATGGGACACAGAGGGTGTTGTGGAGATGAGCCTGAAGGCCGCCTCCTGATATCAAGACTTCTGAAAGAGACTGAGGGAGACAGAGAGAGGGGGGGAAATGATGAGAAGAATGATACCACTGTCAAGTCTGTGCTGCCGGTTAGCTTAGCTTAGCATAAAGCCTGGAAAACATGGGGAAACAGTGGCAGTGATACAATCTGCCTATCAGCACACCTGAAGCTCACTGATTACTACCTCTAAGCTGGGATACCGCTGATTACCGAGCAACTACAAATATGATTTTCTCCTTTTTTACAAATACATAATACATCATTTTAAAGCTGAATTGCAAAACTTTTGTCGCCACCCTCCGGCAGTGAGAACTATTACCATATAGGGGAGACCTTGGCAACAGAGCAGCGAGCAGTTAGCAGCTAACGATGCGAACAGCGCTAACGATGCGAACAGCGCTAACGATGCGAACAGCGCTAACAATGCGAACCATGGTGCTGACCGAGCTACCGGTGATCACCTGAGGGGGAACCGGAGGCTACGCTACGCTTCTGCGACGGCACCGTTAGCAAATGGCGCTGTTATTCGCTGTAAGAGAGCGACTTCATTCTCTGGTATCGTATTTACCATATACACATGTAAGTGGTATCAATCTTCTCATCTAGTTCCCTGCCAGAAAGCAAATATTTAACTTATTTCCCAAAATATTCCTTCAACAGAAGAGCTAGACCAGCAGCCTGACAGACATTAGCTTATTGCACTATATACATATGTATATTGGTATCAATGTGTATGTCATCCGATAAGTAACACAAAAATGCCAAAGATAATTAGATCTGAAGTGAAAACAGTGACACCGTTCCAGAGTTTGTCCACAAAAACTAAGACAACTTTTTTAACACATCATGGTCTGAATGTTTTAATATATTTAAGGGATCTTCATCTAAAATTTTGGGATTTATTCAAATTTGTTTCAGGCTGAGGCTTGAGTGAAAATAACGCATAAATAATATGCACTATTTCTTTGCTCCAAAGTTTTCACCATGCATTCCTCTGGCAGCAGTAAAGCCTCTTATCTTTTTCAAATGACCCCTTTGTTCACAAACATTCTCCACAATAAGAATCATTGCAACAGCACAGACTGCACTTGAATATTTTTATTTTACAGTGCGAACACCAACGCCCGTTGCCAGGCTCGGTGTCATGACAGTTACTTTTATCGTTATTCACCCTCGGTTCCTCTTTCTTGATAGCAGCAGATAAGGACGGAGATAATAAGGATGTGAATATTCTCACCGTGCGGAGGCCTCCTACCTTATCACAGAGCGGACACTCGTTGACGGGGGATTTGAGGTCAGTGTGCGACGTGTGGTTGAGTAACATGTAGACCAGTCCCTCCAGTTGTCTCTCTCGTTCAGACGCCTGGTGTCTGTCCGCCGTCCAAGTAGAGACCGGCAGCGGGACGTCTCTGCTGTCCACGGGGGCTTTTGTTCGAATAGGAAAGGATGATGGGAATGACTTTAGTCCACAGAGAATATTCTTCATATCATATTTTTAGGGTCTTTGCTTAGCAAAGATGTAGTCTGAATAATGAGTTGCACTTTCGTGTACAAAAACTACTCAGTCATGACTGATATGCTATCCAAAGAACACTACTGTATAATTAGAAAGTCTTATAATTAGAAAGTGCTGGGTACCTGAAGGCCACGGTTCATCCCTGTAAGAGCATCCTGCCATCCCCTCCCATGGAGAGCAGGCCTCAGCCAGCAAGCCTTTGACCCCTGACATGGAGGTCAAAGGCCTCACAGCATCCTCAGGACACGTCCTGCCCTGTCCCGTCGCATGCGGCACAGGCTGGTGGGCGTCTGTCCGGGGCTGGGACTGTTGTCTGTAAGAGTCCTTAGACGGGCCGAGCAGGTGAGTCCTTTTACTCCTGACGAGGAACGACCGCGGCATGGTTGTGACTGAGAATCCTGCAGAATAAACCCGGGAGGGGGGGTCTGAAAAATCTATGCTATTTCAAGTCACGCTTGTATGCCGCACACCTGCTGCTACATGTTCAGTTACAATGCCAAAGCTTGAGGTTTCCTCAGCAAATACAGCCCGCCACCTGCACCAAGGTTTTCAGGGCTTTCACTGAGGATAACCCGGCTGTGGCGTTTGTCAACTTCTAAACTGACAGTGTGGTACACTTTTTATATTTCTATTTGAGCTGCATGTACGCTGTTCAGTCATTGAGAACAACAGCAGAATTATTTCAAATTTAGGAACATTAGTTCAACATTACCTAAATAAAACATAAATAAAGAGTATTTACCAAGTGTTAAATGTATTCATTTATAATAGAATATGTGTCAATTTGCTTTGGTATTAGTTGATTTTAACATTTTATCAGATCACACAGTCAACAAGAAAGAGGAAAACTAAAAGAGAGAACACAAGAGAATGACGCTGCAAATTAGTCAACTATTTTTACCAAATTATTTTCCAGCTCTGTTTTTATTTTTATTTTGCATGAGTGTCTGTAATAATAAAGATCACTTATTTAGTAACCTGATTATGTAATATTTAGTAACCTGATTATATAATCATGTAATTGTAAATAATGTCCCTCACATCCTTGACATTGGACAGAAGAAGTTGCCAGTTGATGGAATTTGCCATTTAGTAGTTTCTTTAGAAAATGTCTAAAAGATTCAATACATTAAAAATAACCTAATAACCTTCTATAACAGTGAGATTCCAGCTGGAGTGCTGATCTTACCTCTGTATTGCGCTGCTGAATGTTTCTTGTGTCTTTGTTGCTGGCAACGTCCTCTTTTCTCTTTCTCACACCCATCGACTGAGGACATGACAAAGAGATTTGACTTGATTTCGAAAGGCTGCTGAGGGTTGTGGGTCTTTAAGCATCGGAGGGAAAAAATGCCCAAAAGGTATCTAGAAATTAACAGATAGCTTTAAAAAATATCCTCTTTGTTTCAATAACTTTTGGGGGTTTTACCTCTGTTGCCTCTGTCCAGCAAAGTCCACAAAAGCAGGACAACACCCCGATGCTTTTTAAAGGTTTGGTCAACCACACTTTAGGTTTAGGACCCATTATGAATAAAGGTGTTCAAGAAAAAGTCAAGTCAAGAGAAAGCTTGATTATTGTCGGGCAATATGGTTGTGTCACCGCTGAATATACCACTCCAATGACTACTCATGTGGGTGGACTCATTAATGCGCAGTGCATTCTTTGGAAAGTTTGAATATCTCATCTTTCTCATGTGAACATGTGCACCTTTACTATTGAGGCATCAATCATTGAGATCCCTTCTTTTTTTCTGTCGGTGTCTGTCTGTCTGTGTCAGTGTGTGATCTTATGTGGCACCGAGTCATTCCACACAGTTCCTTATGTGAGCGGAGGGAGAGTGCTGAACTATATCCTGACTAACCTTTTTGTCAGGAAGACATCGAAAAATCTTTTATTTAAAGTGACATCTTGGAAAAAAAGTCAGATCTGGAATGAAATCTTATCAGTAATGTATAAGCTCTTAAGTATAATCACATATAGATATTTGATAGAACATTTCCAAATGTGTGATATAACACTTTTTCCAGACCCAAATTAACAGTTTCTATATTTAATCACAGGACTGGAACCATTTAGTCTTAAAGCCAAAAGGGAGTAAGAAATATGTATTGTACTCTCAGAAATCAACCATAAAAAGCCACTCAGTGTTGCTCAAAGCGCTTTAACACTATTGTCATCATTCACCCATTCATACACTGATGGCAGGGGCTACCATGCAAGTTGCCACCTGCCAGAGTAACATTAATACAACATTCACACACCGTACACAGCTACAGGAGCAATTTGAGGTTAAAACCAATTAAAAAATAATCCCCCATAGGGGGGCAGACTGAGCGATTGTTATATAAAACTGTAAATCATAACTTGTTTTATGAAAGAAAGCCCAAAACTGCTGTATTTGGATGTATTGAACACCATAAGTAATATACAAGTGAAATATATGGTTTGATATATGAGAAAATTAAAATGTCACAGATGTGCGCAAATGCAAATTTTGTAGTCCTCGTCTGAATGTTCTCTGTTCTAAACCCTCTCTAACTTTGTTCTGCTTCACTTTATCAAAGTCAACCTTTGCAGAGAGAATGTTCACATATTGAGCTATGATTTGGGTTAGAGAATGTTCATATATTGTGTTATGATTTGGGTTAGAGTTGGACCTTACAGCTGCATCATGTAAAAGAAATAATCATCCTGAAGGTGCTTTTTTTCTTGGCAAAAATTAACAAAATCTCACATGTGTACATTTTATTATAATACCCAAATTATTCAAATAGCCCTAGTGGTTGCAGAGATGCACCCTTTTTAGTTTGGGTATGACATTTTCGAGGCCTAAAAATAGGTGGGTTTTCAAAAGGTTAAGTCTTGCCCAAGGACACATCGACATGGAGTAGCGGAGCCGGGTATCGAACCACCGATCCTCCTTTGATTGAATGGCGACCCTGCTCTGAGCCACAGTCGCAACCATGATGTTTTACAAAACCTGACAATGTTGTTTTGTTGCCTTAAGATAAACAAATAGTTTGTTAGGGTTTCTTTCATTTTTTTATTTACAACATTTGCCACGTGTTTTAAAAATGCGACAGGAGAAAATATGTTTCCCTTTCAACGAAGTTGAGAATGCATAATTGAGAATGCAGATAAGTTGTATAGGAATATTATTTTATAGAAGACAAAGTTGCACTATTTAAGACTATTTAAGAGTGTTACAATAACATTGGTAGTCTTAATAAACTCAAATATTTTACCTACCCAACTTCTGGAGAATAATATCCTTAAATATTCAAATCCTCAATAAATATGAATAATAAAGGTACCATTTCTTGATAAGGCAATAACAAAACACACCCTTTCTTAAATAATAACAAAAGCTGTTTTCTTTGCATATGTACGTATCTGTTGTTAAGTAATGAGGTCTGAATCTGACCTCAGATTAAAATCAAATCATCAATGGCTGACATGTGAGCTGAAACCAAAACATTTCTCAATGTGGCTGTATTTTTGCAAACATCTCATTTGACTCCTGGTGTAAGCGGCATACACACGGAGCTGATGTGCACGAAGAGAGGCATGTCAGAGCACTGTGGTCGATGTGGTGGGGGGCTTGCAACCTTCTCCCAGGGGCTGACAGGGTGACAGGCTGACAGGGTGACAGGGTGAGCAGACGAGAGCGCTGCAGGGAGCTGAGACGGGCTGGTGGGTTTGGTGGGTTTCTGCCTCGTTTAGTTTTTGGGGGTTCAGGGGCTTCTTGTTCCCCCGATGGTGGTAGAAAACTGCCTTTCTAGGAAGCTGAAACTCTGGGAGGAGGAGGGGGAGAAGCTGGTGTGACTGAAGTCAAAGGTTCATTTTCCTATTGCTTTGTTTCTGATGTTCACTTAGCAGTCTTTAACCCTGAGTATCTATGGTGTACCACGTGGGAGGAATGTGGTATATGTGTGATATGACTGCTGCCATCCAACCAACCATCAAATTATATATTTTTTCAAAACTGTTCCTAACATTAACTATATTAACCAAATGATGACTACTAACCCCTTTAAAACAAATACTAGCATTATGATGTTAATATATTAATTATATTAACTTTTGCTAATCCAAAAAAGAGTAAAGTGGTGTTTTACATCCTTATCTTCTTAAAGTGGCCACTTCTACACATTAAAGGGAGACTGTAGTTTTGGAAAGAAGAGACAAAACTTTATTTTTCTTCAAAATTAAAAGTTATAATTCATAAGCAATGACATGCAACCTTCTTAATTCAACACACTTAAAGGTTTTTCTGCTAAAACTGTATTTGGTCTGGTTTTACCCAGTAGCTTAGGGTGGCTAAAGTTAGCTATTCTTGTGAATTTTTGATGTAAATGGTTGTATAAGAGATTAACAGAATCAATTGACTCTTCTTTTACCTGTTCTTCTATGTTTTAGCATTTACAGACATCCTGTATAGCTCTCAGTTGAGGCCACCGTGGCTGCTGCTCAGCAAAGGTTACAAAGCGTCGCTTTAAGGTATACGTCTGCACATCAGTAGCACGGCTCAGCCTGTGAAACAGCGTTACAACAGTATGTCTGCTGTGGTTCTGGAGAAAGCTTTCTAAAATCTGTAAAAAAAATAGTCCTGATGTTGTCATCAGGTGAAATCAAGTGAAACAATATATTCCCTTTATGTTGTTGCAAGGCATGTTAGCAAATTGGAAGGTGACAGATGCACCAGTACTTGTGTATGCATTGTGTACTTTCTCAATGACATCATTAGATCAAATTCTCAGAGAAAGAGAAGCTTCAGATTGTCAGGCCGCAGTCTCAGCACTTTGGGGTTTATCTGTGTTGCTGCTGTGGCTGGTGGCTGACGGTGGTTTCAGTCGGAGGACTCGGCACAAGAAGCGCTGTGCCACTTTCTCACGGTCAACAGCTTCTCTCTCTTGCTGTCACCAGTTCGCCCCCACCCACTCATTTTTACACTCATTTCCTCACAACTTTTCAACTTTCTCTCGCTTTGGTTGGCAAAAGAACAAAGGTTAAGGACAGTGTAGGGCTGTCTTTTCCTTGTTAGAGGAAGGAAAGGAGAAAAGAGAGGAGTAAAAGTCTGAGAGCTTAGTGAAATGTTGATGCTAGCAATGTCTATATGTGTTAAATGTGTACATTTATATATATATTTTATATTAAATGTATATGATATAATATAGTCAGTGATAACAAGAAAAAGAGGAATTGCTTTGCAGTACATTATGTACTAACAACAAATCTACATCCACTATAGCCATGGGAACTCGACTGTACCTTTTCTCTCGATATCACACTATATCAAAGGCTCATGTTCAAGAGTGAAGACATGACACTATCAACACTGCCTCCCACTAAACAGGAAACAAGTATGTTGCTTAGGTATTTTTTTGTTTCTATATTACAGTTCATTACGTCCTCCTACTCTTTTCAATCAATGGCTTTCAGATTGAGAAACATCGCAGATTCAGATTAAAATCAGAACTGTCACCATCATTTAAGGAAATAAGGATGATGATAAAGATGATGAAAATGATGATGGCAATGACGACATCTTCTCAAATTCAGTCAACTGATGGGCATCCCCACTCCCACACACACAGCCAGCTCTCTGAGATGTGTATCATAATGCAGGGCGTCAGAGCGGTAAGGGGGTGTGAGAACTCCAAAGTGACATGGTACCCAAGGAAGCCACTGCCTGGGTCTGCAAAATCAATGGTGCTGGTACCAAGAGAGAGAGAGAGCCTAAATGTAACCACTAGCCGAAATAATGAATACATGCATGACTACATATTACAGTAGTCCTACTCTTATTGTCATAGTCACCGTGACAGTGGGTCAAAAAAAGAGACTCTGCATGCTAGCAGCTCTGCATGCTAGCAGCTCTGGTCGACTTAGGCTCCTTAGTGCTTTGAGCTAAATGCTAACATGAACACAATAACAACGGGCCGATGTTCAGCAGGTACCGTATGTTTTAACGCGTTCATCATAGTTAGTTTAGCATGTTAGCATGCTAACATTTGCTAATTAGCTAACAAAACAGCTGTATTCATATCAGAATGACAACAGTTTTGCAGGTATTTGGTCATAAATTCCATTTGAAATGATGAAGCTGAAAAGTTTTCCATTCATTAAAGTATTCTAAAAATGTCAGCTTAATGGTGGCGTGAGAGGAAAAGTCAGTGTCAAGTGGCACATGGGTCTTTGTAAAAAAAAAAAAAAAAGTCAAACTTCATGGCAATCCATAGTTGTTGAGTTGTCTCCAAGTATTATATTTCTATGCATATTCAAAATAGATTGCTTTGTAATTATAACTTGGCCTAGTTATATTGTTTACCTCTGTATCATCAGGCCAGAGGATGTATTGTTTTATAATCTCATTCATGCTCATGTTGTATGTTGGGTCGTGTTTTAAATATTACATTATTATTATTATTATTATTAGGTCAGCGCCTAAATCCACCCATAGCATCATTTGGTATTTTCTAAATACAACGTCGACAAATATGACAGCTACAGTAGCTTGGAAACAAAGCAATGCGGGGCAGTGAATTTGATGAATTTACAGTTTATCTGAGTACAAATGACACAAGACTTAGCTAGCTAGTGTTCTCCGCGGTCTCTCCTCTGCACTCCCTGCCGCTGGGAGACGTGAGGAGAGCGGGACACGTAGTCTCCATAGAGGCTACATTTTATGTAACCAGTGTAATGTTAGCATGAAAACATTGGGGAATTAGCACGCTAACGTCAGCTAGCTCACCAGCCAACTGCTAAATTAGTCAAATTAAACAATTTAATGACTCAACTAGACACTGTTATGATAGCGTAGGAAAGAATATGGCTATAGCCAGATAATCAGTCATCAACACAGATTCACCAGATTTTGTAATGTGCTGATAGCTTCATTTTCAGTCCACGGAAAGGAGAGAAGAGGCTTGTGCTGTGATTGTAATGCTACACAGTGGTTACTGAAAACGAATCAATGATAGATGCTGTGTGGAGAGGCGAGGATGTGGGTCTGATTAGATCATGACACATTGGTCTTTAACATTAACACCAGCATTGATTGTTTAATCAAAGTACAGACATATCATTTAGTTTATAGTTTATAAAACACTTTTAAGTGTGCATTTACTCTTAAAGAAAGTCAATACCAGATACAAACAACCGTATCTTTGGGTAAAAAAAGTTTTCTTTACAGCCAGGGTTAACTTTCAGTTAGCATTTCTACCGAATGTTACACATTGTTTCACATGAACCTGAACCTCATGCTGTTCATGTTTAAAAATATTAGCCATTTGATGTGCAAAGGTCTGTTGCAAGCTTGTGAAGTTGTGAAGTTTTATGACAGGAACGTGTGACTTCTGTCACATAACACAACCCCACCCGAAGCATCACTGCCTATGGGCACGGTTGTGTCAGTGCCTGTTACTGTGTTTGAGTGTGTTGCAAATGAAGAGGTGTGAAGCTGCGGGCCTTTTCTGAAACCGAGGGTGTGGATATCGGCCCCTTGTAATGTTGAGCTTGCCCCACCACAGCCCTGCAGTCTAATTATAAAGCCATATTTCCCTGAAAGAGATATACAAAAAAAGCAGCTCCATCTGTTTCTTTTGCAGTGAGATCATGGAACCTCAATGTCCCCTTAAAACCAAACCGACTTTTCAGTAAATGATTATGTTGTTTACCTGTTTAGTTGAAGTGTGAGTCACCGCCAATCAGATCTATAGAGACCAAAACCGTTTTTGTAAACGTTTTTGTTTGTTTCTGCTGTAAAGTTGGGCATGTGGTCTGTGGGGATTAAGTGTTTTTTGAAGCCAGGCTCAATTGAGGAACTGAAGTTTTTGGCACTTACTCGTTGGCTGCATTTCTCAGCACCGGAGCTTGCCGGAGCTTGCCGCTGAGACAACTCGTTGCTAACTCTTAAGCCATAATCTTATCAAGCTGTGCATGTCAGTTTTGTGTTTTCAGCTTGTTGCACTGCCCCAGAGTGGCCAACATGTTTTAACTAATGCAGGTTCAAGAATATAATGATTAAAGAAGCTTTTGATTATGATTTTTGTTCAAATAAATATAATGCCTTCTTTGCTGAATCCAAGATGACACTGTGGTTGTTGATGTTTTGTGCGAAAAGTCTGGACAACTATAGGATGGATTGCCATGTCATGTTCCCTTCAGGATGACATGTTTTAACTTCTATCCAGCTTCATCATCAGGTCAAAGTTTAAATTCTTCCAACACTTTAGATTATGACTAAATACCTTTAAAACTAACAACATTCCCGTATGCCTCAATTAGGCTACACTTTGTGTTTTGTGCTAATTAGCAAATGTTAGCAAGTTAGCATGCTACCCCCGCTAAACAAAGAGGATTAACATTATAGCTCCTGAACAAAGCATCATTGTCATTGTGAGCAGGTTGGTATACTGAAGTTAGCATTTTGTTTTAAAGGGAAGAAACCTTTGGGAGAGCAACAGAGGAGGATCCCTCTCCCCGGATGGACAGAAGCAATAGATGTCATGTGACCAGAATGAATAACGTAACAGAGTTACAGCACATTACATGAATATAACAGAAATTATTCATATAATGAGTAGTAGGCATGGACCACAATCCAGATAACCACGATCCATGTCAGCAGAAGGAGGGAGAGAGGAGGGGCATCAGCAGGACTGCCATGGTAGGAGACAGGAGGTAGGAGGCAGGAGGCACAAGGCACGAGGCACAAGGCAGGAGGTAGGAGGCAGGAGGCAGGACTGGCTCCAGACAGCCACGGTCCATGGAAACTTGAGGCGAAGAAGCACAGAGGCTCCTGGGAAGAAGTAGAGTTAGTAATGTGCATTGAAGAGGCATGAATTCATCCAGAAGGAGAGCGAGAAGAGGAAAGAGGAGCTCAGTGTATCCTAAGATGTCCCCCAGTCTAAGCCTATAGCGACACTTCTGAAAATTCAAGGAGGATGCAGCCAGACTGTTTGTTGTTTATGTCCGATACTGAAGATTGCACTGCTGATTTGAGCTTTAACAAGTTTCAAAAACACAGTAATTGGTTCAATAGCAGGCTTGACTTTGTAGTGCTGGTGATAATACGTTATCTAAGAAATTGCCCCTGTCCCTCAAATTTACATCTTCACACCTCGTCTTCTTTGTGGCGACAATAAATGCCTCACTTACTGCTACAACTACTACACCACTTTTCTTTTCTTCTTTCCTAACCATGACCTAATCCTGACTTTACCCGAACCTTAAACCAAGTTTTCACCCTAAAATGTAACAATATACATAATGGAAACATGCATTTTGTCCCCATTTGGTCCTCAAAAGCAAAGCGAGACCCCATAATGTCACTGTTTAATCAGATTTCTGTACCCCAAGACGAGTAAAAGACCCGCACACACACACACACACACACACACACACACACACACACACACATTTTCACTCTCGCAAACACACAGAAAATGCACACACACCAGCTGTGGAGAGTAGATCACAATGTGGTTCATTGTCAGTTTGAGTGTTTGCTCCAGATTCTTCTTGACCCCAATACAAAGGAAGCAGCATCCAAAGTTACATATGACATGCCTGTGTATTGACACACAGACACACATAAACACACTCTCACACAATAACTGCAGCATAACAACTCTCCCCGGTCATCAGTAAGCCGTGTGGAGTCAGATGCTGTTACGTGTACCTTCAGCAGCCCCTGCTGGATAATGCTGGATGCAACGATGTAAAACATTTAGGGTTTATGAAAAGAGGCTTGAGCAGTGGTTATCCAAACTTAGTGAGTTTATAAAATATGGCAAAATGTTAGAGATTAAACTACCCAACAAAAGGCTTTATGAAGAAGGTCATTCTGGCACATAGAACATAGAAATTCTGAATAGAAAGTATTTTACTTTTGGTATATATAACAGGGTTCTTATGGTCATGGAAAACCTGGACAAGTCATGGAATTTTAAAATGGTTATTTCCAGGCCTGGAAAAGTTCTTGAAAAAAATAAAATCCCAAAAGTTTTGGAAAAGTCATGGAAATGTGTTATATTCATGTGTTCATGTTGTTAATTTACGCTGAGTTTGAAATAATTAATATGCTTTTAAAAGAAAGACGCTCAAAATATAAGCAGGCATACATACAGGCATCTATATACATGTTTATTCTTTTAATCAAACTATTGTCTCTCATTCATTTGTGTCATTTAAGGTTTACTGTATGCTTTGTATTCTCATTGTTAGTTTAAATACTACATTTTCTCACTTTTCATGTTTACACCGAGATTTCACAAAAATGTTTGGTCATACAAATTTGGTTTAAAGTCATGGAAAAGTCATGGAAATCCATTGGTCAACATGTGTATGAACCCTGTTAAACTACCCAACAAAAGGCTTAATGAAGAAGGTCATTCCGGCACATAGAACGTCATCTCAACCTGGCGGAGCCATTCTGCATATAAGTATTTTACTTTTGGTATACAGTCAGGTCCATAAATATTTGGACATTGACACATTTTTCATTATTTTGTCTCTGTACACCACAACAATGGAGTTGAAATGAAAAAATCAAGATGTGCTTTAAGTGCAGACTTTCAGCTTTAATTTGAGGGTATTTTCAAATCAGGTGAACAGTGTAGGAACTACAACAAATTCAAATGTTGCCACCCCCTTTTTTAATGGACCAAAAGTTATTGGACAAATTAATATAATCATAAATCTAATTGTCACTTTTAATACTTTGTTGAAAATCCTTTGCAGTCAATGACAGCCTGAAGTCTGGATTCCATAGACATCACCAGACGCTGGGTTTCGTCCCTGGTGATGCTCTGCCAGGCCTCTACGGCGCTTCACAGTGCAGATGGACAATGACCCGAAGCATACTGCGAAAGCAACCAAGGAGTTTTTTAAGGCAAAGAAGTGGAATGTTCTGCAATGGCCAAGTCAATCACCTGACCTGAATCCAATTGAGCATGCATTTCACTTGCTGAAGACAAAACTGAAGGGAAAATGCCCCAAGAAGCAGCAGGAACTGAAGACGGTTGCAGTAGAGGCCTGGCAGAGCGAAACCCAGCGTCTGGTGATGTCTATGGATTCCAGACTTCAGGCTGTCATTGACTGCAAAGGATTTTCAACAAAGTATTAAAAGTGACAATTAGATTGATGATTATATTAATTTGTCCAATTATTTTTGGTCCCTTAAAAACGGGGTGGCCACTTATACATTTGTTGTAGTTCCTACACCGTTCACCTGATTTGGATGTAAATACCCTCAAATTAAAGCTGAAAGTCTGCACTTAAAGCACATCTTAAAGCACTTAAAGCACATCTTAAAGCACATTTTTTCATTTCAACTCCATTGTTGTGGTGTACAGAGCCAAAATAATGAAAAATGTGTCAATGTCCAAATATGTATGGACCTGACTGTATATAATATATTGTTCTAATAATTAGTGTTTTCTTGCGACTGCTATTTTTGTCTAATATTCCTCTGATGTTTTCCTCAGAGTCCGGTCTGAAGGAGTTAAAGTGAAGCCCTCCTCAATGGGCGGGTCTTGAATGGGCTTCTCGTGCTGAATTAGATTTTTC
Source organism: Myoxocephalus aenaeus (assembly GCA_038501785.1). Taxonomy (NCBI): domain Eukaryota; kingdom Metazoa; phylum Chordata; class Actinopteri; order Perciformes; family Cottidae; genus Myoxocephalus; species Myoxocephalus aenaeus. Next base: position 32,771 of record JBAMJR010000348.1, read on the forward strand.
AGCCACACATCCTCCGCTGCCATGGCAACCGTTGAAAAGCTGTGTGTCGGCCGGCCCGAGGAGGACTTTGTTGTAAGTTTCACGGTAGAACCAGACAGCGCCGGAATGAGGTTTCTGTAAAGCGGTTGTAGGCTGATCCGAGGAGGGAGAGGGAGAGAGAACCAGAGATTTAATCAGGTACGTGAAAGTTAATCCAAGAACTGTTCGGTTGTGATTTCTATTTTTGAGAAGTAGAGAAGTAGACTTCAGAGATGTTTCATGTTTTACCATTTGATTTTGTTTACTCTTAAATTGCAACCACTGATCAAACATGTTTTAAAGGTCCAACTGTGATAGCTACTTTGAAAGGTAAAAGATGATGTCATGTTTCTTTTTTTTTCTTTTATGGAATTGTGGAATGGCAATTTCCCCTGAAACTCTGTGTTTAGTGTTCTATGTAACAGTACACTGTAACAAGTTTCTGTAGTTTTCACAGTAATATTACTGTATATTGGCCATATTCTTACTGTAGAACTCCTATACAGCATGTTGCTGTAGATCTGCAATGCATCTGGTCAAAATTCATTCCCGGGTGAATCTTACTGTAAATAAGTGTTGCTGTGAATCACAATACAGTCATTTTGAGCGGGAATACACCATAATCCGTTTTAACATTATTTTCAACACTGATGTAGGTTTAGCTGTCACTCAGACAGAGGGGAAAGCGACATTGTATACCCTCCGTTGTGTTACACAAAAGTTGACAGTAGACTATAATGTTGTGTGCCGATGGACACTTGCTTCTCTCGACGGAGAGGAAGGAGAAGCTTCTCTCAACATTTTGGAGCAAGAGCTACAACTTTTCTGACCAGAGTCCACTTCAACTTCAGCAACAGCAAGGTAACACAGCTCATTATTATTCCTTCATATTTCCTTTTTGCCAGCAATTTGCAAATGTACATTAATTACAGCACAATGACAGCACAGTCTTCTCAAGTGAAGTCACCGTGTAACGCTACGTGACTTTAAGAGGGAAGTAGGGACACACTTTCCTGCACTAGTAAGCTAACGTTAGTGTTACTAATATTACCAAAATATAGTATTTGCACACTAAATTGTGATATAAATCATTTGGCTTCATATAGTTGATACATGGCAGAAGTTTAGTGTAACTTGTAAATGAATTGGAATTGTTTATGTGTGGGGCCGTCACCGTGTGTGTGTGTGTGTGTGTGTGTGTGTGTGTGTGTGTGTGTGTGTGTGTGTGTGTGTGTGTGTGTGTGTGTGTGTGTGTGTGTGTGTTGCTGCTCGTTAGCTAAGGCTAGCTTTTGACTCTTTTCTCTCTTGCTAGCTAACGTGCGGCACAACGTGACACGAGTAACGTTACCGAGCACCACTGGAGGTGAATCAGAACTACACAACAGGTCAGACAGCACAACAGGTCAGACTTTTACACACACAACATGGCGTGTGTTTTCTGAGCTAACGCTACATGGCAGGGCAGACTGCACCATGTAGCTAGCTTAACCCTCCTGTCGTGTTCGGGTCTAATCTGACCGATTTACAACTTTAATCAATCATAAATATTGTGTTTTACATCGGATTGCCTCAAGACCTTATGATATCCTCCACACTAGGCATTTGAACATATACAATTGCTGATCATATTCTAGGGTGACCAGACGTCCTCTTTTTCCCGGACATGTCCTCTTTTCGAGACCTAAAAAAAGCGTCCGGCAGGGATTCCAAAAACGTCCGGGATTTTGCTACGTCGGGGAAAATAGTTATTACCCCCTTACAAGTTTTGGAAATGGTATCTCCCTCACGTTCCACCTTCTTGCGCAAGCTCTGACTGTAGAGAGAACTGTCATTGGTCGACCGATCTCAACGTATCTCCTCCTCCTCTCTCTCCTTCCCCCCCCCCCCCCCCCCCCCCCCGGAACGAAGTGTCCTCTTTTTCACAAACTCAAATCTGGTCACCCTATCATATTCCAACCCCCCCCCCCCCTCTCTCACACACACACACACACACACACACACACACACACACACACACACACACTTGTTCGTAGCCCCATATAGATGTACACATTTCAAACTTCAAACCAAAGAAGCAGGTGTTTGTTATGGGAACAATCTCTATTCTGCTTCATGTGTCAATCCCCGACGTGAACCACACCTTCCAGACTAAACAATGCTTATCTTCTCACTTTCCCCCTAAATACACCTTTATTTGACCGGGAACATCAAAGTAAAGGTTTCTTTCATGTCTCTCCTAATAAATACGGTACTATTGTCTGTTTATTTTGTGTTGCAGGAAACCTCCAACAGGCTGATGTTGAGGCCCAGGTGTCCCTGCTGAGCCTCAAGGCTCATCATGTTGGTAACATCCCAGTACCAGACAAAACACCACATAGGCTGACATCGTCAGTAGTAGAAACATATTGTGGTATTTCTAATGGGAATCAGTAACCAATGTCTCTCTGTCCTTCCACTGCAGGGAAGAGGACTCCTGCCAGGAAGAAGACTCCAGTTCATGGAGAAGACTCAGTTCATGGAGAGACTCCAGTTCATGAAGAAGACTCAGTTCATGGAGAGACTCCAGTTCATGAAGAAGACTCAGTTCATGAAGAAGACTCAGTTCATGAAGAAGACTCAGTTCATGGAGAGACTCCAGTTCATGAAGAAGACTCAGTTCATGAAGAAGACTCAGTTCATGGAGAGACTCCAGTTCATGGAGAAGACTCAGTTCATGGAGAGACTCCAGTTCATGAAGAAGACTCAGTTCATGAAGAAGACTCAGTTCATGAAGAAGACTCAGTTCATGAAGAAGACTCAGTTCATGGAGAGACTCCAGTTCATGAAGAAGACTCAGTTCATGGAGAGACTCCAGTTCATGAAGAAGACTCAGTTCATGAAGAAGACTCAGTTCATGAAGAAGACTCAGTTCATTGAGAGACTCCAGTTCATGAAGAAGACTCAGTTCATGAAGAAGACTCAGTTCATGAAGAAGACTCAGTTCATGGAGAGACTCCAGTTCATGGAGAAGACTCAGTTCATGGAGAGACTCCAGTTCATGAAGAAGACTCAGTTCATGAAGAAGACTCAGTTCATGAAGAAGACTCAGTTCATGGAGAGACTCCAGTTCATGGAGAAGACTCAGTTCATGGAGAGACTCCAGTTCATGAAGAAGACTCAGTTCATGAAGAAGACTCAGTTCATGAAGAAGACTCAGTTCATGAAGAAGACTCAGTTCATGAAGAAGACTCAGTTCATGGAGAGACTCCAGTTCATGAAGAAGACTCAGTTCATGGAGAGACTCCAGTTCATGAAGAAGACTCAGTTCATGAAGAAGACTCAGTTCATGAAGAAGACTCAGTTCATTGAGAGACTCCAGTTCATGAAGAAGACTCAGTTCATGAAGAAGACTCAGTTCATGAAGAAGACTCAGTTCATGAAGAAGACTCAGTTCATGGAGAGACTCAGTTCATGAAGAAGACTCAGTTCATGAAGAAGACTCAGTTCATGGAGAGACTCCAGTTCATGAAGAAGACTCAGTTCATGAAGAAGACTCAGTTCATGGAGAGACTCCAGTTCATGAAGAAGACTCAGTTCATGGAGAGACTCCAGTTCATGAAGAAGACTCAGTTCATGAAGAAGACTCAGTTCATGGAGAGACTCAGTTCATGAAGAAGACTCAGTTCATGAAGAAGACTCAGTTCATGGAGAGACTCCAGTTCATGAAGAAGACTCAGTTCATGGAGAGACTCCAGTTCATGAAGAAGACTCAGTTCATGAAGAAGACTCAGTTCATGGAGAGACTCCAGTTCATGAAGAAGACTCAGTTCATGAAGAAGACTCAGTTCATGGAGAGACTCCAGTTCATGAAGAAGACTCAGTTCATGGAGAGACTCAGTTCATGGAGAAGACGACCGCCCAGGGAGAGGATTCCAGTTCAATACAGTAAAGTCAGTCATGGACTTTTTATTGTACTACAATTACTTTTTTCAGTTCAAATTGTTTTTATACATTTCCCCCTTGACCTGAATATTTTATTGCTTCCAGTGCTTGAATTTGACTGTTTACTGTCAAATTACTTGAAAACATGTTTAAATTGTCATAGTAACTTGAAGAAAGAGGAACATTTAAAATGTTGTATGTTCAAGAATACCATTTAAAAAAAAGGTTGTTTCCATTTATTTATTTTTACAAACTAAAAACAAAATGTAAATGTTTTATTTAAAATGTTGAAATATTAAAATAAATGACTTGTTGAAAAAAACTGTCTTCATTTTACAGTATGTAATTATTTTACAGTATTCATCTACAGTATTAAAATGAATACAGTGATGCATGTTACAGTAGTCTAGGATTTGCTGTAAACTGTACACGGTTACTGTGATGACAAGTACAGTATTTTCAGAACTATTGTAATAACAATGACGGTACTGGGATTATTACTGTAGTAAAAAAAGTATTCCATAGGTACTGTGGTTCATTTTACAGTAAGCATACTGTGAAATATACTACAGTTACTTACTTGCTAATTGCTGCCAGCAAGTTACTGTACATTCTACAGTAATCTTGTTACAGTGTAAGTATTCATAATAAGACATGCAAGCATCTCAGTTTGTATTTCAGGGAAAATAAACTCACTTACCAATACTTACTCAGTTCTGTTCTACCATCACATCATGATTCAAATATTGTAAAATCCTGATCGATGCCTGGAAAAACATGTGAAATAAACAAAACTTTTCTGTACCTCTAGACCACAACATTCATAACAAGAAGCTGATTTAGTAACTATGTTTTTAGCAGGGTTCATACACATTCTGACCAATGCATTTCATGACTTTAAACCAAATTTCCATGACCAAACATTTTGTGAAATCTGGGTGTAAACATGAAAAAGTGAGTAAATGTAGTATTTAAACTAACAATGAGAATACAAAGCATACAGTAAACCTTAAATGACACAAATGAATGAGACAATAGTTTGATTAAAAGAATAAACATTTATATAGATGCCTGTATGTATGCCTGCTTATATTTTGAGCGTCTTTCTTTTAAAAGCATATTCATTATTTCAAACTCAGCGTAAATGAACGTCATGAACACATGAATATAACACATTTATATGACTTTTCCAAAACTTTTGGGATTTTATTTTTTTCAAGGACTTTTCCAGGCCTGGAAATAACCATTTTAAAATTGCATGACTTTTCCAGGTTTTCCATGACCCTAAGAACCCTGCTTTAGGGCAGGATGCTCCTGGATCAGGCCCCGGTCACATACTATAGTTCAATTGCTGTTACCGAAATGGCTGTTGGTTTAACCCGTCGACACTGACAGTGAAAACCAGACTCAAGCCAGACTCATCACTTCCTCAGTTTAAGTCTTCACAATTCTTCTTTCAGTCATCCCTGTGGGACCCAGAGGTCGCCATGTTTTCCCTGTCGGAGCTGACGCCTCTGAACCAGCACCAGAGCCGGTGTAAACTGTTGAAGCCCTGGTGGGAGGTCTTCATGGACTACCTGGTGGTCCTGATGCTGATGGCATCCGTCCTGGCTTGTACTGAGCAGCTGTCCAGGGATCGAGTGGTGTGCATTCCCATGGATCCAGTTATCACTGCGAACACCAGTAATCGCAGTCCCTCAACTAGCGGGCAAGCATTGACTCCATCTTCAAAGCCCCCAGCTAATGTTACACCCCACGCCGGCCCAACTCTTCACTCTACAGGCCGGGGTCGACGAACACATCTGGCCTACCAGCAGTACGTTTACATTAGCCAGGTACTGTACTAGCCAGCAGAGGTGAACGTGATTCAAATGATTGACTGTTAAGTCCCTGAAAAGAGCGATAATCAATTTTTATTTTGTCAACAATGGATCAAATGACTACTTGAATGTGAAAGGAGTTCTTCATAATGATGAACTCAGAGATAATTATCACCTGACATTGCAGCTCCCCTCAGCTCTATGACAAACTACTTTTCTGTTTCTGGCTCTGGTGTCGTTTTAGGTCGCAGGAGGCATTTCTTGCGCTTTTTGTGCAGCAACAAAGCTCTAAAAACACACTGAATGCTACCAGCCCTGCACTAAACAGATACAATTAGCATTTAGCTACTGAAGCATTTAGCTACTGAAGCGTTTATCTACTGAAGAATTTAGCTGCTGAAGCATTTAGCTACTGAAGCATTTAGCTGCTGAAGCATTTAGCTACTGAAGCATTTAGCCGCTAAAGCGCTAGGTTAGCTATTTCCCCCAGGAGTTGCTAGAGACCAACACCCGAGCTAAAACAGAGTGACCATTGGACTTAAATTCACTCACTAGTGGGTCAGAAACAACTCCACATAAATGATAAAGTTGCTCCAGATTGGCCAAAAGTGTAATTGAGTAAATGTTTGCTAAAACCCACCTATTTTTAGGCCTCTGCTCGAAAATGTCATACCCAAACTACAAAAGGTATATCTCTACAACCACTAGGGCTATTTGAATAATTTTGGTGTTATAATAAAAGAGTATAATGTGAGTTGTGCGCAGGGGCGTTTCTAGCATCGAAAGAAAGGGGGGGCTTAGCCCCAAAGGAATTGGCATGTTTGCGTGCACAGCGCGCAGCAATTTTTTTTAGGGCCCATTTGGGGCCGCGGATATTACATTACATTACATTTCATTTAGCTGACGCTTTTATCCAAAGTGACTTACAATAAGTGCAATTCAACCATGAGTACAAACTCAGAACAACAAGAATCAAGAAAGTACAATTTCTTCAATAAGTTAAACTACAAAGTGCTATCAATAAGAGACATTTAAGTGCTACTAAAGTACTACTACGGCGCAACCTTCCTTATTCAAGGTGTAGTCGAAAAATATGTGTTTTTAGTTTGCGACGGAAGATGTAGAGACTTCCTGCTGTCCTGATGTCAATGGGGAGCTCGTTCCACCATTGAGGAGCAGGACAGCAAACAGTCTTGAATTGAGTGTTTAGCTCTCAGTGACGGAGCTACAAGCCGATTGGCTGAAGCGGAGCAAAGAGCTGGGGTGTACGGTTTTACCATGTCCTGGATGTAGACTGGACCCGATCTGGTCGTACCACGGTATGAACTTTTCTCAAATAACGAGAGAGAAATGCTTTTCCTGCTTGTAAAGGAAAGACGGATGAACTAGCTTTCATATCCAATGGATGGAGAATGGACCGGACAGGGTCAACGCACAACCAGGGCCTAACGACGACCCTGGTTGTGCGTTCAGATGTGTATATATCAGTCTATATGTTACTGGTTATGAGTAAATGAAGAAGTGAATTATACAGTTTTTATAGCAATATCTGCCATAGAGCCCATATGGGCTCCACAGTTTTCAAGGGGTTAAAGGGTGATGATATATAATATACAATGTTGTGTTCACAAACTCCAAGTGGACACAATACAAGAGTTATTGTAGGTTTAAGTGTCTATCTTCTATCTGTCTAGGTGTGCTACCATGAGGCTTTGCCTTTGTGCTCCCGCTTCTTCCCCTACATGGCCATGCTGCAGTCTCTGGTGCTGGTAGCCAGCGGCTCCTTCTGGCTCCACTTCCCCCACACCTCCGCCCGCATAGAGCACTTCTTGGCCATCTTGGCAAAGTGCTGCGAGTCGCCCTGGACATCTCAGGCCCTGTCTCATGCGGTCCGGCAGGAGAGCATCCAAGAGAAGGAGGTGGTGGAGGAGAGACGACCGCCCCAGCCTCCTCCTCCCTCTTCAGCTTCATCTTCACCCCCGGTAACCCGCACGGGACGCACAAGCATAGACTCGGGCACAGACAGCCCGCTTTTGAAGAGGTCGGGTAGTGCGTCCTATGGCGCCCCTCCCTCCCCGTGCCCCTCCACACTCTCCTGTAACTACGCCATGTCGTCTATATCCCTCGGGTCCCAGGTGCACTTTGCTTCCTCCGAGCGCGTCCTGGTTGACAGTCCCAGGCAGGTCATGAGTCTGGATAAGAGTGATGGGGAACAGGCCAGGGCGCTGTTCGAAAGGGTCAGGAAATTTCGATCGCACTGTGAAAGCTCTGATGTCATCTATAAGGTGAGAGATCCTCAAGTCTAGATGATTTATGTGGTATCGTCTTCTTTGTCTTTTGTCTGTTTGCTTAACTGGGCAAACATTTTCTTTTAGTTCTTTATCGTCCAAAAAGATTTTATGATGTGATGTTATAGGACTTTATATTGATAGCAACCTGCTGTTTTTTTATTTATTTCAAAGGTCTTGCATTTAGGCTCGTATCCATTGGCAGAAATACATTTGATTACAATTAAGTATGTTTTCTTTAGTGTATGATCACCTGAAAATATGATTTGTTGTGTTTTCATGACCTTAGAATGAGCCGTTAGGGAGCAGGTCGTCTTTACGGGTTCCCAGAGCGGTCAAATCCAACGCTGGCTCTCGATAGGGCCTTTACGTTTTCTTGTTTTCGTGTCGGCTACCAGAGTTCTCCTACATGCTTGGCACACGGGAAAAGTTTCACTTGGTCTCAATCAGCAAACTCACCGCTAGATGGCGCTGACTCCTACACACAAGACCTTTAAAAGTGCAGGCGTTTAAACTCACAACACAAGTCAATGTTTGATCAGGCTTGATCCAACGATGTCAATTGCTTCATGATACCTCCCTTTCATCTATTCAGGTCTACTTGGCTCAGACAGTCTTCAAATTGCTGATGGTGACGCTGATCTTGAGTTACACCATCCCTCTTCTCAGCTCCCTCTCCTTCACCCACACCTGTCACGCTGAGGAGCAGGCCTTGGTGGGCTACTCTACCTTCGAGTGTATCCACGTGCTCTCCTCCCTCCTACGCAAACTGCTGGTGGCTTACCTGACCCTACTGGGGCTGTACGGCCTGCTCAACCTTTACACCCTCGGATGGATTTTACGCAGGTTAGTGCATTGATGTACAGGAACAGGGATATGTGTTTAAATACCCTAAAAACGGTATATTTTTTATTAAAACTTTAAAGCTGCACTAATAAATATATTTATACATTAACGAACGATAAATGTATCACATGTAATGTTGAAGGGGTGGCTTTCAATGAGTTAGCACTCAACTCTGCAAATTCTTTCAGCTCTCTCAGTTTTCTTCTGAGTCATTGTTCTGGTTTTAAGGCCCACATCTTTACTGTTTTGATTCACTCTCACCGCTCTCATCGACTCTGTCTCCAGCAACAAGCAGCTGCTTTCAGAAAATGAAGTTCGGATATTCCCACGATACCTTCCAGGCACGAAATGTGAGACCAAGTAGGCGTCTATCTGGTGGCCCGAGTGAAGCATTTAGCTGCTTGAGAGCCAGATATTACCCTGAAGGAGTCGGAGGAGACCAAAACAGAGCCAAAACAGAGCTAAGGACGGCTAATAATGAACGCCACATGGTGGCCAGAAACACAACTCTAGTGAATACAAATGTTCCTCCATGTGTTCTGGAATGCGTAGAATAGATTAATTGCTGTGAGCTTTTGAAATTTATCGGCAGAGATTTGTCATAACTCGGGTTTGAACATGGGACGTTTTGAATCATTTGAATATGTATTTGATGCATTGTATAAACAAAATAAACATGTAAAGTGGTTGATAAATAATTAGTTGAGACCTGAGTGATTGTTCAAAGGGCCTTCAAAGCATACCAGAGGCCTGATAATAGGATTAGAGTGTAAAGCTGTGTTTTGGGCGACTGTGTGATATATTTTTCTCCTTCTGTGCTCTACTTAGCGCTCTACGGCAGTATTCCTTCCACTCACTGAAGGAGTTGTGCTCCCTGAGAGATGTTCCCGACCTGAGGAATGACCTGGCCTTTCTTTTACACATGTTGGACCAGTATGACCCTCTGCTGGTCCAGCGTCTGTCCGTCTTTTTGTCTCCCGTCAGTGAGAGCAGGCTGCTGGGGGAAAGCTTGGAGAGGCGCTGGGGGGAGGAGAAGCTGCGTGCCATGACGAGCGTGGACGCGGAGGGCTGCTCCAGACTGCAGCTGGTGGCCCTGCCTCGCCTCCCTCCGGCCCTCTTCACCCTCAGCCAGCTTCAGGTCCTCCAGCTGGAGCTCATCGCCGATGCCAGGTTCACGGCGCAGGTGGCCAACATGACCTCACTCAGGTGGGGTTTGCAGTGGTGAAACATTTAACACACAAATCAAAAGTTATATCCAGATATTTTGACAAAAAGCAGAACGCTGTGACGTACATACACAAGTATTTTATTGTTTATTCACCCAACAGGGAGCTCCACCTCTATCACTGCACAGCAGCGGTGGATCCCGGTGCACTCAGAGTCCTCCAGGAGCATCTGGAGGTTCTCCACCTCACCTTTACTCAGGCGTCAGAGATACCCGGCTGGGTCCTCTCCCTCCGCAGCCTGCACGAGCTCCACCTCTCCGGCCGCCTGAGCAGTGACGGCGGGGTGGGCCGCGGCTGGGCCTTGGGGAGCCTCCGCCAGCTGCGTCACCTCCACGTGCTGGTGATCCGAGGCACGCTCCAGCGGATCCCCGGAGAGCTGTGCGAGGTGGCCGGCAGCTTGGCGAGGCTGGAGATCTACAACGAGGGCACCCGGCTGCTCGTGCTGACGGGCCTGAAGCGCATGGTCGACCTGACGGAGCTGCTGCTGCAGGACTGCCGGCTGGAGCGTTTGCCCTCGGCCCTGCTGGCTCTCGCCAACCTGCGGACGCTCGACCTGCAGCACAATAACTTGAGGACTCTGGAGGAGCTGCTGAGCCTGGCTCACCTGCGGCGTCTTTCTTGCCTCCGGCTCGCCTACAACCGCGTTCTGGCGCTGCCGGCCAGCGTCGGCGTGCTGCGAGGGCTGGAGCTCCTGGACCTCTCCAACAACCAGCTTCAGAGCCTCCCCGCAGCGCTCTTCACTCTGCGCCGCCTTCGCCGCCTCCTGCTGGCTGGTAACCTGCTGGAGGTGCTGCCCGCAGAGGTCAAGGCGCTGCAGCTGCTTACAGAGCTGGACCTCAGCGGGAACCGGGTGGAGAGCCTCCCTCCTCAGCTCTTCAGTAGCTGTTTGGAGCTGCACATCCTTAATGTGGCTCGCAACTCCCTCAGCTCGTTACCCAGCGGGGTCGCGGCTTTAAGTCGGTTGTGCAGGTTGGACTTGCGCAGCAACAGTCTGGAGGAACTACCGGCCGAGCTGGGCTGCTGCTCAGGGCTGCACGGAGGTGGTCTCCTCGTGGAAGACTGGCTGTTTCTTTCTTTGCCTCCACAGGTCCGCGACTTCCTGAGCCGTTCTCGCGCCCCCTCTGGTCCTCACTCAGAGGGACATTCCCGCCCAGATTCGGACAGTTTCCCATACTTCTGTCCCACACAGTGGAGTTTCTCTTCTGCTCTGGAGTCACAGATATAGCTCTCCTAACAGGGATTTGCAGGATTTCGGCAAAACTTTGACCATCTGTTCTTTTAAAAGGCAGCTTTCCTATTGGTCATTTTAATGTGAGGCTTTAACAACTATTATTAGTACACGTTACTTCATAGTACACATTCTGCACATGAGTTTTTATACCACACTAATTACTGAATTAAATTAGTGGCAACCAAAGGCTTGCAGGAAGATTAAATAATGCCTTCACAAATGTACAAAGCAATATGCTGTGTACACTTTGCAGTTACACTGAGTATATTATTCATATTAGATGGACTGAAACATGCAAAATACACCACTACTGTTAACCTCATTACTATTTCAGTTTTTTTAGAGAATGTTTTGTGCTTAGGCTACTGTAGACAACTTGTTTTTTCCTAAAATAGATGAGGAGACCATCTGCGTGTGTTGTCGGGTTGAATAATAATTGTGGATAAATAACTGTTTAACTAGAAGAGTGGAAAAAACATTCACAAAGTATTTCTTGCAGGGATCTCTCTGAATATGACATGGCACAAAGATTTACGTTGTTTGATAACAAAGTGTATATCATTAATACAGAAACTACTCAAATTAGTAATAACATGACGATAAATACACTAATGTCTAAAAAATTATTATACACAGTATAAAGAACAATAAACATGTTTATTTTTGATTGCTCCTGTTTGGTCACTTTATTGCAAACAACAAATAAGGCTTTTACTTTGTATTTTTTAAGTGCAAGGTTTATTCAAGATCTATGGAGGTGCTTCACTCCAGTAAGCACAAGGAGAGAAATCACTGTTGTGTAAATGCTAAGAGATATGGACTCACGTTTGCATTGTGTAAATGCCGATGGTGAGTCAGCACAGAGCAAATACAGTACTCACTTTTATTGTGTTCTGGGCTTCACAGGAGCCCAAAGTGAGCACAGGGACCCCCCAGAGCTGTGTGCTGAGTCCCCTGCTGTACACCCTCTTCACATACGACTGTGTGGCCTCCCAGGAAAACACCAGCATCATCAAGTTTGCGGATGATACGACGGTCATTGGAATGATCACTGGTGGGGCTGAGACGGCGTACAGAAGAGAGGTGGAGGAACTTGTGGCCTGGTGTCGGGATAATAATCTCTCCTTGAACGCAGACAAGACCAAGGAGATGATTATCGACCCAAGTAGGAAGAGGGTGCAGCACGCACCACTTCACATAGGTGGGACAGAGGTGGAAAGGGTGAAAACCTTTAAATTCCTTGGAACGCACATCAGCGAGGACCTCACCTGGTCTCACAATGCACTGCAGAACATCAAAAAGGCCCAGCAGCGACTGTATTTCCTAAGAAGGCTGAGGAAATTTGGCATGCCGCCCAAAATGATCAGCAACTTCTACAGATGTACGGTGGAGAGCGTCCTTACAGCTCCATCACAGTGTGGTATGGAAGCTGCACTGCAGGACAGGAAGGAACTCCAGCGTGTGATAGAAACTGCACAGTACATCTCAGGAGCTGCCTTCCCCTCTCTTCAGGACATTTACTCCACCAGGGTAACCAGGACAACACACCCCATCATCAGGGACACAACACACCACATCATCAGGGACACAACACACCACATCATCAGGGACACAACACACCCCATCATCAGGGACACAACACACCACATCATCAGGGACACAACACACCACATCATCAGGGACACAACACACCCCATCATCAGGGACACAACACACCACATCATCAGGGACACAACACACCACATCATCAGGGACACAACACACCCCATCATCAGGGACACAACACACCACATCATCAGGGACACAACACACCACATCATCAGGGACACAACACACCACATCATCAGGGACACAACACACCACATCATCAGGGACACAACACACCCCCAGCACACACTCTTCTCACTCCTGCCATCAGGCAGACGCTACAGGAGTCACAAGTTCAGAACCACGAGACTGACGAACAGTTTCTACCCGCAGGCCATCAGGCTGGTGAACATTGGACATTGTAGCAATGCATAGTGCACTTTATACACTGAACAATACTAATACTATTATCATATTTGTATTTATTTATTATTATTATTATTATTATTATTATTATTATTATATTAATTATTATATTAATTATTATAGTTAATATGTATATTATATATATTTATTATATTATATTATTATATTTATTTATATTATATTATTATTATATATTATTATTATATTATATTATTATTTATATTTTATATTTTGTGCCTTATTTTTATTTATTTTTTACCTTAAGTTTATTCTAATTCTGTGTGTTAGGAGGACCCAGCAAAATAAGCATTGCATTGTATAGAATAACTCTGTTATCTGTGCATATGACAGTAAAAACATCTTGAATCTTCACAGACACCTGCTGGCTCCCTGTGGTTCTGAGACATTCAGTGTTCTCAAACTTGAGACACACCTCTATTTCTCTCTTATTCTGAGCTGACATAATCTAAAATATTTGTTAGTTTGCACCAATCAGAGCACCATGTTCCTTTTTTATTTATTTATTTTTTTTATTTTAAAAAATGCACATTTGAAGGCTCCAGGGCAGCCAGACTACTTAGAGGCCAGATTTAGGTCCACGCAGTTTGTCTTTTTTGTTTATTTCGTCTTCTAGTATAACTTACTCAAGCAACTAATACATAACAAAACCAATAAAACTAGGATAAATATACACTTGTATATATACAATATTGTCTAACTGATGGTTCAATGGTTAGTGCGTTCGCCCGTCACTCGGGAGTTCCGGGTTCGAATCCGGGCTCAGCGCTGTCTGAGTGTGAACGGCTCAACTGGGTAGGCCTCCCACTACAGACATCTCTGTAGGCGGGACCTCTCCTCCACAACTAGCGGGAGCAGTGACACTGCGGTCCTACAGCCAGGCATGGCTGAGACGGGCCCGCAGTGAGACGGCTGCAGCCCAGCGGAGTAGTACAGCTCTCGGTGAGGGTGTGAAAACGCACTGGCGATGCAACGTACAAACGATAGTGTACGTTGCACCGCCAGTGTTAAATCGCACTAATCAAACTACCAGTTAGATGAGATGCATCTGGGGCGGGGCCCAATTTTTGTATTAGATAAAGTCCAACTCATTTATGATGAGTCCATTTTTTTATTAGATAAAGTCCAACTCATTTATGATGAGTTCAACTTTATGGTGGATAAAATGGCAACAAAAAAGCATTGACACAGAAGATAGTTTCATGTACAATACTTTATATTTAAATACTGTAATTGGAAAATATGTATATGCTGTATGATGAGATTTTTTTCACATTGGGATTAATTTCACCAAAAATATAAAGATATTTGTATTTACCTTTTTGGCATAACAGAAGGAGGCGTGTAATGGGAAAATATGTATATGCTGTATGATGATAATACATATTTCTGTTAAAACATAAAATGTTAATACTAATGTATGTTCAGATTAATGAGTAACATACAAGTAAGACGTGGAGGGATAGATAACATGGGTGTCAGGTTCAAGAAGCTACTCTGGTTCAAACTAGCTGATAATAACTTAGAAGTGCTGACTACTTAGCGATAGAATGTTCAAAGGTACACATCACGGAGAAGTGATTGACAAATATGCTGACATTTGATGTATGTGAAGACAGGGGATTGGTTGAACATATGGTTCTGATCAGGCCAAAGTACGAACGACGTGGAAGATCTTCAATGTACATGTTGACGTGGAACGCACAGTTCAATGTAAATCGTATGTTGGAGTAGTGGGAACCAATGAGAGATGAGATGGTCTTAAAGGGATGATCATTTGGAAAGTATATAACTGACTGTTCTAACAATGATATTTTGTGGAAACCCTGACAGACATTGACGATTCTTGGCTGTTGGGTTTTCCTCCTGCTTGCAAGCATTTAATAAATTGACAGAGGCATTTTGTCTTGTCCAGAGGAACTCTGCTTGTTTGTCCTATCTGATTAACACCTTTAAATTCTCCTCCCGAGACATAGAGTTATTTTTCCACGACAGGCGAGAAAAAAAACAATGAATCCATTAATTCAATGAAATAAATACAAAATTAAATGAATAACAGTCACTGCTGGTTTGCCAGATATATACACACAGTGGTTTGTACAGTAATGCTTCCATATTTTATTAATAACGGGTGCTAAACTTATCGAGACATGGGATGTGTCTATGGAAGGTCATGTTGGGAAGATGTTTGAGCTAACCTGACTGTCAGTGGTGTCTTCTGGGACACTCAAGTGAGCGTTCAGCAGTATAGTATATTAAAAAAAAGAAAATATCAGATTTTATAGTCATCAGCTTGAGTCGTTCAAAGACCAGTTTATGATTTAAAAGTATAACATTGATATTTAGTTATATTAAATTATATTTAGATGCACTTTTCAAGTGCTGTGAACTCCACAAATGAAGGTTGAGACAACCATCATACGTATAGCTGGGCTGCGTGAGTTAGCGCTTTCAATAACTGTGCCACAAGTACCAGTGTTTGTCTTGGTAATTGCAACAACAACAAAATAATTAAAATAAGGCTTTTATTGTGTTCAGGGCTTCAGACACCTGCTGGCTCCCTGTGGTTCTGATACATTCAGTGTTCTCAAACTTGTAATGACACACCTCTTTTTCTCTCTTATTCTGAGCTGACATAATCTAAAATATTTAGTTTTCTTTCATGACATTTTTTTTTTTTAATTGACTTCCCAAGTACCCAAGTACTCAAAGGAGTACACCTCTGGTGTGTGGAGTTTGCACCAATCAGAGCACCATGTTCCTTTTTTTTTTTTTATATATATTTTTTTTTTCAAAAAATGCACATTTGAAGGCTCCAGGGCAGCCAGACTACTTAGAGGCCAGATTTAGGTCCACGCAGTTTGTCTTTTTTGTTTATTCCGTCTTCTAGTATAACTTACTCAAACAACTAATACATAACAAAACCAATAAAACTAGGATAAATATACACTTGTATATATATAATATTGTCTAACTGATGGTTCAATGGTTAGTGCGTTCGCCCGTCACTCGGGAGTTCCGGGTTCGAATCCGGGCTCAGCACTGTCTGAGTGTGAACGGCTCAACTGGGTAGGCCTCCCACTACAGACATCTCTGTAGGCGGGACCTCTCCTCCACAACTAGCGGGAGCAGTGACACTGCGGTCCTACAGCCAGGCATGGCTGAGACGGGCCCGCAGTGAGACGGCTGCAGCCCAGCGGAGTAGTACAGCTCTCGGTGAGGGTGTGAAAACGCACTGGCGATGCAACGTACAAACGATAGTGTACGTTGCACCGCCAGTGTTAAATCGCACTAATCAAACTACCAGTTAGATGAGATGCATCTGGGGCGGGGCCCAATTTTTGTATTAGATAAAGTCCAACTCATTTATGATGAGTTCAACTTTATGGTAGGTCATATGGCAGCAAAAAAGCATTGACACAGAAGATAGTTTCATGATGCTACAGTAAAGATACCGATACAGTAGTTCCCACACCACCAGAAGTTTGCATTATTAATGTGTTATCTTTCCCAACAAGTGGCCCACATGTAGTTTAATTGTATTTAATCGTGTTTGATCATCTTGAATTAATTTCATGTGTTTGCTAACTGGTGTTAATGAGTTACCAATTAATGTTTGCTATTGGAGTTTTAATAGAGGCTATTGCTTTGCCTTCTGTCTGAACCTTTCTGTTTAGCACTTAGTTGGTGTTGAAGTGCAAGACAGCTAATTAAACATCTTCCAACAATCTTTTGTCCACTAAATGTTTTCATAGCAACTAGTTCTTTGTTGAATATTAATGGCATGAATTTCATATTTATCACATTTTTTTATAAAATATTATAATAAGAACTGAAAGTACAGGAGTCGGAGGGAGGTTTAAAGTGCGGTCACTTCAGGTCTGAAGGTCTTTCTTGCCTCCGGCTCGCCTACAACCGCGTTCTGGCGCTGCCAGCGTCGGCGTGCTGCGAGGGCTGGAGCTCCTGGACCTCTCCAACAACCAGCTTCAGAGCCTCCCCGCAGCGCTCTTCACTCTGCGCCGCCTTCGCCGCCTCCTGCTGGCTGGTAACCTGCTGGAGGTGCTGCCCGCAGGGGTCAAGGCGCTGCAGCTGCTTACAGAGCTGGACCTCAGCGGGAACCGGGTGGAGAGCCTCCCTCCTCAGCTCTTCAGTAGCTGTTTGGAGCTGCACATCCTTAATGTGGCTCGCAACTCCCTCAGCTCGTTACCCAGCGGGGTCGCGGCTTCAAGTCGGTTGTGCAGGTTGGACTTGCGCAGCAACAGTCTGGAGGAACTGCCGGCCGAGCTGGGCTGCTGCTCAGGGCTGCACGGAGGTGGTCTCCTCGTGGAGGACTGGCTGTTTCTTGCGTCTAGTCGTCTATAGCTGGTGTTCACTGACAGCCAATGAGATTGCAGCATTATTAAAGCCTGTCTAAGGGGATGCAAATCCCTGTTTTCAGGATCTGAGACTCAAATATTCTCCTGTTCTGTTCTATTCTTGAGTCCTTTTGGGCAAAGCCACACATCAATGATGAAGAGCTAATTATGAATTAATAAAAATGTACTGTAATAAGTTTACTGATTGTCACTATTCTAGTGGCAGACAGATTATATAAGTACTTGACTTATTTATGGCTATTTACTTAGTATATTACAGTTGTATACTTATTAAATATGTCCTTACTGTTAATGGTTCACATATTAATAAGACTTGTAGACATTAGTCCATGACATATATTTATTAACCACAACATGACAGTAAATATTGAACACAGAGCCCACAGTCACACAAACACAACACTAATATGTAAACAAATATAATAATGTATATATGCTGTTGTTGCTTTGTCTTCATCAGGATCCTCTGCTGCTGTGAACCGGTCCATGCTGACGTGGTGGAAGCAGGAAGCTGTGAGGACATGATGGCTCACCTAGACGAGAATAAAGACAAACCCAATTAGTACGATTGTGTGTAACTTGATGACACTACATATGGATATTTTTAGGATGCAAATACAGATAAAATAATACACACCAGGCACTGTGACGGTCGCCTCTGTGGACACACAAGCTGCTGGGGAACCGGCTCAGGGCTCTGGTCTCTTTACAGACGACAAAGCAGGGGCTGCAGGGAGAGAAGAATCACAAAAAATAATCAATTCATGTTTTTTAACTAATAAGCACAGTGAATATGACAGATACTGTTTCAATGAATAGACATAATTATGATTCATTTACCATCTACTTGTGAACCCTGAGTTTGACAATACTTTATATTTAAATGCTCATCACTTTAACATTACACTTTAACACACACCTAGTACACTTGTTTAGTACTGCTATCTGTTTCTCTGTGCACTTTATTTGATATTTGATATTCTATTGTAAATGTAATATGTTTCTATTGCACTGTGTTGATTGTTGTTGTTTGTCTAATGTATGCACCACCCTCCAAGACTAATTCTTCATATGTGTAAAACACACCTGGCAAATAAATGGTTCTGATTCTGAATACACAAACTACTGTTAGTGAAGGCAGAAAGTATCTTTACTTCACCTGCTTCTCTCAGCCAAATCCAATGAAACAGACGGTTTCTTACATTATTGTATAAAGAATATACTTCATTCATACACATGTTTATGTTGGAATGGGTTAAGATTCAGTAGCCAGTCAAGATTTAACCTCAGCAGGGGAAGCAACATGACATTTCAAAAAATGCACATTTGAAGGCTCCAGGGCAGCCAGACTACTTAGAGGCCAGATTTAGGTCCACGCAGTTTGTCTTTTTTGTTTATTCCGTCTTCTAGTATAACTTACTCAAACAACTAATACATAACAAAACCAATAAAACTAGGATAAATATACACTTGTATATATATAATATTGTCTAACTGATGGTTCAATGGTTAGTGCGTTCGCCCGTCACTCGGGAGTTCCGGGTTCGAATCCGGGCTCAGCACTGTCTGAGTGTGAACGGCTCAACTGGGTAGGCCTCCCACTACAGACATCTCTGTAGGCGGGACCTCTGCTCCACAACTAGCGGGAGCAGTGACACTGCGGTCCTACAGCCAGGCATGGCTGAGACGGGCCCGCAGTGAGACGGCTGCAGCCCAGCGGAGTAGTACAGCTCTCGGTGAGGGTGTGAAAACGCACTGGCGATGCAACGTACAAACGATAGTGTACGTTGCACCGCCAGTGTTAAATCGCACTAATCAAACTACCAGTTAGATGAGATGCATCTGGGGCGGGGCCCAATTTTTTGTATTAGATAAAGTCACTCATTTATGATGAGTTCAACTTTATGTCCAACTCATTTATGATGAGTTCAACTTTATGGTGGATAAATAGAGGCTATTACTTTACCTTCTGTCTGAACCTTTCTGTTTAGCACTTAGTTGGTGTTGAAGTGCAAGACAGCTAATTAAACATCTTCCAACTAAATCGTCCACTAAATCTTTTCATAGCAAGAACTGGACGTACAGGAGGCGGTGGGAGGTTTAAAGTGCGGTCACTTCAGGTCTGACAGTCTAACTCCGGTGTAAATGGTCTCCTCCTCTGGGCTCCTGTGCCTCCTCCTCTGCTTGAAGTCCAGAGCTACGTAGTTCAAAGCATCAAATTCCTCATTCTGCAGGAAATAAGAGAGCTATTAATATTAAATAGGAAAGGGTTGTCCTTCAGCGCTGAATAGAAAGCCTCAAATGTAATAATGCTCTTTATATATATAGAGAGAGAGATAGCGATTAATATAAAAAATACACATATATATACATACAATTTGTGCGCAATATTAATGCATGTATTTCTTTCCTTATTCTTTATTTATCTAATATGTATTTCACTACCGGGGTCCTCCATACATACTGCTGTAATCCCGCTTTTTTATACTGCGGTGGACTGCGACACACTTTTTGTCCAATCGCTGGCCGCTTCGGTCGATTGTCGTATGAATCCACCAATGGTATCGAAGCTTTCAGCGTAGGCGGGACATCCGGTCACTTCTATAAACGAACCGAGGCCTCCCCATGCGGTTTTGATCTTCAGATTGACGCGTAGCTAACACCGACAAGGTAAGAGTCCAATAATATGTTTCATTGTTGCGACGCTGGAGTTCTCAAAACTTCGACTGGCATTCAGGAAATCATACGTTAGTGTATTTCAATAAAGTATTTCGTCGGGAACGAAACGACTTCCTCCGTTGTTTCATTCAGGAGCTAACCGTCAATGAGCTACTAGCGTTTTGTGAGCTAGCATTCGTTAGCTTCGCCAGCGCTACAGCCTCCCTCATATTTAATCATGTTCAGACTGCGTAGTTAAACTTTTCGATATTCCGCGTAATGTGTTTTATTACTAATTACTTAATTCCGCAGAGAAATGCCTGGTGCAGCCGGTCCATTATCTAAATAGTTTGCTGCCGTGTAGCGCGTTAGCTCTCCAAGTTAGCACTGGTTATGCAACACAATAGCTTCCCAGTGTTGTAAACGATTCAGATGCTAACCGGTTTGGCGCATCCGAGAACGTCGGCTACCGTAAACCCCGAGGCTTCGCCTGAACAGGTTTGTACGCGATGCTCGTGTGTAGGAAGTAATTAGTTTACAAAGCCGTAGTGTCGACATTATTTAATACGCAGACTCCTTTCTTTGCTAAACTAGCTAGCGTAGCTCATTCAATGGCCTCACGTCATACAATGGGCTTTGCGGACTGAACACAACAACGTCAGTTGGTTTACAGCAGCACTAGTTTCACTATTTACGCAAACCAAACCTACAATGGAAGAATTAATACGGATGCAACTTTGCCCTCAACGATCTTATCAGAATGTACTTTGAAACTAGCAGTAAAACCTGGCACAGAGTGGCAACAACAGCTGGGCTCAGTTAACAGCCCAGGAGAAAGGGTTCAGCCATGGTAGATGAGGGAACTGATGATGATTAAAGACCAAACTGTTTCTGTTTTCCTTGTTTTAGACAGACACAATGGCAGAGAATGATGTCGACAACGAGCTGCTCGACTACGAAGAGGATGAAGAGCCCCAGGTAGCCCCCGAGAGTGCAGTCCCTGCAGGAAAGAAGGAGGTGAAGGGCTCCTACGTCTCCATCCACAGCTCTGGCTTCAGAGACTTTCTGCTCAAACCAGAGCTCCTCCGCGCCATCATCGACTGTGGTTTTGAGCATCCGTCTGAAGGTGAGGGAGATTTTCGCCTTAACCCCTTAATTTATTATAGTTACATGAACCGCCCAGATATATCGCATAAATATAACAATATCGGCACACACTGTTTAAACCTTGAAATACTTGTTGTTCTAACGATAACACAAATCCACTGGCTTAAAATGTTCTTGTTTGTGTTTGTTTGCTTTAGTTCAGCATGAATGCATCCCACAAGCTATCCTGGGCATGGACATCCTGTGCCAAGCTAAGTCTGGTATGGGCAAGACGGCAGTGTTTGTGCTGGCCACACTGCAGCAGATTGAACCTGTTGATGGACAGGTCAGTACGCACATTCAACACACTCGGTCCATGTGTTGGATTAAGTGAAGGAAACATTGCCATGCACTTCAACTTTAAACTCGTGGCTTGCCTTAAGTAGGCATAGAATTGGATAATATACACAAATGCATTGAATAGACGGGAGGCAAAGTATCTGAATTGTCCTTCTCTTGCGTCTATCTCCCCTCAAGGTGTCTGTATTAGTCATGTGCCACACGCGAGAGCTGGCCTTCCAAATCAGCAAAGAGTACGAGCGCTTCTCCAAGTACATGTCCTCGGTAAAGGCGGCCGTGTTCTTTGGCGGCATGGCCATCAAGAAGGACGAGGAGGTCTTGAAGAAGAACTGCCCTCACATCGTGGTCGGAACGCCGGGCCGCATCCTCGCTCTTACCCGCGACAACACCCTCTGCGTGAAGAACGTCAAGCACTTTGTCCTGGATGAGTGTGACAAAATGTTGGAGCAGCTAGGTGAGTTGTTGTTAAATGTTTCTTCTCATTGATTCCGCTTTGGGGTATTAGGTTACGCACCCCATTTAATTCTGTATTAATTTGTATCTATCTGACCTGTCTCTGCAATACCAGACATGAGGGTTGACGTACAAAGCATCTTCAGATCAACGCCCCATGAGAAGCAGGTCATGATGTTCAGTGCCACTCTGAGCAAGGAGATTCGACCAGTCTGCCGTAAATTCATGCAGGATGTAAGTGATCGATGGAGTATCGTTACTTCAGGATTTCACAGAACAGTTTTATTCGCAAGAAAAGGCGGCAGCACGTTTGAATTTGACACGTTTTGCCCACTTGCTGGTGACGTTACCAGAAACTCAACAAGTTTACCTAACGTGTCCCTCTGTCGTCTTGTCCCGTGCAGCCCATGGAAGTATTTGTGGACGACGAGACAAAACTGACACTCCATGGCCTGCAACAATACTACTGCAAGCTGAAGGACAGCGAGAAGAACCGCAAGCTCTTTGACCTGCTGGACGTGTTGGAGTTCAACCAGGTAAAGCGAAGGCGCGATTCCACGATGCAGCTTGACTATATTGTTGCTCGTTGTCGTCAAACATAGGAGGGGCTATTGTATAAGAAATCACTAAAGGCCTGGGTTTCCACAGAAAGTTTGGGATTACAGAACTTGAAATGTTGCTTTAAAAGAAAACTGTAAAATGTTGCCAACGGTAAACAAAATCCACCGCCTGAACCACGACCACACATTTCAACACTTTATATCAGAGCACCGTCGCGGCTGAATGGTTTCAGAAAATTATACTTAACTGCAGCATCGCTGGTTCAATCCCTTTCTTCCTCCATTTCCTGTCTGCCTTTTCGTTGTCACTATCCAATGGCAAAACTGGAAGGGATTAAAAAACGTTTAAAAATATGAGTGTTTTTTTGTCTTGGGCTTATGCGTCGGGCCAGCCAGTGGCGACTAAAGGAAGTTACTGTTCCCAAACAAGAAGCTGTTTTTGTACAAGAAACAAGATGCACCATTTAATAAATTAGCGTGCTTTTTATTGATCTGGTAAGCTGATTTTTCCCGGTTCCAGTCTGCTCTCCTTTTGCTCAGCTAGCTGGCTGTAGCCTTAAATCGAATGTGGATTAAAAGACTTACACCACTTTCATGTCTTACTCTTGGCAAAAAGTTGTCAAACATTTTGAAAAATGCTATCCAGTCAGTGCGATAACTTTAAATCTGGCGTGAGGCTCTGAATGAAACGTCACAAGCCCGAAGGCTTCATGTGTATCTGCTCCCTCATTTCAACGCCTTTGCTTCGCCTCTAGGTGGTGATCTTCGTCAAGTCAGTCCAGCGCTGTGTCGCTCTGGCCCAGCTTCTGGTGGAACAGAATTTCCCTGCCATCGCCATCCACAGGGGGATGGCTCAGGAGGAGAGGTGAGAAGACACACACACACACACACACACACACCTCCCCACTGATATGCCCGCTCTCGTAAACATACGCTCCATTGAGCTCTGAATGCCGAGTATGTTTATGGAGCGTGAGGCCTCATCAGTTAACTCAACACATCGTTGCCTTCAAAGAGCGGAGGCTGCAGTCCAGTAATGCCTCCAGCAGCTGTGTTGATGACTCCTTTGGGCTCTGCCCCTTCTTACTCCGCAGGCTGTCTCGCTATCAGCAGTTCAAGGACTTCCAAAGGCGGATCCTGGTGGCCACCAACCTCTTTGGCCGAGGGATGGACATCGAGCGGGTCAACATCGTCTTCAACTACGACATGCCAGAAGATTCTGACACCTATTTGCACAGGGTAAGAACTGCTTTCCTTTGTCGCGTCTTTGCATTCTGTGAAGTTTAACACGGTCTCTTTATTTTATTGTGGCGCCATAAGTTGTGTATTTTAGTTTTATTTATTTAGTTGCTGGTTCACTCACCCTGACCCTTCTCTGCACCCGTCAGGTTGCCCGTGCCGGTCGGTTTGGCACAAAAGGCCTGGCTATAACCTTCGTGTCGGACGAGACCGATGCCAAGACCCTGAACGACGTGCAGGACCGCTTCGAGGTCAACGTGGCCGAGCTGCCGGATGAGATCGACATCTCCTCTTACAGTAAGCCCTCGCGTTTCCGAATGCCCTGTTGGAATGATTGTAATTTGTGGATAAATGGACTCGAAGCACTTTGCTGTCAAAACAGCTGTTTTAATCCAGGGCGATCTTCCCAGCTAAAGATCGCTGCTGTAATCAACCTTTTTAGACTCATCTTGGCAACTAGAGCCCACAGTTGTTGCTGCCATGTAACTGCACGGCTCTCGTCAAAATGGAAACCGCCCGCACACGTTTAACCTGTCGCTGAAAAGTTGGTATGCTCAGCTGTCTTTCACACGCTCAACTCGTCTCTCCTCCTCTGTCCCCGTTTAGTCGAGCAGTCCAGATGAGTCCTCCAGCCAAGCCAAAGTCTCCTCTTCATGGATCTCGTGTTTGGAAGTAGACATGTTTCACCGTTGATTTGAAGGCTCTGCTCGTTCCCAATGTTCACCAAACCTTTATTTTTATTGTCCGTTTCGGGGGTAGGGTGAAGCGGGATATGGTCGCTTTTTATTTGTCTTTTACTGTTTGTTTGGAAAGGGGGGGTGTGGGGTTGTATTTGTTTTTGTTTTTTTGCTCAATGGAATTAAAACTTTTTATAAAATGCCATTTTTACTGTTGTGGTCTCTTCTCCACATTCAGTGAATTTAATCTCAAGCAGAGCTGCAGGGAAACATGTAGAAAAGTAGTTCTGAGGAACATGTAAAAGTGATTTTTAGCCCTTTTTATTGTTCAAACTAGTTTGTATAGGAGGTTTGGTGTTATGTATTTTTCCCCACTGCAACAGTTGGTCTTTTTAAAACGCCATGGAGTGATAGTCAAGTACATTTTTGGCTCACATGGCAGCTCTTTCTTTGAATTTCTAATTGAATGCCTCCAATAAACAAAATCACTCAAAACCCTAGTGGTGCGTTTGATCATAGATTGTCATTAACACATGGTATAATTAAATAATTGTTACTCTGTATGTTATTTTAGGATTTTAAAAAGATTTCACTCTTCAGATAAGATCAGATAATCTTATTTTACTTTTAGTGCCAATTAGCAAATTTAACATGGTAACGTTATTAGCATCGTAACTCAGTAGAATGCCGATATTTGCCTTCAACTCAAAACACTCGTACTTTACCAAAGTAGTCTCAGCTGTTGGCATGGCTGTAGTCTGTGAGAATACATTAAAAAAACGGGGTAGATGTTAAAAGTATCACTGGTTCAACAGTGTGAGGGGAAAATATCTTTATTAAAAATGCAAAATGATTAACTCTTCAAAATCCAGCAAGACAGTTTACAACAGAAATATTCAGGGTTTTTTTGCAAGATCTTTTAAAAAGCATGACTTTATTATTGCAGATGGTGTTGCTGTACACTAGTAGACATACAATCATGCTTTCAAATTGGCACTTGATGCTCATAAAAGGACCTGAACCCCACTTTGTTCAGTGCTAAACTCTACATGGACTACTTCAGTATAACTCTGTAAAAGGATTGGCCCTTTATACAGCAGAGAGAACTACGAAGAAGGTAACGATGCATCTGTACATAGCTGCTCTAGTGTCCTTATCAAAACTAGACATACAGTTCCAAAACCACAGCGTCTACAAAGGCAAATAGCAATGGCAACATGGTGAACAATTACAATCTCATGTAAAGTTTAGGCAAAAAAATAAATAAGCCTACTGTAGCCAAGATGGTAGAAAATGCAAATACTTTCCAGTTTCACAGCAAACTGAAGGAGAAAAAAAATAGTCTAAACCACTTTCTCATCTTTGCAATAACGAAACTCAAATGATTTAGAATGACCCATTTCAAATGTGTATTCAGTCCCTCTGTCAACTTTCCATGAGATCAAAGGTCGTGAATTCGGGCCGTCGTAAAGGTGCGCAAACTTGAACTCAAGTCCCGGTTAAGTGAGACGCGCTGGGCTCTTCAGTCACGCCAAAGGACTTTGACAGAATACTACTGAATTCCCCCTCCTCCCAAAATGTCCTAGGGAATAAGTTGTTACTGACGTCCAGTAGCCGTGGCCCCGTCAACGCTCCTCTCGGCCTTCGACAGCATTCCTCAGAAGCAGACGCCACTGAAAACATGGAAGAAGCACAGACTTATCGTTTTGTTTTCTCCGAGCCGCTCGATTACAGGCCCAGGGCCCCGCGGTTCCACCCGCCAAGTCACAAATTACATGTTTTACGTCAGCGCGCTCCAGGTTTTTTTTTTCCTGCACATTTTAAGAGTGGCTGATCGTCTCTCGCCGACGTCGACAGGCAGGATTGTAATTTGCGCAGAATCGGGCGGTCGACGTCTCGGCGCCAGAATCCCAGGCTTGTTCTTCTGGTGCTTGCTAAATGCCTCAGTTTCTCGCGGAGGCAAAGGCATGGGATGAGTCCAGCTGTGTAAACAACCGTGTTCACATATACCACACTAATGCGTACAAAGCCTCGACCCATCGGGTTCAACTCTGGTCTTTCCCCCCCGAGTACATACCTCTTCTACCGAAGCCTCCATCGTCCATCAGAAGCAGCTTTCTGACTGCTGTGACCTCCAATGCGACCCTGAGGGGAGGGTTCAAGCCCCGGATCTGTGGGAGTCCTCTCGTGGCTGACAGCTCTCAGCTGTTTAGTCCCCCACCCCGCTTACCGCTCAGCCACGCTGGCCCTCCAAACATAGCAGCTCCGCCCTTCCCTGGTGGCAAGCCACTGTGTCCTTGCGTCTGTCTCAACAATAAATACCAGTGAATAAATACCATAAAAAGACACGAGCTGCGCTCCTGGGAGAGACATCCATCCGAGATGCTCCTCCATCTTCCGCCGTCAAGTCTTCATTTGGTTCATCAATACTGCGTTGTTGGGAGCGCACGGACGCGTGATTCCAGCATGTTTCATTTTTGACTCCAAAGCAACGTCGGACCAGCTCCCTTATCGACCGGACCTGTTGCTCGGTGCCTGTGATGTGAATCAGTTATGCCAGTGTGTGTGTGTGTGTGTGTGTGTGTGTATGAGCTCTTGCTCCAGTGTCCCCAACTAAAGTCTCAAGAGTTCAGGGGACATTTTTGGTGCACGGCAGCAACATGGCGGCTAGTTGCGTCCACGTTTTGCGTAAAGTTTTTTGTCACAGTCTGTCGCCGTCTGGCCGGGCCAGAAACAACTCTCTGTATCTACACTAAAGCCGGAGCTGGTCACTTTGCTCCCGTCGGATTCCTCCTCCTCCTCCCCGTTCCTCCCGAAATAATCTCTCAGATAAGATGCTTCGACTTGTTCACCTCGCTTGCGTCTACTTATAGATACACTAAGGACAGCTATTCTATAATGGGGGACCACTACGGGGGAAGTTGATGTCTTTAGTTTTATTGTGAGGGAATGTAGGTCGGGGTGGGAGGTGTGGGGAGGAGGGGGTGACACCGCTAGTCGATGAACTTGTGCGTGTCCCCGTAGAGCCACCGCTGAGGCGGCATGGCGGCCTCGTTGAGGTGGTTGCACTCGTCGCTGCACTTGCAGGACTGGATGAACATCACGGACCGGCTGAAGCGCTCGCCGTCCGGGCAGCCGAAGGCCACGCTGGCGGTGCGCGTGCGACGCGGCGAGCAGCAGCGGCCGTCCCGGCACACGCCGCAGTAGTTGGGCCTGTACAGGCGGGTGCTCCTGCAGCCCGCGTAGGACAGGCGGTGGGGCTCGGGGGCCTTGTGGGTGCGGGAGCACTTCCTTCCTTTCTGCAGAGGGGGGGGGGGAACAGAAGACGGAAAAGAGAGGATTCAGTTTTTAGTGCATGAGAACATTTGTCATGCAAGTAAACATCTTTTTCTCGGGTGCAGCTGTGATGCAGGTCGCTGTCCAGCTAAATGAAATGACTCATCTCTCAAGCCCTTGGATGTGAAAAAACAAAGTTAATCACAGAGAGGGGGAACAAAATAAAGCGCCGGAGAGAGAGGAACATGCCGGCAATAGTTAAGGCTTGACACTGACGCACATTAACACCCACAGCTCCACAAACATTGGGAGGAACAGGTGCGTAACAACCCATCAGCCTCGCGGCGAGAGTGTTTTTGAGGGTGTTGTGTTTTGAAATGCGAAAGAGCGACACAGTGGGCGAATAAAGTGCTCTTCAAATCGCATAGCAAAGAGCCAGCAGAGTGCAGCTGACAGCCGCAGCGCCGCAGGTCCGGCGTGGGTGAGCTCCCAACCCCCGCAGACAAACCAGGGGAGAGTTCTTTGGAAATTAAGTTTTTGTTGGGTTGGAAACAAGTTGACGATAATTATATATTTTTTTTTTGCAAATACATTGTGTTTCTAAAGATTGTGACTAAAGCGTGGCATTTGCTGGACTACTTCCTGCCTCCGAGCGGTTGCCAGGCACCCAGCAGAGACTCGGAAGCAAAGAAATAGTCCGGCACCCCCTTATAAAATGGCACCATGTCATTTCTACACTTTAAACAAACAAGATCTACAGCTTTGATTAGCACCGCTTCAGTGCTTTCGAGGTGACGAGCTAGCAGTTTCGCCACGTTTCCATTCGTTGTGCTAAGCTAAGCTAAGCTAAGCGGCCGCAGCTTCATCTTTATCCTACAGATATGAGAGTGGTATCAGTCTTCTCATCTTAACTCCAGTATTTCCCCAAAATGTGGGACTAATCGTGTAAGCAGTGGGCCAACCATGACCTGAGCACGAGCAGAGGAATCGTGGTCTTAAAAGGTCTTAAAGCGGCTCCGTCGTCACCCTGCTGAGGAAGTTTCCCCACACGGCAACAGAACCGTGAATAGAACGAATGGACCAGAAAGGGCTCCAGCAACAGAGGAGGGATCCAGGGGCGGGGGTCTGTGTACAAGCAGTGATATTAATACCAATCTGACCCCTTAAGAGCAATCATTTGCTGAATCTACTCGGCATGGTGCCGTCTATCCATCCCTTTACGAGAATCTTAAAAAGCCCCCCCACCACACACACACACACACACACAGTCCTCACCTTGACGGGGATGGACATGGATCTGCAGGGCCGGATGTTGCACAGACGCGTCTCCTTGATCAGCTTACACCGGGCGTTGTCGTTGGTGACCCGAGAGGAGACGCCCATCCCACAGCTCCGAGAACACTGGGACCAGGAAGTAGTCTGAACCACGCACTGGTCGCCCACCTGCCTCCAGGCTGCGAGAGATGAAACAGAGGGCGTGTGAGAGGACGATGGGCGATGCGAAAGAATGGACAGTCGGAGAAAGAGGAGCGACATCGGCAAAAGTAAAGCCGTGGGGTGGGAGGATGGGTGGGGGGCCCGGGGAGAGAAAGGGCCGGTGGGAGAGAGAGGGGAAAGGAGAGGTCCGGAGATGCGAAGCACACTAGCTTCATTCACTGCAACAGGCAACACTGACGCATAGAGAGGGCGATTACAGAGAGGGGAAAGCTGGGTGACAGAGGTATGTGCTGTGTGAGAGCACCTCTGGTGTGCAAGGAGCCAGTGGAAAACAAGCCTCACATAAATGCTGACACACACACAAACACACACACGTAGACGCAGAGGAAAAGGCTCACAGTGAGGCCGTTTGTGCGTCAACGCGAGCTAAAACGGCTAAAACATAAACATGATGCTTTACTGCGCGGAGGAAACAGACGGGACTCTGAGGCGACACGCGGCGGCACCCTCTCGCTCACCCGCCAGGTGCTTGTTTCCGCGCGCCTTGGCCCACTTGCGCCCCACCTCCACCAGCTCGTTGCCCAGGGCGTCCTTCTCCTTTTTGGGTTTGTAGGGGTACAGCTTCCGGTAGGGTTTCGGGTAAGGCTTCGGGAAGGGGTAGGCCGGGTAGGGAATGAAGGGGTAAGGCGGGTAGGCCGGCGGCTGGGGTCGGCGGTGCACGGTCGCGGTTCCCCCGTGGCAGTCGACGGTGAGGCAGCACTGGCCCGGCACCTTGACCAGCTGCGGCGCGGGACAGGAGGCCGACGCCAGCGGCACGTGGCTCGGGCAGAGCGGCACGCAGCCCACCGCCCCGTCGATGCAGGTGCACTGGTGCTTGCAGCCGGCGTGGAAATTCTCGCCGTTCTGGTAAATCCGCCCGTTGTACTCGCACGAGCGGCCCTCCGCCTTTGCTGAGGGACGAGGAAGAAGACGGGGGCAGTTTGGTCAGAAGAAGTAGACGTGTTCAAATGTTTTTTGAAACAGTTAAGTGATCAAACAAGAGGGACACACTATATCCAGATTTATGAAGCGAGCTCTATTCTTAGATCCGAAAGGAATTTTTGACTTGTTTACAACGTCCCGCCCCTTGGTGGGACTCCCCATAGATACCTCCCCCTTTATATAGAAACACCCCCAAATAAACAAGCATATAAAATAAAAATACCGCTGTGCAGTTTGTGTACACACTGATCTACTTATACAAATCCCCGGAGTTGGCCGGGTTTCAGTCGCAGCTCGTGAAGGTGCTCAGTTTTTTCTTCTTTTTTTTTAAACGTGGCACAGGCTTCAAACCCAAAGCCCCCCCTATCAAAGAGAAACCCCAGCCGCTTGGATCGGAAGCCAGCATCCCCACCCTGAAGTTACACATTCCCTCGCTCAACCCCGAGCTAAACCCTAAAACCCGACGCCCAATCTAAACCCAAAAGCTCCCCCCTGCGTCTGACCCTCCCTCACCCCTCACCCCTCTCTCGTCCAGCCTTTTTCCCGCCACCTCTGTGCTACCCACCCCTGCAGATGCCGTGGGTGCGGCCCACGTCGTTGCCGTAGTTGCACTCCAGGCCTTTGTGGTGGTCGCAGGGCCGTCCCTCGTGGCAATCCTGGTTGAGCTGAGCGGCGCACACCTTGCAGCAGCCGCAGCCGTCCGGTACCGAGCTGACCCCCGGGGGACAGGACGCGGGGCCCGCCGCCGGACACTCGCACGCCGCCGGGCAGCCGGCGGTCACCTACACAAGAAAGGGGAGGACATGGCGAGCACTTTAGTTACTTTAAAGTCCATGTGAGGAAGCACTGGAACCGAGCAGGACAATAGTTTGACTCATGTTACGCAGATCACAGAAATTCCTCAAAGTGTGCGAGGCTTAAACATTCGCTGAATACCCAGCACTGTCCCCGAGCCCCGCAGGGATATCTGTGACCCTCTGTCGCCTTCCGCTTGGCATTCGCCGCGCGAGCCGGGATGAAAGGTACGGTCTCTGCCCCCAAAGTCTCACACACACACACACACACACACACACACACACACATTCCCCGCTCCCATCTTTTGTTTCTCACCCCCTCTCTTGCTACACACACACACACACACACACACACACACACACACTAGAGCCACTCCAACAACTCCAAGCAGGTATTTAGATCACAGAGAGCTGCCAGTCTGGCTGTCCACAGTCAGATCACCTGAAGGGATCCCGACACACCGTCTGAACCCGGGCCAGGTCTCCCGCGGGTCTCGTGTGGGTGAGGAGGATGTGACATTACGCAATGCGGTGACAATGGCTGTCCATTTTAAGCGCTGCGTCGCTGGCATTGACCTGGCACTCGAAACATCCCCTCACTAAAAGCCCCATAACACTTATAGTGTGCAGCGAGTTCATCCGTGTATTTTTATCTCCATTCGTATCACTGTTGGGTAACATTACCGCGGTGTAATTTTGGACCCACAGAGAGATGGAAGCTCATGTGCATATACTTTGTAAAAGGGTGAATTGGTGAAGGTTTTTTTTGTGTTTTGTTTTGTTTTGTTGGGGGGTGTTAAGAAAACCCTTCAAATACTCAACACGTTTCATCCGTATGTTTATATTTTAGTGAGGGTCCAACCTGTGGACGTGGAGGTGTAGGAATAGGAGGGTGGATGTAAAGTACACATTCCTCAAGTGTACTTTTTACTAAACTTGATTTCATTTGACAGCTTCGGTCATGAAAGATACTTTACAGATCACCGATTTACATACAAAACGTATGACGCACGATGCATTATTACAGAATAAACTACACAACACCACCTTGACAACAGTACTACAACAGTACAATTAAATACATTAATCGGTTAATAATAATCCAATAATATAGTACAACACTCACTATTTAATTCAGTATGAGCAGTACATTTAGCCAAAAATACTTGTATACTATTACCTGAGTGACATTCTCAGTGCAGGGCTAGTATTGGAGTATTTGTACATTACAGTATGTTTATTTTGAGCACCCTGAACTAGCCAGATACTCTATTTTCCCGCGGACCCCCTGAGACGTCCCTCAAGGACCTCTGGTGTTCCCCGAACCCCCGATTTGGAAGACACCAAATATTACAACTGATTCTGCACAACAACACAAAACACACGCACTCACACATTTAGTCACGGAAGGAGACATTACGTGTATGGCAGGTGAATTATCACTCGTGTGCAGCTGAACGATGGGATGTGATCGTGGAGAGGCTGGAGGCGAGAAAGGCGACAGCGTGGAACTCGAATCCGCTCGCGCTGCTGTTGCAGTGGAGCGCGCGTGCACGTGAGTCTTTATTCCCGCATGGAGCGAAAAACGGTGACAGAAAACTAACTTATCACACACTTACCAAGCCGACTGGCACCACTTGCAAGACGGCGAATAATAGCAGTATCCCCATGCTGTCAGCTGATTCCCATAGAAGAGGAGAAGATGTAAAAAAAAAGAAGAAAAAAAAAGAAACACACACACAAAAAAACAATTTATATCACAGGAAAATAAATCCTCCAGAAACAATAGCTTTTGTCCACAGAGATTAAATCCGACATGGCGACGGTCCTTGAATCTCTCCCATCACTTTGTACATTTTCATCGATCAAAGTTTGAGGCTTGTGTTTTATATCAGCCTCCGTGCTTTTTAGGGAGGCCACGCCCACCCCGGACCTTTCCTTCAACCAATTAGGAGGCAGGCGCGCGCGGCCAAGGTATCCCGATGAGGAGGGGCGGCTGGGGGGCGGGGCTTGGAGCTCCAACACGGGAGAGAGCTGAGGGGGGCGTGGCCAAGCATGAATGCACTCATTCATAAAAATTCAGAATTACTACATTCCAAAGAGGACCTGGCTTCTGGGTGTTTATTTATTTATGTTTGAGCGAAAATAATATTTTTGATGCTTTAAAGTCCGTTTCACACGCATTCCTCTGTCCCGGGGCTGCTGCTTTGTGAAAAGTAAAATAAATATACTCAGCTGCTATCCTGTGCTATACATTAATACTCCGGACCAGCCATTGAAAACAGCAAGGAATTTTCTCCCCACCCGTTTTATAAAAATACTTTTAGACAAGAGCTGGACAGATAAAGAACATGCACGGGTTATGACTGCATGATTGAGTTTATATTGATGTGGAAAATGATTATGATAATCTCCCGCGCAATTGGTCGCTCTCTCTTCCTCCCTCCATATCCTGTCTTTAGCCCCCACATCCCTTTTACCTACTCAGAGGTTCCCAGGCCACCTCTCTCTGCGCACACACACACACACACACACACACACACACACACACACACACACACACACACACACACAAACACACACATCAAGCACAAACAGCTACCCCATGTAAACAGACGAGAATTTTGTCCACTTTGGTTTGAAGTTTTTTGCAGAGCGGAGGTGAGCACCGCCTGGGTAATCTTCCCGTCGTCCCCGCAGACACGCACACAGGAAACCAGCCATCTGCACTACCTGAGCTGGTGGCTAACGCACACACTGATGCCCTGTGTGAGAGGCTTAAATACGTATTCATCTACTCGCTCCCAAACGTTGCATCAAGGCATGGGGGCAGCCTGTAGAGGTTCAGTGAGAGAGGGATTGTGGGTGGTTAAATTGTTGTTTTGCCAGTGCAGTTTCCCTAAAATGTATCATTAAGCAGAGGGATGACATGCGGTTATTTGTGCTAACGGGGAAAATGTCGTCCACCCCGCCGCCGCCTTCATCCTCTATAAATCGCCAAATGGTCACATGATGATGCGTTCAGTCTGCTGGTGCTGCACATATACAGCTGTGCGCACCTCTTGAACGTATACTCTTGATTGCATATCAGAAACACACTCCAAAGGCACTCGATGCACACGTACAAAAGCACACACACAACCAGCTCCATTCTGTGCCTCTCATGTGTTAGATGCAACCCAGACAGTTAAAAACCCAAACCGCTGCCCTGAAGATGTTTTCAGAATCTTCTAACCACCTGGATCTGTTGCACAATAACACATATTGTCAACACAGTTTTCCAGTTGCAGTTTCCAGTTGTAAATTAAACTAAATTAAATTAATTCTTTTATTTGTTCACTATGTTGCTAATTGCCAACATCCGCATGGCTGCATCTTCACAATGCCAACATCCGGATGTTTATACTGCTCACCATCTCAGTTTAGCACGTTAGCATGCTAACATTTGCTGATTAGCGCTTCACACCAAGCTAATGAACATCTTTAGCTTTGTAGGTATCTAGTCATAAACTAAAGTGTTGGAAAAACACAAATTCTGAACTGATGGTGGCGCGAGAAGAAAAGTGATTACGTCCGTGCCAAATTTAATAACAGCCCATCAAATAATTGTTGAGACGTTGTTTTCATTCAGACGACAGAGGAATCTATATCTTCAGAATAGCTTTTTTTTTTTATTGAATTTTTTTTTTTGTGCCGGCTATCTATTTTTCAAGCTCGATTGTAGCGATTGTACTGACCCAAAGCGCACATCGTATGCAGGTACAGAATGTGCTCACACGCACACAGAGGCCTACACAGGGAGCAAAATGATGTATTCACCAAACTTCCATCCTCTTCCCACACAAACCGCTTCTCTCTGTCAGTGTGCGGAGGTGATGTAACGCGGCCCGTGTAAACAAGCCTAGCATCGAGAGAGAAATATGTTTGTTTTTCTTCCTTCTCGTATTCATCTTAAAGTTCCATTGACTCATCAAAGAGCGGTGTCCTTTTCCACTTTGGTCTCTCGGTGGCTTCCATCCTAGACATAATAAACAAACATGCAGGGTTTTCCAACACACCAGAGTGGAGGCTTTCATTAGCTCTCGGGGATACTGGAGACTTGGGAGGTTTCCCTCGCGCGCTGACCTTTACGGCCCGAAGCTGACGGAGAACGTGTCAACTCGCAACGGTCGACGTGACACAGGTCTGCTTTAGGAGTCCGCTGGAAAACCACCATGGCGCTACCATTAAAGAGTCATAGGTGATGGAGGGGGAGAAACAGATAAAAAAACAAGTCAGTGGAAATACAAGACTCGGGCTGAGGGACACAGAGGTGTACATGCATGGAGCCAGGGAAATACTAGGCAGTGAGAAGAAGAAACAAACAGGAAATAGATAGAACAAGAGATGGTGGAACAACAAAAGCGGCTCACTTTTCACATCGGATTCTTTTCATGGCACACAGGAAAGTGGCTTTGTGTGTCCGTGAGGACAGGTGTGGGGTGTTTGTTCGGCAGAGGCCGCTTGCCACACCTGCTGCGACACAAAAACACCCACACACACACACAATTATAAATATGTGGCACAGGTACACGTGCACATCTTAAAACGGCAACGCTTTGTTATGTCGTGGCAGTGTAAGCTTCCTCCTCTGTCCACCGTTGGAAATATCCCTCTGGACTCCTCCGATGAAAGGGGACAGGTGTCTTTGTTGTCACTTTGTGGGAGTGTGTGTGTGCGGGGGGTCACACAAGAGGGGAAGGTTGTTGTAATTTGTCTTTGTCTGACTTTTATGGGAGAGCGTGGGACGGCCTTTTAGAGTTTTCTCGTCCTAAATTTAAACTCCGTGGGTGTCCTGTGTCCTAATGGTTAGGGTGAGCACCACATGAGCTCAACATCCACTGTTCAATGTCTGTCTCTATCTTCAATCAATATTAAAGAAAGGAAAAAAAATGACCCCCAAAATATGTATTTCACTTCAGCCTTCCTTTGCAATACAATGCATGTACATGAAAAGGCTGCTGGTTCATAAAGGTGGAGGACAAAAATATGCTTTCTAAGTAAAAAAAAAGAAGATCACACTCTTTCTAGTATTTTCCGATGATTTAGCTTTTAGCTGTCACAGGCTGCGCTGCTTTGCTAGCACCACCACACTTCTGCTGACTTTCCCATCAGCCTCACTTGTGCTTTGTGTTTCATGCTAATTAGCGAACGGCAGCATGCTAACGTGCTAAACGACCATGCTAACGTGCTTTGTCTCCTGTGTCCTATGTTCTTTTGTCCCATTATTATTATGGTGTTTATTAACTTTTTAAATGCCTCCATGCCGGCATTAGCGTTTTCAGGTTGTCTGTCTGTCCGTCCGCTCCGTTCACATCTCTGGAACGTCTTGAGCGAATTTCTTAAAAATTTGGCACAAAAATCTTAAAAACTTAAAAATGTATGTGCTCATTATGGCAATTTCACACAAATATCTAATAGGATAAAATGATCAAGTGATGACACTTTGGACAAGTGTGGAAGTAAACATGAGTGGTTGGCGGAGGCATATAGTAGTCTAGTTCTATAAACGCCTCATTGTTGTCTGTGATTGTGCTTTGACAACTCTTCTTTCTGAAAATGAAATCAATAAAACATGTTTTTAAAAAGGAGACAACCACTATGGCAAAGTGAAGTGCATTTGTTTTTGTTATTATCATCATAGTTATTGGCACGATAATTTTTCTCCATTCATTATATATGTGCTTGTATGAGTGTGTGTGTGTGTGTGTGTGTGTGTGTGTGTGTGTGTGTGTGTGTGTGTGTGTGTGTGTGTGTGTGTGTGTGTGTGTGTGTGTGTGTGCCGCATGGACTGATATAAGGTGACTGAAAGAAAGAGAGAGGGCACAGCCTGTTCCAAAACAGAAGAAATGAGAGGAAGGGCGCAAGGAATTTAAGTCACAAAGTTATTTTTAAACCGAGAACAGGAACTCCACTGTTGACTTCCCAAACACTGAAACACGGATCGGTTTAAGAGTAGAGTTGCGGCGGAAAGGAGACCGGAAGCGTATAAATTCACATAGCTGTCAGGTGTGTCCTCCCGTACACGTGTCTGCGTCCGAGCATCCAAGCGCATTCCTGTCGGTGTTTGCTACATTTCATCCTCACACATTCACCCTCTCATCCGGACGTGTGGCTGCGAACGTAAACTAGCTAAACATCGGTGTGTAGCTGTGCCTATTAAGATATTCAAGACCTCAAACCTTCAAGGACAGATGAGGAAAAGCGTTCGTTTGAATTTCTATTTGTGCAATTCTTGTTTTCCCATGTATTTATATACACATACATATATATATATATATATATATATATATATATATATATATATATACAGTATTTATATATATGTATATATAGATATATATTGCATTGGGCCTAATTGACTATAATCAAGACATGGCGTACATGAGGAACACAAATCTCAGTATATCGCAATTACAGGCCAGTGGTAAGCCTCGACAGAAATGGAGGCGTCACAAGATTTAAAAAAAAGATGACCAGCATAAGGACATATGAGGAGACTCGCAAAATCGCTGTGGATAGAGTTTCACACTAATTGAGATAAACACAAGGTCATCAGCTGTAAGTTTCCATCTTCTTGGCTCAAACTGCTCAACAACAGGCTTTAAGCTGCGTGCTTTTCCACCACCGGGATGTTATTGTCAATTAAAGGAGCCTGGGTTTATGGGGAGTGAGCTGGGACAAAACTTCACACACAAAGGCGGGTGGTGGTGGTGGTGGGGCTGTAAAGGCAAAAGAACACACACCCTGCCATTCATGCGTGCTTTGTCCCGACGCCTCGGCTTCATCAATGGCTGTTGTATTCCCAACTCCTGCAGCCAAGATGGGCGCGATCAGGTGCAGCGGTTACGACGACCCCGGGAGGTCATCGTCTGTTCGGAGGCACGCGGTACAGTTTGCCCTGCGTCACAGAGGACGGTTCCCTCTCCACCTTTAGCCGGGTGTCGGGGCCTTCTGTGATTAGCGAGGTCAGCCTTAGCACGCACGCCGGGCCCCGATGGGGTCAAAGGAAACTGGGTCACCTGTACCTGTTCGTCAGTGGATATGTTGATGCTGCCCACCCTGCCAACCACCCAAGGCAAGGTCACGCCCTCCCCTCTGGATCCCACCCTCCTCCTCCTCCGCCTCCGTCCGCGTCTTCGCCCTCCCCTCACCTCCGAGGTGTCACAGAGAGCACCCTTGTTCTCGCCCCTCTCCTCCTTTCCACCGGGACCCCTCAAAAATCCCAGATATCCCTGCAATTTCCGGTGCAATGTTTATTTGGCGGAAAGAGGGCTGGGGGGGAGGCGGGCAGGCCTTGAAAAAAGAGCCTCACTCACAAACAGTTTGGGCTGCGTTCGAGGGTAAACATGTGCGGGAGGGGTACGCGAGGGCGAGCGGTAAGGAGGACTGAGGCCGGTGTGTTCTGGTCCTGACACACAGATCCCACCTCAGCAGGGACACAGAGCACCGCTCTGTTTGGGCCCAACGGCCACAGTCTAATAAACATCTCCCCCTCTGCCTCCTGTCTGTTACAGGCACAGCGCCCTCTGCTGGAGAGGTGATGACACGACACTGAAAAAACAGGACATAACAAACACCAGGAGCCTGAAATAAACATCTCTCTCAACGCCGTAATTACTTAACAAGTGGGACTTGTTAAGTCATTACATGCACCACAGTTAATACACGTGCACATGAACACCTCGA
Source organism: Myoxocephalus aenaeus (assembly GCA_038501785.1). Classification (NCBI taxonomy): domain Eukaryota; kingdom Metazoa; phylum Chordata; class Actinopteri; order Perciformes; family Cottidae; genus Myoxocephalus; species Myoxocephalus aenaeus. The sequence continues at coordinate 71,777 of JBAMJR010000348.1, forward strand.
GGACAGTGCTTTTTGCCTTCTCACAATTAGGCTAGTTTTAAGCTAACTATTCTCAACTGTTAATCATTGCATTTAAGGTATCTCAAATGTCTATTTATTTTTGCTAGTGTGTTCAACTGCTTTCCGCTATTCAGCTACTTATTTTAGCCTTTTGACAACGTATACATTTTGACTGTTTATCCATGGCTAACTAAAATTACTTTTAGCTAACAAAAATACGTAGGCTATCCGTGAGAATAGCTACCTAAAATGTTTTTCATCTTTGTATCCGTTAGCCTAGCTGTCTTAAATGTGTAGGCTATCCTTTCATATCAGCTGTCTTGTGTGTTTCCATTACTTTTTGTGATCTATTTAAACCATTTATCCAATACTTTTTTAATTGTTTGTGACGTCTTTGCTCACTTGCAAACTAGTTAATCTTCTTAGTCAATTGTAACACATTATGTACAGACGTTACAACTGACTCCATATTATACAGTATGTAGTTTTAAATATAATCCTGCCTCTGGCTACTCCAGAGGTGCAAGTAACCCTGTCTGGTATAGTCTGCACATGGGCTAATGCAAACAGTTTAGGTTGTTTCCCCCCTGTATGGAAAATTAAAACATTTAAAAGTTTAAAAAATATGTTGGCAGTAAAAAACAACGACATAACATTATAATGCAGAACTCCACAAAACCTCAATATCTTCAAGGAGGTAAAACAAACCAGATTGCATCAGACTGTACTGTTCATGTTATTGTGTCCACCACTGGATTAATCCAACTTTTAAAAAACAATATAGGTGAACAACCAAGATGGCATGAAATCAAGGTTTAGTCAGAAAGAAGAAAAGATATAGAAATAAATCAAGAACCAGTTGGAACATAACAAGACACAAACGCAGATCAGTAGTCAGTGGCCTCCCCTCTCCGGCCGGCCCACAGCATCTCACTTCCTCCTCGGTGAGAGCGGCTGCAGCAGCGGCACAGGTAGCTGGTGGATGGGAGGGTTTGGGGAGGCGCTGGGTGAGGGTGAGGGCGGGGGTGAGTTCTCAGGGAGCAGGAGAGGCACATGCAGGAGGGAGCCCGGCTCACAGAGGGGAGGTAGGAAATGGGGGCGTCTGTCTCGCCTGTGGCTCGCTGCTGTGTCTTGCTCTCTCCTCACCCCGCTGCGTCTGGATGCAAATAGCCCCCGCTGGCCGTTGGAAGGGACAGAATCCCTTTCTTTGCTGCCTGCGATGCCCAGACTTTGTAACCACTCACAGAGCCTCTCATCTTCTTCTTTCTCGCTGAGTGACGGCGCTGCATATTTCAGTTTGCCCGCGCAGTCCACCTTGAAGCTCCTCTTTCTCCTCTTTTGCTGCTGCTTCTCTTTGATCGTAGGATCCTCTGATGTCTGCGGCGGAGTCACCCATCTGCCCTGCCTGCCTCTGATTCTGCCAGTGGCTCTTGCGGGTGGACAGAGGTGAGAAAGCAGCTGTCTGTCCTGCTGCTCGCTTTGCACCTCCTGAGTGCTTGCTGACGCTGTAGAACGTGTGGTGGCAAAACCCCCTGACCTAAACACAGCTCCCGTGTGAAGATCTGAGTCCACTTCAGGCTGAGGGGCATTCAACGCTGTGCTGGACTTAACATCCTCTGAGAGTGGACGCACAATCGGATCAGCATGGTTGCCTATCTGGATGTCCGTAAAGGCGTGCACATCCAAAGCGTCGATGGGGTGTCCACCTGCAGGCAGCACCGCTCTGTACCTGCACAAAATAGAACGGAGTCGTCGGTGTGGTGGGAGACCGGCAGAGAGGCCAGGCGGTCCGATGCTGCGAAACAGCGGAGGAGGCCGAAGGACAACTTTCGTCTCAACGCTTTTACGCATTCCTGTTCAAAAGAGTTCGGATCCAAAGTGAGGGTGAACAAAGAAAGACAGCGAAGCAGTTGTAATGGAGTAGCCACACAACACAGAGGGAGTCTGACTCTTCATCCTTACAAGAGGATACTCGCGGTTGCCGTGACAAATTACCATGCCTCTTGGTAGAATTGACTCAAAGAACCGAGGCCTCTCCTCCGCACTCCTGTCCTCATCGTCTGGTCCTGTTTACCACCGTGACTTTGGGCTCATTCTCCCTCGTGGAGTATCTTCCCCGTCTGACGGTTCACCTGAGTTCCTCCCTCTCCGGTCTTTTTGAGTCTGACTTCACTGAGCCCAGGATGACACCCATCTCTATTCCAAACAGCCCACCCACCATCCCTCCCTTTCATCCCGCTGCCCTCTCGGACATGAAAGGCGCAGTCCATCGCCCAGTCCTTCTCAATAAATTATGACTTAATCGCGGGTAGGGGACGATATTAATTTACAGAAGAATACTGGATCCACACACAAGTTATGAGGCCACTTGTTTCTTGTTTGTATTCATAATAACACAAACACATTTCTTTCTTTCTTTCTTTCTTTCTTTCTTTCTTTCTTTCTTTAGACAGTGAAATCACAGGTTGGTCATTCAGCAACATTGTCTACAATCACATTGTCCTGTCCATATTGCGAGGCAGTTCCTGAAATAGAAATGAAATTGTAATAAATTGACATGTTGGGGAATAGTCTTATTTGCTCTCATGCTGAGAGTTAGAGAGGATTGATACCACTCTCACATGTATCTGTGCTATACATATGGAGCTAAAGCGAGGAGGCAATTAGTTTAGCATTAGCTTGTTTTTACATTTCTGTTTGTGCGCGGATTACACAGACAAGATATATAATGTATGTTTACTACAAAGTTTAGAGTTGTTATGACTTGAAGCTACTGGTAGTGTAGCATAGGACACGGGGACACAGCTAGCCCGGCTCTCTCCGAGGGTAACTAAATCTGCCCACCAACACTTTTACAGCTCACTGATTAATTTGGTATATATTGTGATTTATGGGTCAGGTCCTTCTGCCCATGATCGATCTGGGAGAAAATAAGAAAAAAACTAAGTTCTGCCACACAAATCTGTATTCATTTTATTGAAAGTTTTAACGGTTATTTAAATTAAACCATCTGAGAAGTTTAAAAGGGAAATATCTCTTTTGTGAAACTCCTAATGACTCAAAGGGTCACGCAGCCCCAACCAGACACTGTTTACCCACCCTAAAGGGTCCACAAGGCTGGCAACCAATGATATACATTTTAATAATATATTATCTTTTATAAAGTTATCACATGTTCTTTCATGTCAAATCTTCAAGCTTAAGTTTCAAGTTTATTTCATTTATAGCAAACTATACTAAAGTGCTTCACAAAGACAGAGGTGTGCTAACAGATACAAGCATAGAGACATATTAAGAGAAATAGATGTGGAAATAAAGCAAGATTGAAAAAGATAATGGTTTAAACACAATTAGATCCCAGGGATTCGGATAAAAACAGAAAAGCAGGCAGGCTTTTCCAGACTGAGTACTTGATCAAGTACAAGTACTTCAAAACGGTGCTTACACAGCACCTGAATAAATGTGCTTGGTTACTTTTTTCCCCTGACAAAATAAATACCTGTAAACTGTCTTCAAAGATATATTTGCCCTCCATTGTGTCTCTTAAACGAACTGCACTTCCCTGAGTGGCCATGCGAGGGCGCTACTCGCGGCACTGCAGCCTGAAGAGGCAATAAAAAGCCTCTTTTCTTTCCCATTGCGCAACCAAAGGCGGAAGTACTTCAGTGGTCAGCCAAGGCCAAGATCACCGCCAGCTAAGCAGCAAGGTAAACACGGGGAAGGCGCGGTATGGCTGTAATTCACGTATGCCGGGTGGGACTTTCACTTTTTGGGCTGCCGAGTTGTCCGGTTTGAGTGTGTGTCTGTCGGCGGGTGAGGCGAGGTTAGGAGAGGAGGAGAGGAGGTTAGGAGAGGAGGAGAGGAGGGAGGACGAAGAGGGCACAGGCATACGTAACGTAGGTTAACTTAATGGGGCCAACGAGCCGTCGGTAGAAACGAAGCAGGCGTTAAAGCCGCGGATACACCGAGCTATTCGTTTTTATTTTCATTCTGTTTAATATTCACGAAGAAAACAGTGAGTGTTTTATTTTATTTTCTAAAGCTCGGCTGTTTGTCCACCCTCGTTGCGTTAGTGTGTTCATAAGAGTTGTAACAACATGGCTGTGTTAGAGAGAGTTAACGAGCTCTCGGTGGTGTTAACTTCTTACTGACGTGACAGTTGGTTTTATAACATCACTGAAGAAGCGCGTGACACAGTAAACTTTCTCACGAGCCGCTGACGCGTTCATGAAACGTCCCGGGACAGTAAAGTATCTCAGTGACGTCACAGTAATGCTGGGGATAATCTACAGAATATTTATCTGCAACCAGTCTGATAATAATCCATTAATTGCTTGTCTTTTGTAAAGCAAAAACCGCACTTTCTTAATTGTGAATTCTTGCTTTGTCTTTAATGAAAACAATACAATTTCAATACTTGGCTTGTGTTTTTGGAAAAATTGGAAGTTGGAAGATTATTCACAATACTTAAAAAAAGGTGTGTGTGTGTGTCTGTCTGTGTGTCTGGGTCTCTGTCATGACATCGTTAAGCACAGGCCCACGTGGGCTTACAAGTCACCATAAATTGTGTCGCGTATACGTGTTTCAATAAAATAAAAAACACGTCTTGCGCCATACGTTTCTCTCTGAAATGCAGTATTTGTGTAGCTTGGTACTGTGTCATATTCACGCAGACTGGCTGTGAGCATGCCGCCTTGCATCCTCTCTTGTGGGTACGGGAGCCGTATGCGTCAAGCCGGCCTCAAATCACAACAAACTCTTATGAACCAACATCCTCCCTCTGTTCTTTCCCTCTTAACGTCTCTCACGCAGATGGCTCACAGGCTGCTAGTGCGCAGAATTTGGACGCTCTCTGCGAAAGACATCCGCTGCCTCCCAGCATCCTCCGCCTCCTCTTCTTTTGCCACCTCTTCCCTGCAGTCCGCCGCAAGCCGGGCGTCCTTCCTCTCGCCCTCGCACGCTCTGCCTCGCTCCCTCCCTCACACCTCCTGCCGGGGCGTCTCCTTCAACGTTCAGGACCACGAGGACTTCACGGACCGGGTGATCAAGAGCGAGCTGCCCGTGCTCGTTGACTTCCATGCACAGTGAGTAGCGCGGGCACGGCTGGTAGTAAATGCCCCAACAAAATTCTAACAAAATGATCCATGCTGAATTTTTGTGACTCCTCCATCCGTGCTTTTTCAAATAATAGAATAAAGAAAAGTGAAATCACTTTCAAGTAAATCAGATTGCTCCATCAGACAAAAACTCAAAACATGTGCAATCACTTTGTTAGTACAACGCAAATACAATTGGCAAACAAATTGCCTATTGTGGCTGCAAATAACCTGTTTTGCACTGAATATAAGATAATAACGTTCAACTTGTGCCAAACAAAACGAGTGCAGATATGTGTGAGGATGGGTAAGAGAATAATTTCACCACTCTGGGATTAATAAAGGATTATTAAAAAAACACAGTCTCCCCCCGCCCCACAGTTTGAGAACCACTGCACTATACCAAGGTATAAGCACTAAATTAAAGGGGGAAAGCTTGTTTTCCAGCTGCCCTGCCTCTTTAAATGACGAGAGGGGTCACATACAGTGTTAAAAATAGAAACGCGTATAAATAACTGACCCGGGGGTATTCCACTCTAATCATGTGAGGTTGCACAACACTACGGTGTATACTCTGTCCAATAGAAAGGTTTCTAGATCCAGACAGTCGGGATGCTCGCTACATCAGATTAGGTGTCATGTCGACGATGCACATCGCTGTAAAAACCATCAATACTAAACATTTAGAGCCCAACGGAAATGCCCAAAGGTGCGTCTCTTTAAATGTTGCTGCCGCAAGGAATTGTGGGGCGGCATTACCTCCTTTCTTTTGGTAGAGGATGGGAAGCAGAACCCCAGAGGCTAAATTGTGGTCCGATCTCGTAGCTGATTTGTTCTGACATTGAGTGAACCGCGAGAAGCATTTGACCTGGTTGACCCGTGTTTTAACATCTCAAGTATCTCATTGTGGTTCACTCAAAGTGGCTGTACTTAATACTCATTATGTTTGTCTTTGGTTCTGTGTGTTTTTGTTTTTTCAGGTGGTGCGGACCCTGTAAGATCCTCGGGCCGAGGCTGGAGAAGGCCATTGCGAAACATAAAGGCCGCGTTGCCATGGCAAAGGTCGACATAGACGATCACACAGACCTGGCCATCGAGTACGGGGTGAGACTCGATGACATTCAATCCGTTTGTTGAATCTGCCATTGAGACTTTTGGGGTTTTATGGACAAAAAGGTAATCTGGCAAAATGGCTCACTTCAGTATTTCTTAGTAAGGAGCCGATTATCAAAAATGCAATTGCAGAAATCTGAAATTGAAAACCTCATACGCATCAATGGCAAAGGTAACGACAATTTTCCTACGAAGAATGAAAGTTGTGAAAATCTAAAATTACATTTATGGATTGGAATTTTTTTTTTGTGTGGAAATTACAGAGTTCTTACGCTCATGGAAAAGTCATGACATTTTAAAATGGTTATTTCCAGGCCTGGAAAAGTCCTTGAACAAAATAAAATCCCAAAAGTCATGTAAATGTGTTATAATCATGTGTTCATGTCGTTCATTTACGCTGAGTTTGAAATAATGAATATGCTTTTAAAAGAAAGACGCTCAAAATATAAGCAGGCATCCATACAGGCTTCTATATAAATGTTTATTCTTTTAATCAAACTATTGTCTCATTCATTTGTGTCATTTAAGGTTTACTGTATGCTTTGGAATCCTCATTGTTAGTTTAAATACTACATTTACTCACTTCATGTTTACCTCGAGATTTCACAAAATGTTTGGTCATGGAAATTTGGTTTAAAGTCATGGAAATCCACTGGTCAGAATGTGTATGAACCCTGAAATGAATAGGCATTTTGAATTTGATTTCTACTTCTAAGAATGTTATTGCCGATACTTTTGACTGTTCTGACTCAGAGGATTGCTGTTAAGTGACTACAGATGGAATGCGGTTTGAGTAAATGTTAAACAGGATTCATGTTGATACATGTCGACGAGTCACAATATCGTCTTCTGACACATGACCGACTGTTCGCAGGTGTCTGCCGTCCCAACGGTGATCGCCATACGGGGAGGGGACGTAGTCGACCACTTCGTGGGGATCAAAGATGACGACGAGCTGGACTCATTTGTTGGCAAGGTCCTCGGACAATAACCCCAACCCTGCCATTCACCGCCGTCAGTTGTGTGTGTGTGGCGAATACGGCCGCCATCGTCAGCCGGTTTAAAAAAAAAAAAAAAAAAAAAAACATGCCACGATCCCAGGTGGCAAACACTCAAATGCTCACACCCATCTCTAGACGAACTGCGCCGGCTTTGCATCAATGCTTCTGTCTCTGTCTCCTTCTATTATCTTTTTTTTGTTTGTCTATAGATGGGTGTGTGCTTCCATTTGTTGTGTTTTCCATTTCTCTTCAGTAATGTGACGGCTCTCTGCTCCTCACGAGAGCAGCCAGGCTCTTCATGCGTATAAGTGTAAAAAGTCAGCAGAAAGGAAACCCCGCTGCCACACTGCACGTGTACTGTGAAACATGAGGGACGAACATTTTTGTTTTTAGCAGGCGGATAGGATTCAACTTAAGAAGCTGACCGTACCAAATGAGCCTCGTGAGTGTTAACCTGTAGTTCCTGCTTTGTCCACACGGTGGTGGCGTTTCTCTGAGCATGGCGAAAGCCACACATGGGGTCACCATTCTGCCTAAATGATGTGAGAGGAAGATGTGTGTGTGTGTGTGTGTGTGTGTGTGTGTGTGTGTGTGTGTGTGTGTGTGTGTGTGTGTGTGTGTGTGTGTGTGTGTGTGTGTGTGTGTGTGTGTCCTGACTAAAGTCAAGTGGGAATTTCAAATACTAGTTTGGTTTAGTTTATTACTCAAATGAACTCTATGTACTGGGAACATGACCAAGTGAAGTAATAAAAGAGTCAGAAGATGTTCTTGTGTTTTTAATAGTTTTTGCCTGTGGGGGAAAAACCCCAACAAAAACATGATGGTCGTAGCTTTTATTGTCCCAAATGATAATGATGTAGTAGTTGTGTACTTTCCCTGTGTTTTTCCTCACTAGGGGAATGAATGGGAGCTTTTCACGAAAACAGTGTTTGACTGATTAACCTGAAGTAGCCCTCAATTATTCCCTGTGTGACTAGACGTCGGTGTCGTCTGTCCTCCGTCTCTCGGCCTTCTGTCTGAGCATGTAGGTGTTGCTCATGCTGACGCAACCCCTCTCATCGGTGACACTGATACGCCCACACATGCCACCCTCCACTTATTGCCCCCCCCCCCCACACACACACACACACACACACCCCCCTTCAAATCGACAGTCTCTCTAATCATGACTATAATGCCTCGCGTCTCACATCCTCCATAAGAGTCGACGGCAGACGGACTCTGGACCCGTTTGACCTCTCTTATTTCCAGTTTCTGTCTCCCACCAGTCCAAAACCATTAGACTGTAAAGAAGTCTAGCGTCTGGTCCAAAACGCTGTGTGTGTGTGGCGGTTTCTATGGTTCCCAATTATAAAACCAAAAAGTGATACGTTGATGTGTTATCACTGCGACGGTATCAACAGTCAGTGGCATAGTAGCCATGCAAAGTCCTCTATCATGCAAGATAAATGAAATAACTTCCCAACCAAGAAGTGCTGCTGCACGCACCAAGTGCAAGAACTCCCATGAGCCCTTGCGCTTTAATCGGAGAGTACCGATTAATAAAGGCACCTGCAGTCCCCTCTTCTCTCCCACGACCCGCTAACCGACCAAACGTTCCCGTCCCGGCCTGTCATCACAGACTTATTATAGCACACCTCATTTTGACGGGTCTCTGATTAGATCATTACTGATGATGTGTTCACGCACATTGAAAAAAAGTGGGGGGGTTCCACTGACGTTACGTAATCAGGTGATCCAGACGTTTGTTGGATGAAAGGCATTCCTGCGGGATTTGGAGATGTCTGAGGTGACATGAAGGCATCTTTTTTGTTAACGTTCACCACTCATCCTCTTGTCTGCCTCCAGTGAGAGAAGAGGGAGAGAAAGAGAGAGAGAGAGGTGACTGAGCAGACGAGGACAAGCGCCAAAGGTTCGACGTAACCCGACACCTCTTCCGCCAGAAACAATAGACCACGCCCCCGTCCTCGCGCGCTCTCTCTCTTGCTCGCTCGCTCAACCACTCTTGTGACCATATAAGGCAAAAAAAAGACATGAGTGAAGCTAGCTGTTGCTGCTGAACAAACAGGCCGAGAAGCAGAGCTTTCATTTCTCTTCTACTGACTCTGTCCCGCCTGAAAGGTTTATGCATGTTTGTTATAAATTAAATCACTGATTTAAATGTTTTTTTTTGCAATGTGTGTGCGTGGGAGAGGTTCATAGTTGTGTGTGTGATAGAGAGGTTCATAGTTGTGTGTGTGTGTGTGTGCGTGTGTGTGTGTGTGATAGAGAGGTTCATGGTTGTGTGTGTGCGTGGGAGAGCGAGAGACTCGGCAACAACAACACCACCACCCAGATCTGGCATTCTGTGTTTATAGTAAATTCATAGCTGTATTTATATTTTAAACACATGCTGCCCTCCACCTTGTTTGCTCTCCATTCTTCTCCAGACCAACCAGAGACAGACAGAGCAGTCCCTGTTGCAACACACACGGTTTAAAATAACATATTGACTGCATTATAATTTAGCGAATAGTCATTTTAGTGCTTGTTTAGTTTTTTTACTTCACATTCCTGAGTGTGTTCCTGTGTGCTGATTACTGAGGAAATGAGGAGGATGGAGGTGCTGGCCACAGGGAGGGGGGTCAAGACTTAAAGGACAGAAGACATTGTTGTCCCATTATCTCAAAAACTGGATGTGCTCTTGATTGTTCTTTGTGGCTCTGGCCTTTTAGGTGACACACCCAGACACACACACTTTGTACGTGCCTGGGAAGTGATGTATTGAACAAACAAACAAACAAACACAAGGGCTCTGTCTGGTAAGAGTTTACAGCCGGAGGAACTGGGTCAGAGCGTTAAACAACCTCCTTACTCTCAGGTTTGACACAGATCTGGGCTACTGATATCACACGTGTCATGCATGAGGGCACGCACACACGCACACGCACACACACACACACACACACACACACACACACACACAGCGAGAGTGGTCGGCGACTTGACCATGCCTTCAGCGTGCTGCAGCTGAATGGGTGCTTTTCTTTCTGACAGACTGATATAATGGCTTCACACACCCTGAATTACAGACACACCCTGCTGCTATTACCGCTGACTGAAGGAAAGAGAGAGAGACTAGGTCACAGTGAGAAGGAGAGAGGGAGGGGAGATAGTGAGGTCAGAAGTGTCCATATTTGGTAAAACATGCCCGCGGTTCAAATCCCACATTTCTCTCTCCTTGTGCCCACATGTGTTTGTTTGGCGTCTCGTGCCATCGTTGAGTATTTTGTGTACTTTTAATTTTTTTTGCAGCACAGGGGTTTTTGTTACACGTGAACTTTTTTTATGTTTTAGAAATTTGTTTATTTGAAGTCCCTCTCTTTTTTCCCTCCCTTCTCCTCCTCGGCATCTGGTCCCGCTCAAGTAACGGGTGCCGGGCCGGGGTGGGGGGTGGAGGGGGGCTTTGGGCTGGTGACCTTTGACCTCCCCCCTGAACATTTTGGATATTTCCCATCCATCCCAGAGAGAGAGAGAGAGCGAGAGAGAGAGAGAGAGTGAGAGATTTATTGAACTTTTCCAAAGGCAGGCGCGCCGCCGAGTGTTCGACGGCTGGGCTCCACGTGCACGTGATGCCCAGCTGCTCAACGTGGAGGAAAACACGCACAGGGCGCATTCCTTTCGTGATGACACGCGGTGGACGTAAATCACACGATTTTCCTATGTTTGCCGGGTGGATGCCGGCCATACCTGAGCCCTTGTCATGATATGACTTCTCTGGGTCTAGAGTTGCCCTTTGTGTGGCTGTGCTATTTGATTTGATGAGGCGATATTTGCATCAGGCCTTGTCAAAGGCCGTTATATATCCGTGGACATCCAGAGCCGCCACATCTGTTTCTTGATTCCTCCTAAACGTGTGGAAGGGGAGACGAAACATAAAGAGGTCAAGAATGGAATGACCTTTACACTTCCTCTATTCCTCTCTCATCCAGTGCTTCTGCTTCTTCTTCTTCTTCTTCTTCTTCTTCTTCTTCTTCTTCTTCTTCTTCTTCTTCTTCACCCCTCTACCCAGATTAACTCACATAACCCCTGCACAATTTGTTTTAAGCAGGACATTATTTAATACGATCGACTAAACAAAAGTTTTTTTTTATACATTTGAATGGTCAACGTTTACAATGATTATGGTTAAAGGGGGACTACGCCCATTTTCAAAATTCATACATGTCCTGCCCAAGGTCAAGGGGCAGCCCAAAATATTATTAGTAAACATAAACAACATTCTCCCTCATCCAAAAAGCTAGAGTGCTAAAACTCAAATCTGTGATGTCATCGAGTATCGCTGCCCCATAGACAATGAATTGGGGAGTTGGGCACATTTTCAGATCTGATAAGCCGCAATATAACAAGAGCTCATTTGGTTATAAACAAACATGCAAGGTCTCCCGTTCACTGTGCTTGGAGTGGCACCACAACTTCTCTGGTTTCTGACTTTGAGACTTGAACTTTGATCGGCAATGGAAATAACATATTTGAATACTTAAAGGAGACACATCCCGCCCATTTACAGGGCTGGGCACACACGTTTACTTGCTGTTAGCTCATGTCATTCATACACTGCAACCAGAAATAAACTGGGACACATGAAGAATGTTTACTAAAAACAGTGAAACGGTCTATATATTGTGTAGTTGTTACATCCCTTTGACCTGCTATATACTAATATTTTTTTTAAAGACATGAAAATCTCCCTTTTTACAACATGGGACTTTTAATTTAGTTGGTGTTCCTCTTTAAGTTAGCATTTACTAGTGGTAGAAGACATTTAATCATTTATTCATTACTTTTGGCCAACTATTCAAACTGTTAATCCGTATATCTGAGGTCCCGGGACAGGGATGTCATGTGTACAGATTGTAAAGCCCTCCGAGGCAAACTTGTATTTGTGATGTTGGGCTATATAAAATAAACTGAATTGAATTGAATTGAATATCTTCATTTATCCGTTACTTTCCGCTAACGATTGCAACCATTTATTTGTCTCTTTTGCATTAAGTGTTAAGGCTTTTCTTCTGGCTTGCCAACTATAATTACCATGCACCACCAAGTGTAAATTATTTTCCCATGCTAATGTGTCCCTTCCCCTTGTGTCATGTGCATTGACTCTGCAAACTGGGCTCAGAACACCCAGTCTGAATCCCAGGAGAGGATTTTGAAGCAAACAGGTTCACATTGTTCTGCTCCGTTCTTCTGTGCAGATGGAACTTTTATCTCGACAGCCATTATTTCACTCACCCGTTTCTCACCCGTTTCACTCATTTCACTCACCCGTTGGTCTTTGATTCCATCTCGCATACATCTCCCAGTCTTCCCCGTTGCTTACACTTCTCGGGAACAAGTCGGGCCCTTTTTTTTGCAACGAAAACAAATGTCAGGAGTGATGTGAGGACTGAACAAGTGTTTCCTCTCCTTTCACATTAATTTAATGATCACCTGCAGCGGTTCCCATGTAGTGTCGACATGTCTGGTCACGAAATCTACGCTTACCTGTTTCGAGTGATGACATCTGCTAAAGTAAATCTGTTCTGCACTTCTGCACGTCTTGTTGGGTCTCTTGATGTAATCGTTTATGTGACAGGTGCACTGGTGGATTTAAATAAATGCAAAATTCAAGTGCACGAGCACTGACAGAACATGCTGAAAAGGAGCAGTTAAGGGTTTTAAAGTCTCTCTTCTTTATCTCTTAGTCTTTAAATAAACACACAGGATATATCTTGATATTTGGATAAGATGTCATCACTTGCATCTAAGAATTCAAGCCAGCATAAATTGTTTATATACAGTAGATAACCACAATATTTAAATTCCCCTGGTGGACACAGGGGCCAGTATGTGGAAATTATTTATTTCTAACAGTGACGTGATGTTTTGAGAGGTTCAAGAGCCAATATCCATCCAGTGTCCAAGACACTCAGTACTTATGAGCTCCCATGTTCTGCTTCTGACCTCTGACCTCTTTTTGGAACAGAGAAAGAAAAACTAACATGCATAAATAACGTGCTGCATTATAAACATGACACCGATGATTATATCATCTTTCCAATATCAGATAGAAGTAAGTGTACAGTTTCAAAAAGGTTAAATTATTGAGTATACAGTCAAATGTTTTAGTCTGATATTGGGCAGCCTTACAGCAGAATAGTATTAATCAGTTGGAGGCATCACTACTTGTTTTCAAAGCAGACGGTGGTCAGACTAGACCATGTTGACACATGAGGGAGGCCCTGGATGATGCAGTCCATCCTGAGAGTTGACTGCTACTTATATGGTCATAAAAATCCTTAGTATGCACATACCTCTCTCATTAAACACAGCTTTATCTGTACCCCTCTCTCCTGCCTTCCTCCTCCCAACTCTTTCAAGTTCAGGGTTTTCCTGCGCGCTTCGCCTGCGCAGTGGTTGTCCCGCCTCCAGTTATGCCCTGTCTCTGATTGGTCCAAAGTGTGCGGTTTATCAGAGCGCGGCAGCCCATTGGCCAGAGGGGCGGTGCACGCGGGCTCGGGCCCGCCTCGTCCTGGACCGCACCCCGGCTCCGGATGGCTACGTACCGAGTGAAATTACGCGAACCAGTTAGCAGCCAGTAGAGGAGGGAGGGCAGAAGGAAGAGGGGGAGAGAAGAGTAAAAAAAAAAAAAAGATAGAAAGAGTGACTGGAGTGGAGAAAGAGAGGGAGGAAGCGAGCGCTGTAGTTTAGCCCTGAACTCTCTGCGAAGCTGCTGTCGACGGGAAAAGAAGTTTGACTCTCGGCGACGCTGAACACCCGGCTCTTAGCTACCCCCTCCCTGGAAAAAAAGGCGTCCTGCACCCCAAAAAAAAGCAGGTAATATTCTCAACTTGAAACACGCTTGTCCGCCATGCTCTCTCCGTGTGACTCTTTTTTCCGTCAGTCCGGGCAAGTGCAGCGGACCAGGAAGCGGCGCGGTTGCTAGTTCAACTGCCGCAACCGCGAAGGAAAGGGTGGAGCGGGACCTCAACAGATTTAAAACCGAGGTTTCTTAAACTTTTCCAAAAGGACCCGACTTCACACTTTATTGTTCTCAAACTTCAAATACCCGTACGTACGTACGTGTGTGTGTGTGTGTGTGTGTGTGATACGCGGGACGTACGCCGTCAAATGCCGTCTCGGCGTTGTGGCAGCTGGCGCGAGACGCTGAAAACCCGTCACGGTGGAGGCAGGAAGTGATTCGCTTGAATGAGTTGCGGAAAAAAAGAGAAAAGGGGGCCTGTGAAGAGTTTGAGTGTAATGAACATGGAGGATAAAGTGCGTGTTTAGACCGGCTCCGTCGCGGACACCGGGTCGTTTTGCGACTGCTTTGTGGTTGTAGTTTAACTTCTAGTTTGTCGTGTAACGGTCAGTAACGGACGCTGTGTGTGGTCGCTGATGTTGGGTCTAGCTGGCGGCATGACGTCAGTGGTTTACCGGTGGACTGAAGAAAAAACAACGGCTATGCTCCTTCTCCTCACGGAACCAATGTCATGCAGGCTGTGAGGCATCCCGGGGCCCTCGAGGGCTTTTGTTTTCAAGGGGCCCCCAGCAAAAGAAGAATACCTTTTTGACTGATTTATTTCACACAGAGGTTAACTTTGTTAGTGTTACATCGATCTCTTACAGAGGGGCTCCTTCTTGATGGGACAACATCATGAGTTGGAGTATTAATCTGCAATTGTAATACGTGCTATTATTATTATCACCATCAAGTCTCTCGAAACATTATCTTATTTAACAGAGAGACTTTGCCAAAATGACAGCATTGAAATAGATAATAGAAATGTACAACATTCACATTTAGCACAATATTGGATCCGAGGGGGAATATAAATACATTTCCATTCTACTTTAAACATGTTTGGGGTGTGGAATTTGAATGCCTGCTATTACGTTTGGCACTCATAGCCAGGGTGCATAGTACAAAAATGCTGTTTTGACCAGCTCGAAACACACTTTAGAGGATCTGGTCTGGTGATGACTCAAACTTTTTTTACAGGGGTTAATAGGCACTGGTTGTTGTGTCACTTAGCCAGAATGAATTCTGAGCTCCACAAGAAGAATGCCAGCTGAAAATGACCAGGTTTGTCTTGTAATTACAGTGCGGTCCACTGTGATGAACATCGCCTAGGCTGCATGAGGGATTTTATGGGATATATCAATATCAAGCCAAGTTAGGACCGTTTTATTTATACAGCCCCAAAGTCACAAATCACAGTTTTGCTTGAGAGGGTGTCTCAAACCGTGACACACGGGACTGGGAGAAAGAGGTGGGATCCCTCTTCCAGACATAAATAGGTGCAGTTTAGACAGAATTGTGAAATGTATATCTGTAGAACTGGTGACAGTATTGGGTGAGTGCAAACATACTGTTAAGGACAAATTTAAGTTTCATAAGTTAAGCATTTCCAACAAGTGTAAAAGTAATTGGAGTTAATAATGGATCAGGAAAGAATAACATCTTCTGAATATTATATTGTATTCCCCCCAGTTTGCAGCAAGCACATGAACAATCACAGGAAACCAACCTTCATTAATTTAACCTAATTAGAAAAAATGTGACAGGAACCCACTCGATCGTTTCATTCCCACAAGCCAATCGCAGACTCCCTTCCGATCCGTCAAGTGTCACATTCTCCTCGTGCCAAACTGTGCCCTGTCTTTGCACACCTACACAAAGTGTGCTTTGTCAGGGCAATTTGTGTTTGCTCTGTCAGACGGCACATCATTGTGTTTGCACTCTGGGAAGCAAACAGTTTCTGGCATGCCTGCGCCCGACCCTACTGACGTTCGCTGTGCGGTTGGCCGTGTGCGGCTTGAGCATTAGAGCGCCGTCCTCTGGGCATCGATAGCTGGCGCCCGCTCGCCCCGAATAGCCTGCTTCTCATTGCGCAAAGTGTTCGTGGCGTCCGACAGAGAGCGAGAGCGGCATCTCTCCACTCTCATTTTTAGCAATCAGAACCATACGCTTACGATCAGCTGATGCTTTCTGCCAAGAAGCGATAAAACCTCAGAGTACCCGGCCATAGAAATGATTGTGCAAATGATGTTTAATGCTGGAATGCTAACAGTAGTTGAGAAATACAAACCACTGTTTATATAGTCATATGTTGCTTGTTTTATCAAAACCATCTCTCCGGGTGATGCACCTCCACTCCGTCGTGGAGCAGGCCCAGTCGTTTGCTTGAGAAAGAGACAAGTCAGTAAATGTGTAGCCTTAAAGGGGCACATTGGCTGACGTATAGTATGTCCCTTCCTGTTATTGTGTTTTGAGTCATGGATTAAGAACTTGCAGTGCATTGAGCAACGGCTTTCCCGGAGGCCAGCTCCTCTCACTTGTTGCCAGTTTCATTGCAGTTATGGAGCACCCCGCGGAGATCGTTACATTCCATCACTCGTGTGTCAGCAATGTCCACATTGTCTTTCACCCCCTCCGGGAGGGTTACGTACTGTAGGCTAGACAAAATGAAACCCAGGCGTCTTAACACGTGAACAAGGGGGCGGTGTGCGTTCAACCATGCCTGAGGCCCGTTGCTTTTGTTGCAGATAAGAACTCTCAAAGTTCTTGTAACAAATGTGAGGTATTTAAAAAAAACAAAAAACGCTCGAGCTGTAATGATTGGTCGATCATGAGAAAGTATTATGATAATTGGTCGATCATGAGAAAGTATTATGATAATTGGTCATTTTCATTTGAGCAAAGATAATAACAATATCCCTGTTTTTTTTTTTTTTCCCGAAAAATTGTTTCCGTTTTCATATCTCTTTAAATTATTTTAAAAGCAACATCTTATCGTTTTGAACAGTTGGTTTTGACACAACAAGCTATTTGAAAATGTCAGCAAGGCTTCGGGAAATTTTTGCTATTTGTCACACTTTTTTTTTTGGTGACATTTTGGCCAGTTCAAATGTGCCAATTCTCTTTTCTATGTGCATTACTCCAGCGATACTTGCCTCTAGTGATGGCTGTTGTTGATTGGTCGTGCCTGGTTTCCTACGCAGTCAGCTGAGATTCATTCATGCGGGCAAAACATTCCCGTCAGAGCGGAGACTGTTAAGGTTCTCCATTAACCATGGCAGAGCTGACATTTCTCAGTAGGTAGTGATGGTGGGAGAGTTTTGTGACGCGGACAGTATCAAAGACTTGCACATGATGTGGCGTATATCTCCAATGGTGGCCTTTTTAATTCAGTTCTCTGGGTTTCCCCGCATCGTTTAGCTGTTTATTCAGACCTTTCTCCTACCCGCCCCGCCTCTTTTCCTCTGCTTTTTTTGGGCCACCACCCCATCCTTTCCTTGCCCTCCCCCTCTCAGCACCTGTAAGGCTTCAATGGAAGCGAACAATACCAGGAAATGGTTGCGCTCCGACTTGGACAATCCACAGAAAGGACTTGGTCTGGACGGACAGACCTTGACTAAGGCCCGACGATTACTCATGGCTCAGTAGATTATTCTGCTTTCTGTTTTGTGGCATAAATGAAGACGTAATCCTCCATCAATGATTACTGAACTCTCTGCATTGCCGGTTTAATGACCCAGCTTCCTTGTTTGTGTAAGAATTAGGTGATAGTCGGCACCGTGGCTCTCCATTCCCCCCACATAACTTCCTGGTAGGAAATAGTTTTTCTAAGGTTCTGCTAGTTGGAAGTCTTTCTTTGTGGTGCACATGACATGTAATGCATTTTTAAACTGGATATAAAGCCATACATTTTATTAGAGATTCTGTCGTGAGTGTGTGTGAGTGTGTGGCACACCTGCTGTGTGGTTCCACAGGAAAGTGCGGTGAATAGTGTTGTGCAAGCACTAACCAGACACTTTTGCACGGTGAACTTTGGAACTTTCTGTGCAACGCGTCCATCTCCCGTCTCCCATTGGCCGGTTTATTCCCATGTCAGTCCAAATTGCATCGCGCACCGGACGCCCAGCTTGTCGATCCGGCATGTGGCCCTCGGAGGTCGGCGATTGCCTTGTTTGACGAGATAAGTCGGAGTCTGTGGATGACTCAAAGGGAGTGCCCTAAGGTGAAGATAAGAAGTGATATAGCAAAAGAGCCACATGATAATTCTCAAAGGTTAAAGAAGGGTGCGTAGCCCGGCGATTTGGATGAACAAAGGAGCAGATTTTCTTCCCAAAAAAAGTTTAAACCTAGTTGTGCCAGCTCAGCATTCCTCAGAAAAAAAAGCTTTGCTGACATATTGAAATGTGTATCTTAACTCCCCTCTGCATTCTTTCCCGGTCTGCTAAAAAAAAAAAAGGCTTACGCAACCACCTATCTATTTATCTAAGGGTAAATATTGCAGGCTGCTCCAGTAATGGGGCACACTGGTATCTGCTCTGTTTTGTCAAATAACCAGTCAATAGTGTATTAAGTGGTGTAACGGGATAGCTGTTCGATTGATGGGTGTGGAATTTGTTCTATGACCCCAGAA
Source organism: Myoxocephalus aenaeus (assembly GCA_038501785.1). Taxonomy (NCBI): domain Eukaryota; kingdom Metazoa; phylum Chordata; class Actinopteri; order Perciformes; family Cottidae; genus Myoxocephalus; species Myoxocephalus aenaeus. The sequence continues at coordinate 90,440 of JBAMJR010000348.1, forward strand.
ATGATGTGCTTATCAGCGCCTTTTTTCTAATTCTGTCCTCTCTGTCATTTGACTTAAGTGTTCAATCGGTCTGCCTTCTGACTCCCATGGATCAAATTTAGTTGAAATGGATCAAACTTCATATGCACAGTTTTGTGTGGTTCCCAATCACGGGGTGCTGATCAAACAACTGACTTATTGAAGTAATGGATCAACCAAACCAGCCTTGCAGTTAGTGTATAAAACTATTATTGTAAAATCCCCCTATATGTCTGCATTTAAATAACTTAATAGTTATAATATCCTGTCTTATTTGGTACACTACCGGCGGTGTTGGGAGCTGGGAGCCTCTGTTGTAGTCGACGTTCCTGAGAGCTTCAGTCCATAGCAGGGGCCTCTGGTTGTAAACGGTAGATGGCATCGGCCAGCTTACAGTTCAAAGTGAAACCGGCTCTCGGTTGGGGCAGGAATGCGAGAAGTAATGTGGAAAGTGATGTGAGATATGTCGTGCAGCGCGGTCCGTTTTCCAGCAAGGGCTTAATTTTGCCTCTCGGCGCTGCACAGCGTGCGCTCAAGGAGAAGAAATGCCACCTTCCCTCCCTCCCTCCCTCCTTTTTTTTTTTTTTTGAAAGACTCACACACAAGTTCCACAAATGGCAAAATAGTTTTCTCAGTTTGTCATTTCCTCTTTCCTCCCCTCTTGCGTCCTTGCCCCACCCTTCCCACTTCCACAGAAGGAGAGGGAGGAAAGAGAAAAAGAGTGCCGACGTGTGAGCCCACAATGAATTCTGACTGCGTCTGTACCTTTCCAGCCCCTGTCTGGCACCGACTCTCACTTTCACTAGGGAGCGAACTCTCAGCCAGTCGATCATTGTGCTGTGAGGGGGGATGAAAGTGGTAAAGACTAAAGAGGGGGCTGACACTTGAACTTGATTGGATCGTTTTGTTGGAAAGGGTTATCTCAACAGAATGAAGCTAAAACAACAACGGTGAATAAAACGCAGCATGCGGAGGATGAGCAGCAGCCTCTGCTCGGATGAAGCCAGCCGGGATGTTGCAGTTGGTGGGGAGTGCAGTGTTATTGACTTTTCGGTCGTTCTATTAATATTCTTCCTGTCGATGGGGCAGTCGACATGGCACAGCTGGTTTATGGCTTCCCCTTTTAGAAGGAGCAGGAGGAGTCTGACTGTACACGGTCATGCTTTGGTAGAGGTTGTCTCGTCTCCTGGTTTTTACAGGAACTCAGAGTCTCTGAGGTGGAAAGGAATGGAGGGAGTCTGACTGATGGGTGGGATGGTCTCAGTTTTATGAAGGCCAAGGTTGACCTGCTTTCTAACCGGGACAACCAGGACTGAAAAAGACACATTTGTAGCTTTTCCTTTTCCTCTCCTCTCCCGCTTCTTCCTCCACCTCCCCCTCCTTAAAGTCTTTGCCTTCTGCATCACTTCCCCTTGTAACCACATTCTGGTCCTTGTGAGGAGAATGTCCTCATCCTCATGCGGCTTATTTTAACGGTTCCTCTTTCAAGAAGGCTGCTGGTTTGACGGGACACCGCCAACTCTTGTTTTCATTTGGGCATTTCGTATTTTTTTTTAAAGACATAATCCTTTAATGGATAGTCAGGTTTCATAAAGTTCAGGGATCTTTGCGGGATGACTGTTTTTCCTCCGACTGCCATGTGCTCAACTAATGAGTAATCCATGTTATGATTATCTAGGCCAGCTAATCTCGTCGTAAACGGGTCTCAACAGACTAGACGGTGAACTCTTTTCACAGCTGAGCGTGTCGCAAAGCGACAAGGAATCAGAGAAAGCTCGATTCTTACAGGATTACGGTGGACTTGGCAGAGCGGCCTCAGGAACCTGAGCCAAGCAGCGGTTCCTTTCAATGAACACCGTTTTATGTCAAAGTCAAGTCAACATCCGTGTCTTACTACAGCGGTCAGCCTCCACTAGGCAAGGCCTAATGTTGTCCGATGCCAGTTCTTTATCCCTCTGCTTTTTTTAACTTTCAATTATAGAGCAGCGCTTGTCAAACTAGAATAGTCTTTGGAGTAATTTTTAGACCTAGCCTTACTCTCTGGAGGTGGTTTTAAGTGTGTCACTGAGTTATCTGTGGCAAATATGCGAGTCACTCAGAGGCAGATATCAACAGACTTTGCTACAGTTATTAAGGTCCAAATTAGAGCTGAAATGCTCAGATGAGCATCAATATAGTTGATTGTTCATTTTCTGACAATAGTGTCATTTATCAAGCAGAAATATCAAACTATCCCTAGTTTACAATGTATTTTGTTTTATGTGATAGTAAACTGAATATCTTTTGGGTTTTGGCCTGTTGGTCGGACAAAAAAGAAAGAGTTACTCTTTGTTTTTGGCATTTCTATTAAACTATTAAATCTTTTAATTTCCATCAGTAATGTTAATATAAGGACTAAGTGGTTAAAGGCAAATGATAGAAAAGCTGGAACAGTCTGGGTTGTTAGAAAAATGTTTATCGCTCTACTTAAAGCAGCCTTTAAAAAAGGAAAAGACAACATGTACGCCATGTTACAATATTCAAAGGCGATATCTAGTCTTGTATCACCTTATCTGTATATTGCCCTGCCCTAATTGTCAGATTAATTGATAATGAATGGCCGACATGTGTCCCATTACCTTGACTATAATAATAGAAACATGTCAAGCTAAAAGCAACAGAACTTTTTCAGCCTGTTCTGTTTCACTTCTTGTTTTTGCCAAACAAAGCTACAGGGATTATAGTGAGTTATGGCTCATATTCAACCCTGTATGGGGGGGCAACTGATCCAAGTGCACTGGAGCGAGTAACATGCATGTCCATTTTTAAAGGAGCATGGGAACTTACTCAAAGGGACTAACGGCTCAGAGTGTGCTGATGCTGATTCGCCCCTCGGTCGACAAAGGTTCCAAATAGTCTGCTGCTGGGATGGGAGGATGGGGGAGGAAACGGGAAGGAAAGCCAGAGAACAGGTCTGAGTAAGAGGGGAGGCACAGAGGACAGACATTTGTGGAATGCCGCTGCTCGCCGTCTCTGCCTGATAAAGGGTGCGCATGGGAGGAATGCGACCCTGAAAAGACTGGATAAACACAGAGAGAGGGGGGGGGGGTTAGGATTCAGGGGAGGGAGGGAAGGCAGAGGAGGGAGCGTGGAGCCAGCTGGGAGGTGAAGCAGGACCAATTAGCCCCACGTACCGCTACAGTATGGGGTCGGTAAACGGGAGATTGGAGCGGTGATGGACGCCGGCTGCAGCGCGGCCCGACGGAGAGCGATGATGGAGGATGGGAAGAGGCAGGGGGGTCATGAGAAGAATGCCTCTCCCTCTGCTGTCTCCCTCCCAGATCAGGGTTAATGCGCTGGAAAGGACGGGGGACATAATAACCTCGTTAAACGCAGCAGCCTCACTTTTCTCAAGGGTCTTTTTTTCTTTCTTTCTCTCTTTCAGTACAGACGAGGCATGCTGCAAAGTTTGCATTTTGTCATCCATGAAATTCTGATGATAGTTGATGACGATAATTAAAAATCAGAAGTAGAGCTTGAAACGTCCATGTCTCTATTGCCGATATTAACTTATTGTATATTTATATATCGAAATGTGTGAGTACTTTTTTTTTTTTTACTAGAATTTAGGTCATTTAAGAAAAGGTGTAATTATTAAATAATTTAAACTAGCGAGCACTTTTTTGAAGTGGTCAATATAAATATGATATTATAATATTAATCCATATTTATGTGTTTATCAAAAATAAATCTGCAAATGTGTTATCAGAATTTCTAAGCCCCCAAATATTCTCAAATCTACAATCAGTTTGGCTATAATTTGAAGTTTGTTATCTGAAATAGTAGGCCTAACTTAAAAAACACAGTTCTCAACTTAAATGTGGGTATTTCAGAGAGACTATTAGGTTCATCCACTGTAATCATCTGGAAAAATATGATCGTCTAGGTTCAAACTATGAAATGTAAAGCTTGTAAAAGCAATCTCCCACGTTGTTGAAAGGTGCACGTTTTTTTTTAGTATTTTTTGTAATGCTATGATTCTTGCACAATACAGTGTTTTCCGGCGGTGTTGAATGACAATTTGGCAATTTGACAATCTCAAAGGACAACATCGCGTTGCAGAAATCCCCTCATGGACACAACCAAACACTTCCAGCTAATATTTCAGACACTATGATAAATGTAACACGGGCTGGACCCGACCTCTGCTGTGATCTTTCTTGGTGCTCGCATGCGAGCAACACGGCAACATGCAAACGAGCCTCCACGGGGAAGCTCTCTGGGTCTTCCCATCGCAGGTGAGGTAACGCTGAGAGAAACCTGCTCCCGCTGGGTCGGAATGATAATTGTAGACGGGGAATGCTGCATCGTTGAAAGCACGCTCCGTTAATTGCGCTCTCTTTAGTTGGGCTTGTTGTCTTTTTTTTCTTTCTCCTCGATACTGGTAATACTCGTTGGATCGGCACTCCCTGTCAACAACATGTGTGCGAGCTTTTCAGAGGCGTGTTAAAGCAAGAGCAGTTTGTGCGAATTAAATATTTAGTTTCTGCACTGTAGTTTAGTATGCCATATCTGCACGCAGCTTTTAATGACGTGTTTTTATTCATCCAGTTTGAACACACAAAACAGTTATTTAATAAATCAGAGACAGAACCAGGAAACGGTTAATATTAAATGCTAAAGAACATGAAGCCGCTGTGTCCTTTTGATCCTTTATCTTTGCGGTTCCTCTGAAGCAGAAAAGAAACAAATGGTTAAGCAAAAAAGAGACTTTTGTTTTCACGTTTTTAGTTGTTGGGTTTAGTCCCCTGGAACTATTTGGTCGACATACGTCATGCAGCGGTTTCAGCTATCTCTCCCAAGATTGCCCTCTGAGAATAAACTCAATCAACCAGCAGAAAACGACGACAAAAGACGCGCTCCCTCACAGGCTTCCCACCAGCGGACAGCCAGTTTGCTGGAGCGCTCGGCTCAACTGGAGGCACATCTGCTGGGCAAATGTTTCTAATGTTTCTTCTCTGTCCCCCGGATGGTCCAGCAGCTGGAAATTGTGTGTGTTCACGGCGGTTTGCCAAGAATTAACACCGAGCTTTGTGTTTTATGTCTTTATGACTTTGAGCAGACTCTTCCTGTTGTTCGTCACATTTAGACCTTGTCATTCCCCGGAGATTGCATGTTGGAGATGGAAGGGGAGCAAACGTCTAGTCCGGTTAACAAAACCATTATTGAGGACGTGCGCCATTTCATGCATTTTTTTTTATTTTATTTTTTATGACGTGGTGATGGATAACAAACATTTAAATCTGAATTCATTTAATATTTTTTGTGGTTTGACGTCTGCGTTTCTGACCATTTCTTTAATTTCCCAGCATTAACCACAAACTATCTTTCTTTTCTCTCTCTTTCTCCTCCTGAAACAGCCACCATGTCCGCCGCAGACAAGTTCCTGTACGTGGACCGCAATGTGGTCAACAACCCGCTGGCTCAGGCCGACTGGGCCACCAAGAAGCTGGTGTGGGTGCCCTCGGAGCGCCTGGGCTTCGAGTGCGGCTCCGTGAAGGAGGAGCGCGGCGACGAGTGCGTGGTCGAGCTGGCGGACTCCGGCAAGAAGATCCGGGTGAACAAGGACGACATCCAGAAGATGAACCCGCCCAAGTTCAGCAAGGTGGAGGACATGGCCGAGCTCACCTGCCTGAACGAGGCCTCGGTGCTGCACAACCTGAAGGAGCGATACTACTCCGGTCTCATCTACGTGAGTGTGAAGCTGGTCATGGATGCAAAACGCCTTCAACAAAGCATTGACTCGTACATTGAACCTCATTCTGCTCAGCAGTGATGCTTGGAGCTCATTTTAGTTTCTGCTTTACCCCCCATACATTTCTCTAGAGTCTTAACCCTCTGAACGCCAAGCGGTCACATTTAATTCTCTGTGGCTTTGTTTTTCACTTCAATACATAATAAGTCCTGCAACTCTTTTAAAATGGCACATTCATGGCTAGAAGTAGAGAGAACTTGAACGTATCTTTTGTGCAGTATAACAGTTACAATGCCATAAATCATTAAAAAAACTAAACATTTTGTCTATTTTACAAGAATTATAAAAAAATGGAATCCATACATCAAATGAGTGGTAACAATGTTGGGGGAAAGATAATTGAGGCTCCACCACATGCTATATATACATTAAACTATTTACATACTGTAACTTCTACTTGTTGGTTGATTTTTATTAGGGGCAAACATTTTAATTAAACATAAGGAATTAAGTGTTTTTGATTTCGCAATTTTTAGCCTCAATTATTTTTAAAGCTTCTGGCTACTATAAACGATGTATAAGAAAACATGCTTTTCAATTCTGGACTTTTGGGGTTCAGAGGGTTAATGAAGATTTAGGTTTGTCATGGTTTTTAATAATAAAATGCAGTGTTGCTACTATTTTCCTCATCAGGGTGAGGTGATCCCATTTGTTTGAAAGAATTTTCCTTATTTTATTATTAAATCCCCGCTGGATCATAGAAATCAGTCATTGCCAGCCTCCAAACCTATTCATCTCCATGACCAACCGCCTAATTATCTCACTGAGCCCCATTGTTGAAGACAAGCCATTGTACTACAAAGTGAGACCGCTAACACGCTCATGGTATGCGAGCCCGTCTTGTGTTTGGAGTTGTCTTGTAAACAGGAAGCTGCAGGGAACAATGCACTCCAGAGTACGAGATGTTAGGGAGGCGGGGTGGCGTCGGGTTCAGTTTTTGCAACGCTGGACATGGAATATAAATGGTGTTGTAACTGCAATTACATCCCCATAATTCATGTTGTTTATCCCCATGTGGTGGGCTGGGAGTGATTTGCTGTGTGTGTGTGTGAGTGTGAGTGACCCGGTCACATCGACACAGCCCTCCAGAGATCCAGGCCCCGGTTTGGTTAGAGCGCCTCCGGGCTCTGTAGTCTTTTGAGATCGACCGTTTCTCAAGGCAGAGCTGCGTGTACAACAGAGGGAGACATGCCTGGTACAGAGATGTTGGGGAGGGCAGCGCAGGAATGCAGCACGCAGAGAAAAAAGAAGGGGAAAAAAGTGTTTATAGAGGAATGGAGGAGGGTTTTAGCGTTCAAAGCAGATTATTCTGCCGCGTAGACCTTTTTTAGATATGACTTGGCTAATCTGTGAAGTGGCAGCAGTGTCGCAGCGCCTCGGCCAATCCAGTTAAACATGCAGAAGGGTGTGGTTGAGATTATGTAATGTAGGAGGGTAACAAATCCAAATTCATGGGAAACTTTCAGCTCTGTCTCTGGGGGATGGGAAGGCCTTATTATTGAATCTGTGCCGAGCACAACTTGTGTGTTTCATTGGGGAAAGCACTACACTACGTAGCATACGAAACATCCAGCATCCCAGTCCATGATCTACACACCAAATAGAGACCTAACATTATTATATTCATCCCATTTTAAACTCAAACCCCGCCTCTTCCATTAGCACCTCCACTTCTCATTCCACAATCAAGTGCACTCTTTTATTTTAATTTTTATGCATTTCTAAATGCCACCTCCATCCGTCCCGCAGACGTACTCCGGTCTCTTCTGTGTCGTCATAAACCCCTACAAGAACCTGCCCATCTACTCCGAGGAGATCGTTGACATGTACAAGGGCAAGAAGAGGCACGAAATGCCGCCTCACATCTACGCCATCACGGACACGTCCTACAGAAGCATGATGCAGGGTAAGTCGCGTCGTCGCGATGAGGTTTTGCATAAGCAGGAAAGAAATTAATGTATTTTTTTATTTTATTAAAACCTTTGCCAGATATTTTAGCAGCCCCCAAACTTGTAATATGATGCATTGTCAAAGAAGCTACTGTTCTCCAAGTGGTACCGCTCAGAGCTGTAAACTATAAGGCTCCCAAGAGATTAGGTTGTACATGTGTATATACAATTCGGCAGTTTATTTAGTCAGTAACTGTGCTAAAAAAACGATACGAGGTGCGTAAGAGTACTTGTATATTGTACGGAAGACAATGGGGGGGCCGGGCCGATTGCTGCAGCTGTGACGCTCGCAGGGCGTTGCTTTATTCGCCCCACCGGCCTCAGAAACACACAACGCTCTCAACTCTAGCTAAGAGAGGTTCTATTAAAAGGAATATGAGGCCTGTGTGACTCCTATGCAGCTCATTTGCCACATTCCTTGGAAGAATATACAGGGGACGTAAAAATATAATCTTGCTCATTAAGTTTGCTCTTGAGACCGACACAGCTGAGCTCTACGGAGGCCCTCTGGGGTCACATGGTAAAAAAAGAAGAAAAAAAGTTTACGGTTATTGTTTTTTTTTCTCAACCATGTGATGCATGTATACCGTTATTGTATCTAGATCGCGATAAGAAACTAGGTATCATCTTAGATTTGAGCGTTGTCTCCTGCTTTTAAAGTGCTGTAATCCTCTGAACTTACCAGATGGTTATAGCGTTGCTTATTAAATGCATTATTACTGATGATTCATTTATTTATCAAAAATCTCACTATGTAAATATGTTTTGTAATGCAGCCTAATTTTCGGCCTGTTTTCCTGATGTGTTGTGTCATGCACACCACCCATTTAAAAAAAAAAACACACATCGTTGCCGTCTTCTTTTTTTCCCTCTCTCCACTTCGGCTCCAGCAAAGTGGAGGCGAAGGATAATTAGCTGCTTAGTTTGAAACCCGGCAGCACTTCTTTTACAGTCACAGGAAGCCGGATATTGAATTTCCTGTCTGTGGCCAATGCACTTCCTGTTGTGCAGACTATAAAAACACATATGCGCTTTGGCGATAACGCATGCTCATTTGGAACAAGCGCCGTAGTTGTTTTTTGCATAATCAAGCATTTCCATTTTGTCCACAGATCGTGAAGACCAGTCCATTCTTTGCACGTGAGTAAAACACATCCACATGACACGTTAAGAGTAACGATACTTCTGGTCTTCTGCTGTTTTGTGTGTTTTTAGACCGTCCCTCTCTTCAATCGTTTTTTCTCTTCGTCTCTTAGAGGAGAGTCTGGTGCCGGTAAGACGGAGAACACCAAGAAGGTCATTCAGTATCTGGCTCACGTGGCGTCCTCTCACAAGACCAAGAAAGACCAGGTCGGTCCTGCCTCTCATCCACACAGTCCCTCAAGCCTTCCTTCCACTCCTCTTTTTACATCACTTCCCTCCTTCATCTCTCACTTCACTCCCTCCTTTTGCCTCATCTTTGATTCGTTTTCAGGTGAGACACAATTCCCTAAATTCCTCCAAGGCATTGGTCTTCCAGGAACAACATTTTCCATATATTTCATTTGTAACTGGTGTGCATCGGTGTGCACTTGCTCGTGCACATGATTGTTAATCCCTCATCACTTTGTTGTATTCAAACCATCAAAGGGAAATGGGTGGCATCAAGATAACAGAGGGGCGAAGTCCCACCCTTTTCCGGTGTCCATGGGACCGTACTTCATAAAAATATGTACAGGCTTTAAAGGCAAAAGACGAATATTGTTGTTGTTTGATCCCGTTTGAATGATTAAATGAATTTTAAAATGTAATTTTGAATGCCACGAAAGTTGCAATTTGTCGTCTCGTACAATGTACGTCACAAACAGCTGTTACAAACCGACAAAATGCCACTTTCTGATGGTGTAAAATTATCTTTTAAATTGTCAAACAGTGTGTGTGTGTGTGTGTGTGTGTGTGTGTATTTCATGGCACAATTCAACAGGATCAAAAAGTAATTTCAGCCGTTGACGACTGTACATGTTTTTTTGGAGATAAGGTCCCATGGCAGTTCACCGGAAGCGGCGGAACTTCCCCTCTCTGCAGCCCAGCAGGCACCGAGGAACAGTAGTGCAGATTTGAAAGGCCTCTGGCACTCCCGGCATTTCATACGGTCTGTATGAAATGTCGGGAGTGCCAGAGGTGTTACTCCGCGTTCGGGTTTGCTGATTTCACGGCACCGTCTCATCAGAAATAAAACTACCGTTGAGCGCCGCGTCCGACTCGGCTGGAGAAGCTGCACCGCTGTTCTCTCGCCTGCTTTATGACAGAATGCCGCTGAAAGCAGCGCAGTGATGAACACGCATCCATCAGACCCCTTTTTTTTGAGGTTTTCGTATTTCTCTCTTCCCATCAACAGAACAGCTCGATCCTGTCACATGTGAGTTAACTCTCTCCCTTCCATTCGCTCGTCCTCCCACCTGCTTCTGTCATCCCCTCCCTCCCTCCCTTTCCCCTTTTTGCTGGAGCACACTGTTGTGGGAGTCACTTTGTAAATCGAGGGCAGAGGTGACGTGTCCTGTCAGCCAATAGGAAGCAAGGGAGGAAGTTTGTTTGCAGATCGGTGGCAGCTGTTTTATGTTCCTGTGAAAAATTCAACCAGACAATGGGAGGATAAGAGGGAGGAGTCTTTGCTGAGGGGGGGGGGATAAAAAAACGCATCAATCTTTGGCGTATTTATGCATTTGTCTGGTTGAATTTTTCATCATCTGTATCGCTACCCTGTCCGAAGTTTGACTGCTTTTCTCTTTTTGCATAATTTTTTTCTTCTTCTTTTTGATCAAGACGTTTGAAAGAATAGTAGTCCAGAATCAGATGTGCAGCACAGTTTGAAATTAATTGATAATCCAGGACCATCACTCAGAAAAGATTGATGAATAAATAAATGACACTCGCAGACGACTTCTGACAAAACGTTGTACAACGTCATTGCTTTAAATTGCTCAACATGTAGAATGTACTCGCTCTACCTACAATTCAGTGCAGCAATAGTCATGTTTTGAGTGACAAATGCTTTGCAACCCATTTTTGGGGGAAATAAATGAGTAAATCAAACTAGTAAAGCTTGAAGGAAGAAGATTATATTGAAGCAGAACATGATTGCTTGTTTGTTTTGTTTTTGTGCTTTGGGTTCACTGGATTATTCTGCATTGGTAACAGGTGACGGTTACTGATGAGGGTCACAGGGTCTCTGGGTGTTTGCAGATTTGGGCACTAACATGGCGGTGTGTGTGTGTGTGTGTGTAGGGGGGAGGGGGGAATGCTTGGGTGCAATGTGTGTGTTGCTTGTGTGTGTGTATATTTGGTATCCCTCCTTTGATCACTTTATGTTAATGTTTTCGTACACTCTGTGTTCTCCCTTCTCCTCAGACGTAAGTATGTTGGCATATTTCTTCCAATGAAGTACCATTCTGTTGAATGAATGACTGATCATAATATGAGGTTCTCGCGATGCATCAGCGGTTTGATCTGAATCCATGGCTGAGAACCGTCCTGATTTATTGCTTGACAAAAGGCAAGTGTTAAAAAGTTGCCTTGCTGTTCTCTTCGTGTTCGTCAAGGGGGAGCTGGAGAAGCAGCTGCTGCAGGCGAACCCCATCCTTGAGGCCTTTGGCAACGCCAAGACGGTCAAGAACGACAACTCCTCCCGATTCGTAAGACTTAGTGCCCCCTCTTCTGATTCAGACCTCTTATTAACCGCCCGTTTTGCTGCTGGACTGCACACATCTCTCTTAATTGTTTTTGATTTTTCCTCCTCCAGGGAAAATTCATCAGGATCAACTTTGATGTCAACGGTTACATCGTCGGTGCCAATATTGAAACTTGTATCCTCGATGCTGTCATCTCTTCCCCTTTTTGTGTTGATTTAAAGACATTTTAGTGCTTGTGTTTCTTTTTGTGTCTTAAGGCGATGCATAATAGAAACAGGTTTTGAAATGCATCCCTGGTGGTATCGGGGGAAAACCTTTTCCTTGACTGATTGACCACCAGACTTGTTGGAGAAATCCCGTGCCATTCGCCAGGCCAAAGACGAGAGGACCTTCCACATCTTCTACTACTTGCTCACGGGGGCCGGAGATAAATTGCGCAGTAAGAGACGTTTTGCGTAACTCCGGTTCAAATCGTCTCTTTTCTGCACTTGACTCACTGCGACCATCCTTTTCCTCTCAGATGAACTCCTCCTTGAGAATTACAACTACTACCGTTTCCTCTCAAACGGGAACGTTACCATTCCCGGGCAGCAGGACAAGGACCTGTTTACAGAGACCCTGGATGCCTTTAGGATCATGAGTATCCCTGAGGATGAGCAAATAGGTGAGGCACACTGCAAATTACTTTAAAAAAATATATATATATATATATATATTTTTTTTTTTTCTTTTCTTTTCTTTTTTTTTCAATGCATGAAACCACGTTTATGCTCCCGTTTGTTCTTTTCGTGCAGGCTTGTTGAAGGTGGTGTCCTCTGTGCTGCAGCTCGGGAACATGAGCTTCAAGAAGGAGCGCCACACAGACCAGGCCGCCATGACCGACGACACCGGTACGTCAGAGCGGGACCTGAAGTGGCCGTCGGCACTGCAGAGTTTTGCTCGCTCCTCGTCTTTCAACTCCACCGTTGTGCTTTGTTCTCCTCCTCTTTTCCACCGCTCCAGCTGCCCAGAAGGTATGCCACCTCATGGGAATGAACGTCACGGACTTCACCAGGGCCATCCTGTCGCCCCGCATCAAGGTGGGCAGAGACTTCGTCCAGAAGGCCCAGACCCAGGAGCAGGCAGAGTTTGCCGTGGAGGCCCTGGCCAAGGCCACATACGAGAGGATGTTCCGCTGGCTCGTCATGAGGATCAACAAAGCCCTGGACAAGACCAAGAGGCAGGGAGCCTCCTTCATCGGCATTCTCGACATCGCTGGATTTGAGATCTTCGAGGTAATCCCGACTTGAAAGTGTAGTCTATGGCGGGATCGACCTGTCCATGTTTTTATTTGTGCTGTTGATTGACGGTGTTCTTCTCTTCTGTTCCCCCTCCAGCTGAACTCATTTGAGCAGCTGTGCATCAACTACACCAACGAGAAGCTGCAGCAGCTCTTCAACCACACCATGTTCATCCTGGAGCAGGAGGAGTACCAGAGGGAGGGCATCGAGTGGAGCTTCATCGACTTCGGCCTGGACCTGCAGCCCTGCATCGAGCTCATTGAGAAACCTGTGAGTTTAGGAAATCCTGCGCGCCTGTACGGCTTTCGTTTTCCCCGCGTGACCCGGCATAAAGTCCCGCGCACTTCTTTGTTCTTCCACCGTGTTAAGAATGTCACACCGTTTCTATCTCGTGCCTCAAGGTCTGCACTCTCCCCTCTGCATGCAGGCCAGTCCCCCCGGGATCCTCGCCCTGCTGGATGAGGAGTGCTGGTTCCCCAAAGCCACGGACAAGAGCTTTGTGGAGAAGGTGCTGCAGGAGCAGGGCACTCACCCCAAGTTCTTTAAGCCCAAGAAACTGAAGGACGAGGCAGACTTCTGCGTCATCCATTACGCTGGCAAGGTAAATGGGTCATGAGGATGCCTGCTCATTATCATGTTGTCTGTACATTTTCTCTTTTTCAACTCTATGATGATGTCCCAGAGGTCTAAGAGAGAGTCTTCCTCCCTAATGTCACTCCTCAGGTGGACTACAAGGCAGACGAGTGGCTGATGAAGAACATGGACCCCTTGAACGACAACGTGGCCTCACTGCTCAACCAGTCCACCGACAAGTTTGTGTCCGAGCTCTGGAAGGACGGTGAGTTGAGGGAGCTAAACCCGGGAGTCACAGCTTCCCCTGGTGCGGTGCCGGATAAGGGAATATATACATTTAATGTTGGCTTTCGGTTTTGCATTTCAGTGCTTTATTTTTTGTTTTTTTGCTCTTTTATTATGTGGTGTGTGGACCTTTTTTGTTTTTACCTTCTCGAATCCCACTTCTTTCCGTCCATTTCTCCCTCTGTACGGCCCTGTTTCGTTCTCTTTTACTGGGTCTCAGAGGTACAGAAATGTCAGAGAGCCTATTTTTATCACCGTTTTCCTATTCTACACTCAGACTCAGGTGACGAGGTTTCTTTTTTCATTTATTTCGTCCTTCCCTCTTATTCCTGCTGTCTGTGGTTTTTTTCCCACCATGAATCCTTCACTGTCGTCCATCTAAATGTTCCAACTTGTGTTTTGGGTTTAAACTTTCAGTAGATAAAGATTGTTTCTGAATCTAGTCATCTTACCACTTGTTGCCTGTCATTGAACTCTCCTTTTTTCCCTCCCTGTGTAATAGTGTTGTTTGGGGCCTCCTGGTGTTGGTCATGGGTACTGCAGCGATGGGTATATACTGCATGGGTTTGGTGTGTTTTTAAAGTAAATCACCACAAAAGAAATGTAAATACATGCACACTGCAACCGCCTCAGTTTGTCACTTTCCTGACACACACACACACATTCAGTCGAACCGTCACACATACGTTTTCACTTTAAGACAAACCGGCGGCGTCAACAATGTGACCAGCCGCTTCCATTCACTGCACTGAGTTTTGTTTTCGTTATGGTGTGTGATCTCTCCACGCTTCACTGGCCCGTTTTTGTTTTTGGTGACTCCTTTCTTGTCGTCCTACGCCTGATTCCCGTCTCCCTCAGCATTCACTCTGTTTGTGTGGTGTTTCACTGGTCCTGGTGTTATGAACCGCCTCCACTCTTCTGTCCGGGTGTATGTTTACCAAAAAAGAAGGGGAGGCACAATGATCATAGTCATTGTTGCATTTGGTTTGAGTTTGCCTGGTCCAAATGCTCGACTTTAAAATCCACTGGCTTCTTACATATGGTTTCTCCTCTATTGTTTTTTTTAGTGGACCGCATCGTGGGTCTGGATAAGGTGTCCATGGCCGACATGCCCGGTGCCTTCAAGACACGCAAGGGTATGTTCCGCACGGTGGGCCAGCTGTACAAGGAGCAGCTGTCCAAGCTCATGGCCACTCTGAGGAACACCAACCCCAACTTTGTCCGTTGCATCATCCCCAACCACGAGAAGAAGGTACCCGAGAAATTCTGGCATCTATTTGGTTTGTTTCTACTGCAGGTCTTTCTGTCCTTAGGGACTACATTTAGTTATTGTTCTGTAGTTCCAGGGCTAGAAATTTAAATTGAAAACAATCCCAGTGGTGGTACTAAGGCTTTCTAATGTGAAAGGAAGTTTAAGGGTGGCGTTTTGAATGGGGCTGATTGGTCAGACAGACGCCAATGACAACTGCTACTTGCGTTCCACCGTTTTCACAAAAGAAACGCTAAAAACTAGGGCTGCCCCTCCTAATCGACTAATCTTCACTATACTTTCTGGATAATCCACTGTGTTGAATAGAGCTGTTCACACTGCTTAACGGTAATTGTTCTCCGTTCTCAGGCTGGTAAACTGGACCCCCACCTGGTCCTGGACCAGCTCAGGTGTAACGGTGTGCTGGAGGGGATCCGTATCTGCAGACAGGGCTTCCCCAACCGCATCGTCTTCCAGGAGTTCAGACAGAGGTATACCAAATGATAGCACTGTTCCCAGCATGCCTCGTTCCCTAGGTATGTGTCAGAAGAACGTAAATCCTATCATCTGCTTCTTCTCCAAGGTATGAAATCCTCACTCCCAATGCCATCCCCAAGGGCTTCATGGATGGAAAGCAGGCCTGCGTGCTCATGGTAAGGCCTCCACTAAATTCTAGCCACTCTCCGCACTGAGTCGCTCTGCAGTTTAATTTGATCGGTGCGTCTCCTGTCCCGTCAGGTCAAAAGCCTGGAGCTGGATCCCAACCTGTTCCGGATTGGCCAGAGCAAAGTTTTCTTCAGGGCGGGAGTCCTCGCTCACCTGGAGGAGGAGAGAGACATGAAGATCACGGACATCATCATCTGTTTCCAGGCCTGTTGCAGAGGCTACGTGGCCCGCAAGTAAGAAGTTGTCTGCGACTCGACTGTTAAATAATACATTAATAATAATTTAGAGCGACGACCCCACACTTGAACAACATTTTTATTTTTTATCTGCATCTCTGAACTAATATTGCTTTGTAGGGCTTTTGCCAAGAGACAGCAGCAGCTGACCGCGATGAAGGTGATCCAGAGGAACTGCGCCGCTTATCTCAAACTCAGGAACTGGCAGTGGTGGAGGCTCTTCACCAAGGTAAACCCCAGCCTCCTACTTTAACTCGGTTAAACTCAGTAATCTATTTATATTTGTTGTTGTCCTTTCTAACTCTATTTATTTTGTCATCAGGTCAAGCCTCTGCTGCAAGTCAGCAGGCAGGAGGAGGAGATGCAGGCCAAAGATGACGAGCTGGTGAAGGTGAAGGAGAAGCATTTGTATGCCGAGCAGCAGCTCCAGGAGATGGAAGAGAAGCAGCATCAGGTAAAACTTAAGAAACCACAATCTCTGTTTCGTTCATTGTCTTTTCCTCATCAGGAAATTGGTATGAAATGTCGAAGAGACATCCATATAATATTCATATTAGATGTGTAAACATCATAGAAGTGCTGTTAACCGTCATTTCATTTCACGCTTACAGCTGAGCAGCGAGAAGATGGCTCTGCAGGAACAGCTTCAGGCCGAGACGGAACTCTGCGCCGAGGCGGAGGAGATGAGAGCGCGTCTGGCCGCCAGGAAGCAGGAGCTGGAGGAGATCCTCCACGACCTGGAGGCCCGCGTGGAGGAGGAGGAGGAGCGCGCCTCGCAGCTCTCGTCTGAGAAAAAGAAGATGCAGCAGAATATCGGAGTAAGTTCCACTCGCCTCAGTGACTCCCACTGATTCAGACATGTAAATGCGGTTTGGTTTGCTAACGTTCATCTGCTCGCAGGACTTGGAGCAGCAGCTGGACGAGGAGGAAGCGGCCAGACAGAAGCTTCAGCTGGAGAAGGTCACCATAGAGGCCAAGATGAAGAAGATCGAAGATGATGTCATGGTTCTCGACGACCAGAACTGCAAACTAAACAAGGTTAGGACGAGAAGAACTATCGCTAGTGTGACTGACACTTAGATTGATCAACTGGAGTCGTGGTTACTTGTTATTCTTTTTTGGTGTAAGCGCCCCGACGAACCGAAGATGGAGCTAGTAACAAGTGCTGCTCTCTATTTAACCCTTTTCTGCTAAAGACAAATGTAAAAAATGAAAGTGCGTCATCTCTGGGGATACTTATTGTTGAAACTTTTTTTTTGTGATTACAGGAGAAGAAGTTGCTGGAGGAGAGGATCTCCGAGTTCACCACCAACCTGACAGAGGAGGAGGAGAAATCCAAGAGCCTGCAGAAACTCAAGACCAAACACGAGGCCATGATCACAGACCTGGAGGGTAGGAAAAGACCGCGATAGAGACACGTACATTATAGCTATTATAGATCCCACTGGTCCTAAACGGGTGTTACTATAGTTTCCCCATTTGTTTTCCTCCTCTCTTTATACACTAAACTAATAAATTATGTTTTCTCTCTCAGACCGCCTGCGCAGGGAGGAGAAGCAGCGGCAGGAGCTGGAAAAGAACCGACGCAAGCTGGACGGCGACTTCAACGAGATCCACGACCAGATTGCCGAGCTGCAGGCCCAGATTGCCGAGCTCCGCGCCCAACTGGCCAAGAAGGAGGAAGAGCTCCAGGCAGCTCTGGCCAGGTCTGTATAGGACTCCACGCTCCTTGTTTTTATCAATCGTTTGTAATTTTACTTCAATTTACACCTTTCTTTCATCTATTCCTCCCGTCAGGATTGAGGAGGAGGCAGCGCAGAAGAACCTGGCACAGAAAAAGATCCGTGAGATGGAGGCTCAGCTCTCTGAGCTGCAGGAGGACCTGGAGCTGGAGAGGCAGGCCCGCACCAAGGCCGAGAAACACCGCAGGGACCTGGGAGAAGAGCTGGAGGCCCTCAAGACGGAGCTGGAGGACACTCTGGACTCCACCGCCGCTCAGCAGGAGCTCAGGTAGAGATACCGTCTACAGACCGCCACGTCAGTTTGAGTCCGTCATCCGTCTTGACACGATGAGATTAAGCTGCGCTCTCTCTCTCCTCAGGTCCAAGCGTGAGACCGAGGTGACTCATCTCAAAAGGACTCTGGACGAGGAGGCCAAAATTCACGAACAGCAGCTGGTTGAGATGAGGCAGAAACACGGCCAGGCCTTCGACGAGCTCAACGAGCAGCTGGAGCAGGCGAAGAGGGTAAGAGCCCCTTTTTTATTTTATTTATCAGAACTATTATTTTCCCTCAAGGCGCATTTGTTGTTTGACTGCTGAAACCATTAACTCGCAGAACAAAGTGTCCATGGAGAAGGCCAAGCAGGCGCTGGAGTCTGAGAGGAACGAGCTCGTCATTGAGATGCAGACGCTGATGCAGGGGAAGGGAGACTCTGAGCATCGCCGGAAGAAGGCCGAAGCCCAGTTCCAGGAGCTGCAACTCAAACACTCGGAGAGCGAGCGCCAGAGACTGGAGCAGGCCGAGAAACTGGCCAAAGTGCAGGTACAACTCTTTGTTTGCACCTACAGCTATAACAACGATGATTCCCGATCTCTGCGCGTGCTCCGAATCACGTCTGGTCAATAAATGATGCTAAACCGGTGTCTTTATGAAACCGGCTATTCTGTGTCCATACGGATTGAACACTGATCAGGTGACGTGTTCGGGGGTTCACTCGTTGCCGTTTGTCCACAGGCCGAACTAGACAACGTCAGCACCGTGCTGAGTGACGTGGAGGGAAAGTCCATCAAGGCTACGAAGGACTGCTCTGCTGTGGAGTCCCAGCTGCAGGATGTTCAGGTACGCACTGACGCACTCGCCGTTTATAGCCGCCTGTATGTTCAGCGACATCACAAACTCGATTCAAATGTTCCCTTCCTCTGGATACTTTAGCCACATTTTCATACATGTCCTGCCCAGATCAAGGGCATTTAAGACTAAGCATAACAGTAGGTTTCTTAATGGACCACAATCGGTATCCAGACTCGCCGAAATGTGTAATGTCTTAGACTCATATTTAAGGTGATGGGCTGAGAAACTTTCCCTCTTCAGCAGATTAATTTGAAACCTTCATCATTCTGCAAAGCAAAGCTTAAGCATCTAAAAGAAACAAATTAAAGTCCCCCTTCACTCACATTTTTTCACCCACAATCTTGAGTAATTCTTAAAATGTGAGAAATTTACCTGATCAATTATATGACACATTTGAAAGATCACTGATAATATCCCCAAAAATCAAATGGTGTGACGTCTAACTCTGCGTCACGCGTCCATGTTTCCAACAGGAACTGCTCCAGGAGGAGACGCGCCAGAAGCTGTCCAACAGCACACGTCTGCGCCAGCTGGAGGACGAGCAGCACAACCTGAGAGAACAGCTGGAGGAGGAAGAGGAGGCCAAGAGGAATGTGGAGAAGCAGCTGCAAACCGTTCAGGCTCAGGTTAGAGAAGAAAAAAACTAACTTGAGACACGCGCACAGCTTGGACGTTCATTTGGACTACTGCTGCCTCAATAGGGATATTTTATGAAGCCTGACAGCGTTGAATGTTCGAGTGACGCGCCGCCTTCTTTCCTTACAGCTTCTGGAAATGAAGAAGAAGGTCGAGCAGGACTCTGGTTGCCTGGAGACCGCCGAGGAGGGGAGGAAGAGGCTTCAGAGGGATCTAGAGGGCCTGAGCCAGCGCATGGAGGAGAAATGTTCTGCCTTCGAGAAGTTGGACAAAACCAAGACGCGTGTCCAGCAGGAGCTGGACGACCTGCTGGTCGACCAGGACCACCTCCGGCAGATCGTCTCCAACCTGGAGAAGAAGCAGAAGAAGTTTGACCAGGTGAGCTGTGTGTCTGTGTGAAACACTTCTTTAATCTTTCATGGGCTTGAAATCTAAAGAATTGACACGCGTCATCCCCGACTTTGCCCAGATGCTGGCGGAGGAGAAGAACATTTCTGCCCGCTATGCAGAGGAGCGTGACAAGGCTGAAGCAGAGGCCCGCGAAAAGGAGACCCGGGCACTGGCTTTAACCCGCGAGCTGGACTCTATGATGGACATCAAGGACGAGGTGGACCGCAACAACAAACTGCTGCGCGCCGAGATGGAGGACCTGGTGTCCTCTAAGGACGATGTCGGCAAGAGCGTAAGTGTTGACAGATGTGTGTTTTCAGAGGCGTCTTTGTCTTCGTCATGTCCTCGTCACGAAACGTTCCTCCCTTCTTTTTATCCTGCAGGTCCACGAGCTGGAGAAGGCGAAGCGTGCGATGGAGCAGCAGCTGGAAGAGATGAAGACTCAGCTGGAGGAGCTGGAGGACGAGCTGCAGGGCACCGAGGACGCCAAGCTGCGTCTGGAGGTCAACATGCAGGCCATGAAGGCCCAGTATGAGAGAGACCTGTCGGGACGGGACGAGATGGGCGAGGAGAAGAAGAGGGCGCTGGTCAAACAGGTACGACAGAACCATCTGCACTCACGCAGTTTGTGCAAACCTTTTGACAAAATTGTTCCTTAGAAACAAACAACATAAGTTACGGTATTACAAGTATTTTCATGCTAATTTTTTAGGATGGCATTAGATGAGATTCAAATAAGTCAAAAGCTTTCTCAATTGTGCAAACAAGTTTTTACCCTCGCTTGACACAAAAAATGGATTATAGAAACTGATTTGCTGAATAAATTCGTACGTAGAAAACCTTTAAGTCACATGACTGAACAGCTGTTTCTGCTGTCGCTGTCTTCTCTGGTATACCTATAACACGCAAATGTCTCTGGAGAGCATGAAACATGGCCCATAGTAGCTGACATGAAAGAACATTTCAGACTACTACTGTTAGATCGGCCAAGTCGACTTGTTTCTTTTCGGTTCGCATCCTCTACTTCTTCTTCTCCGTTTACTGGCATACTACAGACTGGAGTAGCCTATAGCGCCATCTTCTAACCAAACCACGCTGTAGCCAAGTTTATTTGCTCATAAGTTAATGGAAACGCGCCTCATTCACTTTTTCTCTCTTTGTTTGTTATGGAAGCAGTCAGAGCCTGGAACTGAGCATGCCATGAAAGTGCATGTTGCCATATTTAGAGCAAAATGTTTAACAGTGATGCTTTTTTAAATAGCTGTTGCAGTAGATACAGTACATTAGACACTTTAAATGGCTGCAATTAACTAATTTGAACTCAACGATGACTTAAAATCATTCAACTTAAATGTGGCTCCAGCTTAGCGGCTGTAAGCGTGCAGTGTCTTAGTTTTGAGTTTTGGGAAGTGGCTGAAACTCAAACTGGCCTCCATCAGGTGCGGGAGATGGAGATGGAGCTGGAGGATGAGAGGAAGCAGCGCTCCGCCGCCGTGGCCGGACGCAAGAAGCTGGAGCTGGACCTGAAGGAGCTGGAGGCCGGCATCGACATGGCCAACAAGAACCGTGACGAGGCCCTGAAACAGCTGAAGAAAATCCAAGTGAGTTAGTTGTTGAAATGTCTTCAATACAACAAAAATAAAAAGCCATGTTCCACATCAACAGCTTTCCCCCGACTCTGTTTGACTGACTTCCCTTGACTCCGCAGGCCCAGATGAAGGATCTCATCCGGGAGCTGGAGGACACCCGCATGTCCAGAGAGGAGATCCTCGCTCAGAGCAAGGAGACGGAGAAGAAGCTGAAGGGCATGGAGGCCGAGATGATCCAGATGCAGGAGGTCGGCACGCGCTCCTCTCCAACTGTTCTGCTCCCCTGCCTCCGTTGCACACTGAGTCTTATTGCCCCTTTCTCCTTCACCCTACTGTGCAGGAGCTGGCCGCCGCAGAGCGAGTAAAGAGACAAGCCCAGCAGGAGAGAGACGAGCTGCAGGATGAGATCAACAACCAGGCCACCAAGAAGTAAGACTTCTCTGAAGTAAAACAAATAAACAAGTCAGACTGTCTGCATTTCCTGTTGTTGACACCTTTCTCTGATCCATCTCTCAGTGCTCAGGTTGCAGAGGAGAAGAGACGGCTGGAGGCTCGCATCGCTCAGTTGGAGGAAGAGCTGGAGGAGGAGCAGTGCAACACTGAGCTGACCAACGACCGGCTGAAGAAAGCTATGCTGCAGGTTTGTGGACACGAGTTCTGCAGCTCATTATCGAGTAATTCCAGAAGAAACTGATTATTTTTCCAGTTGCGGTGTGAAAATTGCTGCATTTTAAGTTATTAAATCAATCAAACCCCCAGCCTTAGAAACTTATTTATTTTAATTTTTGTTTGTAGACTGACCAGATGAACGTGGAGCTGACTGCAGAGCGCAGTACTTGTCAGCGCGTGGAGGGAGCTCGGTGCCAGATGGAGCGTCAGAACAAGGAGCTGAAGCTGAAGCTGCAGGAGCTGGAGGGAACGGTCAAGTCCAAGTACAAGGCCAACATGGCCGCCCTGGAGTCCAAGATCGCTGCGCTGGAGGAACAGCTGGACATGGAGACCAGGTAGGAGCCTCAGAACACACGAGCAGAGATCTAAATAGCTCCTCTGCCGCATCATGTGACATTACTCTGACCGAACGCCGTGCTCTTGACTCAGGGAGAGGCAGGGCGCCACCAAGCTCGTGAGACGCACCGAGAAGAAACTGAAGGAAGTCATCCTGACGGTGGACGACGAGAGACGCAACACGGAGCAGTACAAAGACCAGGTCAGAGCTTCTCCGTCGCCGAAGTCGGGCCAACGGAGGTCGTAGCCCACGCCCGGGAGAACGGAGATCAGTTCTTTAACGTTGTTCCGTGTCCAAATTGCAGGTGGACAAGTTGAACTCTCGCATGAAGCAGCTGAAGCGCCAGCTGGAGGAGGCTGAGGAAGAGGCTCAGAGGGCCAACGCCAACCGGAGGAAGCTGCAGAGGGAGCTGGAGGACGCCACGGAGTCGGCCGACGTCATGAACCGTGAGGTCACCACCCTCAAGAACAAGCTCAGGTGGGGAAAACAAGGTTCTTACAGTCATGGAAAACCTGAAAAGGTCATGGTATTTTAAAATGGTTATTTCCAGGCCTGGAAAAGTCCTTGAATAAATGAAATACCCAAAGTTTAGTAAAAGTCATATAAATGTGTTTATATTCATGTGTTCATGTCGTTCATTTACGCTGAGTTTGAAATAATTAATATGCTTTTAAAAGAAAGACGCTCAAAATATAAGCAGGCATACATACAGGCATCTATATAAATGTTTATTCTTTTAATCAAACTATTGTCTCATTCATTTGTGTCATTTAAGGTTTACTGTATGCTTTGTATTCTCATTGTTAGTTTAAATACTACATTTACTCACTTTTTCATGAATACAGAGATTTCACAAAATGTTTAGTCATGGACATTTGGTTTAAAGTCATGGAAAACATTGGTCAAAATGTGTATGAACCCTGAAATGCAAGAAACAAAGTCTTCAAATGTGTCCAACAAACCTTTCAGCGTTCTGTAGTTTAGTTGTAATCGCCTCTTTCTTTTTTTAGGCGCGGCGACTTCCCCTTCACCGTGCGCCGCACCGTTACCCGCACGGGCATCGAAAGCGACGAGGACAGCGAGGCGAAGCCCGAGACCCCCGAGCCCAAACCCGAATGAACCGCCACGGCGCCACTCGACTCCTTAGAGCTGCATCACGACTAGGCCGACCCAAAACACACACATTACTGTACCTGCTGAACGGGGAGGAACACAAGTAAGACGTAGACACAGGGGTTCCACCCGTTCCTCCAAGTTTAGCCCCGTGACAGTCTCGTCTCTTTACCATTGACAATCTATGCATTCTTAACATACAGAAGCCAGTAAACTCGGACAATCGCCATGCTGACAAACGTTATGTTTTTTGTGGGGGAGGGCCCAAATTTCTTTTTGTTTGCTTCATTTTTTTCATTCTCTGGGAAAAAAAAATCTAATATTTTTGTAAGGAAACATTCCAGTTATAATAGTCCTGATTTGGGATCTATTTTTCTAATTGAAGAAGGAGAAAACAAAGAAAGAAGTATACATAGATGAAGACAGATTACTGGAAGGGGACCAAAGTAATATCTCAATCTATAGAATTGTATTTTATGCCGAAGGTTTTTTGTTTGTTTTTCGTATTATTTTAACGGTTAAGAATGGAAGTGCTTCATGTTTATTATGCTCGCGCTCTCACTTCAGTTTATAATGAAGGTTTATACGCGGAAATGTATCTTATCAATTTAGCTGCAGTTAGTACTCGTGACTACGCTTTTTGGGCTTAATAATGTTACACACACACACACACACACACACACACACACATTTCTCGCGGGAATGAAATTGAAGGCGGATTTCCGGTAACCGAATTGGAGACTCATTGACGCATACTGAAGGCATTTTGATTGTGACTGTGCGGAAATATCTTAATTTTGCACTGAGTTAAAAAAACAACAACGAAAAAACACTTAAGCCTCGACATTAGAAACCACTGCATGTGTGTTTTCTTTGACGCATTGACAGAGAAGCTTGGAAGTTTTGGAAAGACTTGTGCACGTTTCTCACCCGGTAAGCGCACAGACTGCCAACACACACTGAGGCCTTAAATGCAGCTGAATTCCACTAGGCGGGGTTTTGTTGGCTTTTTTTTTTTTTCTGGACATGCATTGATTCTTTTTCTTTTTTTTACATTTTATTATCAGTGTTTCTGTTCAAATGGGGTGATGGGGTAGTCTATTACTCGCAGCACACACTGTATTCTCAGAGCACAGCTTGTTGAGTAGCTGAGTGTTAGGGCGACGGGCGTGAGGGTCGTACTTATATCACTGTAACCGATGTACACTGTACTAAAAGATGAGCGGTTTCACAGAGGTGCTCTCTGTGCGTCAGGATGCAGGCTGTGCTCGGGGGCTGCTTTCGGCTCACACTGCTGGGAAGTGGGAGGAATGTGTTTAAGGATAACAGCTCACAGATTTAAAACAAAAACCACGACAACAAAAAAGATCACTCTTTCGCACTTAAAAATCAAATGAAATCCCCCAAAAAAAGAAACAGCATCTCAATTATGTCATGTTTTGTCTGTCTGCACCTCTGGAATGGAAAATCATGTTGTGAAATGTTGGTATTATTGCAATTAAAGAGGCTTTCTAAACTGCTACATGTCGGCTACCTGTGTCTTTGTTGTTGGCGCATACTAATGTGTTTTTATCTTTATATCAATACTTTGGGGATTAAGTGTTTAAAGTCCGGTTTGAAGTCCAGAACTTGACGACTCTTGAACCAGTTGTTTGTGTAATGATGTATGTTCACCAGCAGAGGGCAGTAGGGTTCTCTCCGTTAGACAATCAGAGCGCAGCAAGTCGGAACCGGTTTCTCTTGAGTGAATCAAATATATAGTAAACAAGGATGGCGACATTTGGGTGAGAACGATTGTATTTATTTCCATATGACGCACGTCTCTTCTATAAGAAAGCCTTCAGCTGTAGACTTTCTCTCATGACGTGACGAAGCACCACTTTAAAGTACCACCGCGTTTTGTTTGTAGTAAGTATTCGTTTCTGTTACAGGATCTATTTGTGAAAAACGTGTCAAATAGAGATGGGAATAAGTTATTTAATTCAGCTCGTGGTAGAAAGTACATTTACTTCAGCACAGGAGGACTATACGTACAGTTAAGAGGTACTTGTCTGTTTCTATTTTCTGCTACTTTTCTACTTCACGGGATATTTAACTTTTTTTATATTTATTCCACTACATTATTTTACCCCTAGTTTATCAATATTTTAAAAAAGCAACTATGAATAGTGTTTTACTTACAAAACACCCTTGTGCATGAATAAAAGTGATGCAATGCTATAATTGTATCACGCTTTGTAAGGACTGGTCTTCTGCATCAGAAGTACTTCTACTTATTTGCTGATAACTCTTCTGTACTTTTTATTTTAGTAAAATGCAGATTTTTACTTGTAAAGGAGCAATTTGTGGTGGTAGTGGTTACTTTTACTACAGTAAAGACTGAGTTATTCTTGTATGATGGAAATAGTCTTTGTTGATGTAAAAAAAAAAAGTCTTTACCAAGGTCTCAAAAATAAAAAATAAAAATCTATCACATTCTATTTTATTTGATTATTTAAGTTTTATTTTTTCCCCTCCGTTACTTAATTAAGCGGTGCCCCTTTAAGAGCGACGTAACGGCCCGCCGTTTTAACCAATCAGAAGCCAGCTCCCTTCGAGATGGGCGGGGCTTCCTCGCCGCGTCATCGAGCAGGAACCGGCCGGTTTAAGTTTCCAAAGAGACGAAAGTCGTGTTTTAACGGCACCGCACAGGAGCTCCTGAGACCACTGACGCCCAGGTGTGTCCAGGGACGCTCAGGTGTGTCCGCGCTCCGCTAGTTGCCGTCGGACAGAAGGGTTTTTCCGCTGACATGAAGTTATTTAGTCGGTGTTATTTAGCGGCCCCCCGCGACGGAGAGAGCGCTTGACTGGTTCCGCACCTCACGAGCTCTAGTGTCGCAGTCTTTTCTTTTTCTTTTGTTTTTAAAGAAGGGTAAGCTACAGAAAAAACAAACCTGAAGTATCTTTATGCTGTTTGTTTCAAGCTAATAATTATGTCCCTACATGTGGATATCACACAGTGTACCACATCATAATATAATAATAATCCTCATGCACATCTTGAGCTGCATGCAAATGTCAAATGATATTGGTGTTATGTGATTGGACTATTTCTGCTGACCTTTTTCTTCTTTCAGTGAATCTCTTTGGCTGCAGCAGAATGTGTGTTCATACAAGGGGTCAAATTAATATTATAACCAAAACTGCAGGTGTGTTTGTGTGTGTGATTTAACCCCACAAAACATCTATTTGGAGACATTGCTCAGAAAAGGAGCCCATGATTCTGCCCGTCTCCAGATATTGATTCAGCTAACACACACACACACACACACACACACGCACACGTTGCACCAGATCCATCCTAATATGTACCACAGCGGTCTTCGGTTAGTCAATGAGTAGCTGTGTGTCTGTCTGGTGGTCGGGAATAGGAAGCACAGTGTTGGTCAGGTGGTGTGTGTGTGTGTGTAATTATCTGCAGCCTGATACAGACAGCAGGACGCACATGCACCTGTAAGAGTGACTCATGTATGCCATGACTGTGAGTTACCAGACTCGCCTGACGACTGAACGGCCACTTCTCTCTTCTTCCTAGCTGTGCCAACATTTCAGAGTGGACAGCAGCAGAGTGGCAGATTGACGAAGGAAAACAGAAGATTTTGCACGTGTGTGGGGTAGAAAAAAACCCACTTTCATCATCCCGAAGAACTATGGAACTGTCACTGGTGAGTTTTCCCAGCCGGAGAATTTTTTTACGCTTTTGTTTACCTGATAAGTCTGAGTGATGATTAATCGTTTTGGGGGTTTGAACAGAAGGATCATTCTTGTTTTTGCATCTAATTTG
This sequence comes from Myoxocephalus aenaeus, assembly GCA_038501785.1. Classification (NCBI taxonomy): domain Eukaryota; kingdom Metazoa; phylum Chordata; class Actinopteri; order Perciformes; family Cottidae; genus Myoxocephalus; species Myoxocephalus aenaeus. The sequence goes on from JBAMJR010000348.1 coordinate 117,568, forward strand.
AGGTCAGGGCATCCTGTCTGACAGATAACAGCATTCTGATATACATGGGATCTTTTTGACCCTCCTTTTTCTGACCGGACTGGCGGGGAGTCCAGAGGCAGACTGTGTTGTTACCTCACAGCTGAATAATACGGCTTTTATTTTTTATTTCCATTGTCTGGTCGCTGTGAAAATCAAATCAAAAAGTGTGCGATAAATATTTTCCTGATTTGTAGAAATGTGCTTGCATCCGGGCTTTATGGGTCTTTTTCAACCAAACATCTATATATTAAAAAAAAATGTCATTGACAAAACAATAAGTTAACACCCTCAATATATATGCAAAAATAAACGTCTATTTTGAATACATAACATTAAAACAGTTATATCACTACTACAGCATCCACTGTCTCAACTACCATAAGGGATGAAGTTTTTCATGCTGTGGCTTATCCATATCTTCATATCATCAACAAAATATCTGCTTCACAATACATTCTATAAAGAATTTAGTCATAAAACAAATTAATTTGATTTGCAAATCACTTTGCGGCTCATCAAAGACGGTTAATTTCCTCGGCTTTGTGTCACAAATCAAGCTTCGTTATGCGCAGCGCTCTCTTCTTAAGCCGGGACTCAAACGTTCCCTTGGTCCCTCAGGCCCACCCAGCCATCAAAGCCTTTGTGTGCGGCTCCGTCAGTGGGACCTGCTCCACGCTGCTCTTCCAGCCTCTGGACCTGGTCAAGACCCGGCTGCAGACTCTGCAGAGCGGCGTGCAGCCCGGGTGAGTCACACACACACACACACACACACACACACACACACACACATCGCCTGTTTTCCTGCTAAAGGAAACTGCCGTGTTAAACGTTGTATTACGGCACGAGGCCCCCGGCACGTGAAATACTGCACGACAGCAGTATTCATTGTGTCTCTTTCCTCTTTCAGCTCGGGCAGAGTGGGGATGATGACGGTGCTCCGGAGCGTGGTGCGAACAGAGAGGCTGCTGGGACTGTGGAAAGGAGTTTCGCCGGTGAGAACGTCGTCTTCCTTCTTCTTCTTCTTTTTTTAAACCAGCAGCTGCAGCTTTTCCCTCTTCTGACTCTCTCTCTCTCTCTCTCTCTCTCTCTCTCTCTCTCTCTCTCTCTCTCTCATATATCCATCTGCTGTCCCTCCAGTCCTTTGCTCGGACCATCCCGGGAGTGGGGCTCTACTTCAGCACCTACTACTCTCTGAAGCAGCACTTCTTCCTGGACAGCAGCCCGGGGGCCGCGGGGGCTGCGCTGCTGGGAGGCGGGGCCCGGGCGGTGGCAGGCGTCGTCATGCTGCCGGTCACTGTCATCAAGGCGCGCTTCGAAGTAAGCACCTGTGCGTGCGTGCGTGCGTGCGTGCGTGCGTGCGTGCGTGCGTGCGTGCGTGCGTGCGTGCGTGCGTGCGTGCGTGCGTGCGTGCGTGTGTGCGTGTGGTGGTTTCCTCCTTTTTGGTTTGCTGTACCCCTTCATCAACATGTTCCAAGTGTGTGTATTGAAACAGATTTAAACTGGATGTCATTTCACAATATGAATCCTCTAAAAGTGGATATTGTTGCAGCATTTTTTTTTTTTACTAAGTGTGTCTGTGTGTTTCAGTGTGGCAGGTACAGTTATAGCAGCGTGACCGGAGCTCTGCGCCACGTGTGTCGGACTGAAGGTCCCGCGGCTCTGTTCTCCGGCCTGGTGGCCACGCTCCTCAGAGACGTTCCGTTCTCTGGCATCTACGTCATGTTCTACAGCCAGACCAAGGCCTCGCTGCCGAAAGGTAGGCGCGCACCCCGAGGAGGGTCATTCAGCAGCACCCGGCAGCGTGTCACCATACGGTCACTGTTAGGCTCTTTTTGTTCTCAACACCCCACCGTCTGATCCTCCGTCTAGAAATCAGCACGTCTGCCTCCGCCCCCCTGGCGAACTTCAGCTGTGGCATCCTGGCGGGGCTGTTGGCCTCCCTGATCACACAGCCTGCCGACGTGGTCAAAACACAAGTCCAAGTGAACCCACAGCTGAGGACGGCCGAGGCGATCCGATGCATCTACACGGTAACTGTCTCCCTCCTCTTTCGCTGTAGTGTCTCGCTGTTAGGGCGAGCGTCAGTTTTAACTCTCCCGTCCTTGTTCTTCCCTCTCTCAGGAACACAGACTCCAGGGGTTCTTCAGAGGGGCCGTCCCACGGGCGCTGAGGAGGACCATGATCGCCGCCATGGCGTGGACGGTGTACGAGCAGATGATGGCCCGTTTTGGACTTGAGTCCTGAAGGAGGCGGTGGGAGGGAGCAGCAGCGTGCGAAAGAGAGAAGAGCTCAAACTCAAGTATAGAGTGAAGACAGTAATGTGAACAGGAAGCTGTACTCGCAGGAGTTTAGGATATATTTCGCCACAACACAAGAGATGCGGACTGCACTCGTTCTCTAAAGACTAACGGGCCCGTCGCAAAACGGACGAGGAGACTTTTCTCCATGGAACGTGTTTTGCTGGCTTATAGCTGACGTTTTTTTTTGTTTTTTTTTTAAATACCACTGGCATGATATGATGCCCTGTATTGCACATCAAGTTGTTAAAAATATATATAATTGCGATCCTGTGCGAGTATTTGGTCGTTTCAGAAACGCCTCGGCGGGATTTCCCGTGTCTCCTGCTTTCACGGTTGTGACCTCGATAAAACCGCAGAGACACAATCCGCCATTCCTCAAGACGGTGTCCCAGATACAGCTCAGGCCTCTCGGTGCACTTTGACCCCTGCAGTTCTGTCACACGCACAGTTTACGATGAGGAGAGACTCCTGAATGCCTCCAATAACACAAGGTTGTTTTATATTCTTTTTTTTTGTCAAATTAAATAATATGTGCTTATGTATGAACTCATTACATTCGTCTGCCTTTTTAAAATGTTTTGATGTTTGTCTGAAGTGTACTTTCATGCAAAGATGTTCCCGTTTTTAAGGAAGTTAAAGAAAATAAATATATGAATATATCTGTGTGGAACGTGAATCTTGTTTTTTATCGTTGCACTGAATCCTGGTCCAGGCTGTTCAGGGCTCATCTGTGACCACCGGCTTTAATATTCAGCTCATTTCCAACCCAGCGTGTTGTGTGTCCATACTCATGCAAGTTTATTTAACTGCCAGGTTCCCTATAAAAGTGATCAACTAAAGTCTCATGTTAAAGTACCTGAACTGCATGACATGGACTTTGTTGCTTTTTCTCATTAATTGGACAGATTTTTAAAACAATGCAATCGCAACAAATTGACTAGAAATACCCATCTTTAGTCGGCACGTTGCAGCAGACTGCCGGAACAGAAAGGCCAAAGACTTATCAGTGAGGCGCAGATAAGCAGCCGAGGGGGAGCGGCGACATCATGTCAAACAGGACATAAGGGCAAGGAGGAGGTCAGGTTTAAAGAAAGATATTAAGCTGCTGAGTGCGAGCTATCTGCTGAAATCATTAATCAGAATTAGAAATGGTTTATTGCCAAGGAATTTGACTTGGTGATTGGTGTGTGTGACAATAAACATTGTAATAGAATATCAAATAAAAACCTGAAAATAAAGTGCATCGTCTTAGAGAAATATATGCTGAAATATAAGTTTTGCTATATTTGGTTTACGTGTTTTTATTAGATACATATGTGAATAATAGAAAGCTTTATATATATAATCGTTGTCTTTTAAACTTTATTTTATAGCTCACTGTTTATAGCTCAACTGTTTTTCCACCGTTGAGTGTCATCAAATGACTGATTTGTGAATGTGTGACTGAATTTTGAAAGCCCGGTGGAGCATAAGAAATCAGCCCAAAATGAATCTATGTGTTGACGAGGTTAAAACAACTAGAAAACAAACATGTTATTCCACCGGGTGACTCTTCACTCCCACTCCTTCTTTTTTAACCTTATTGCCCCCAAAAAACTAAGTTTTGAATCAACACATAATTTCCCAATGAACCCCATCTATGTGCCTCTGTGTCTGCAGTGTTCTTTCAGAATTATAGTATAATACACTCTCTGCACATTTTATTGAAATAGTTTCTCAACTCGTTGTGACACTGTGTACATATTGTGTTCCCTTGGCCTGGAACTCATTATCTCGAGCAAATATACAGTTGCAACACGGGTTTTCACCGAAGAGTCCGCGTCTCCGCATTGTCTTAATATGGTCTTTCCAACGCCACTGTCTTAATATGGGAAACCAGTCCGACCTGTGGTTACCTCGGCTCCCGTCGTCACAGCGCACGGCCAACATCACCCCCTAGTGGCGAACTCCGGGAAACCATATCCGTCCCTCACTATAACCAACCAATCACAGGCTTTGGAATCTGGTATATATACTACGTCACTTCCTCCCTGCGCCCTCTTTTCACCGTGTGGTCAGATTTCCATACGGCGTTGTTTCGTGGTGAGTTTTCTAAACTGTCGTATTTCGATAATAAACCTTTAAACAACGCCTAAAAGACAAATTAATGCTCGGCGGCTCACAACGCACGCGACAAGGCACCACAACCCCGACCTATCGAGTCTTTTTCATGTTGAATTAGCCCAAAGAAGATATGCTAACGGGCACAGCTAACTGTGTTAGCCGTTGACACGCGCTCATCTCGTAGTGCTCCACTCGCGCCTGACTCTTAATACTTATGAGATCATACTGGCGGCGTACCGAAATTAAATACAATTATACTTATTCTATTAGACGTGTACGATTACGATTAAGTATACACACTTGATTTTCAACGTGTTTTTTACGCTCTTTAACCCGTATACTTAGTTTATGACTGTCCAGACAGTAGTACGCCGAAGCCTATTAGCTTCCGGTCTTTGCCCGATTAATGAAGTTATTCCTAGTTAGCGTTATGTCAATACCGTGTAATTAAAGTCTCAAACTGCAGACATACTCGCAAACCTGTCGCTACTGTCTGACCAACACTTTGTCGTCCTCTTCCCAGCTCTCCCATAAATCGTAACTCAGGGAAAGCGCCACGATGTCCGGAGGTCTAGATGTCCTTCAAATGAAGGAGGAGGATGTGCTGAAGTTCCTGGCGGCAGGGACCCACCTGGGAGGTACCAACCTGGACTTCCAGATGGATCAGTACGTGTACAAGAGGAAAAGTGACGGTGAGTGGCAGCAAACTTTATCTGCACCCTAGTCCTACTTTTTAAAAGTTATAAATGTCAATGAAGTTGGACCGTCTCCTTATTCCTGGCGTTCTCCCTTAATCACAAGGTGTGTACATTGTTAACCTCAAGAGGACCTGGGAGAAGCTGCTGCTTGCTGCCCGGGCCATTGTTGCCATTGAAAATCCAGCTGATGTGTGTGTCATCTCCTCCAGGAACACCGGACAGGTAAAGTTAAACTGTCTTCTTCTTCTTCTCCCTGGAAGACTAAGTGATTGCCTGTTTACGTATCGAAAGTTTGTACATGAACTATGATAAGCACCTTTTTAAAGCCGGGCACTGATGTCGGTGTTCAGGTGTCGGAAGTGTGCGAGAGTGAGCCGGCCGGGTTTTCGCTAACACCAGTAGGACTGCTGTCCCATGACTGGAGTTTGATAGTGACCTGAGCCACAGTTCAATTTGTTTTAATAAGGATACAAATTCAACTGTAATCCTCGGTCTAACCTGTTTTTTCCCCGCCCCTCGTTAGAGAGCCGTGCTGAAGTTCGCCTCCTGCACCGGCGCCACCACCTTCCACGGCCGTTTCACCCCCGGTACATTCACCAATCAGATCCAGGCAGCTTTCCGTGAGCCCCGTCTCCTGATTGTGACCGACCCCCGTGCTGACCATCAGCCACTGACTGAGGCTTCCTACGTCAACATCCCCACCATTGCCCTGTGCAACACTGACTCCCCACTGAATTATGTGGACATTGCCATCCCCTGTAACAACAAGGTGAGACCAACTGAAGAATTGATCATATGTTGACATAATCTGTTTGTTTGTTGTCCTTGCACGCCGTTAGAGCCCGGCGCTGTCTCGTCTGTGCAGTGCTGGGTGTAGGATGTGTGCTAAATAAAAATGCTTGCCCTCGCTCCGCCTCTCTATACAACTCAGAGGGGATGGAGGTGGAGGTCTTGCCACAAAATGCCAAACTTTTTAATGTTATAAATCTGTGGATTTTGTGAAACATACATGGTATACAGATTTTCTGATGCGATATACTTTTGTGCGACTGTTACAGGGTCACCACTCTGTTGGTCTGATGTGGTGGATGTTGGCCAGGGAGGTTCTCAGGATGAGGGGAACCATCTCCAGGGAGCACCCATGGGAGGTCATGCCTGATCTGTACTTCTACAGAGATCCTGAAGAGGTAAGACGGTGCACCTTGAGGAGCTGTACAGTGGCTTGAGGTTGCATATGTTGATCTGCACACTCTAATGCACATATTTCCAATGCAGATCGAGAAGGAGGAGCAGGCCGCCGCCGAGAAAGCTGTCGGTAAGGAGGAGTTCCAGGGTGAATGGAGCGCCCCTGCAGCTGAGTTCACTCAGCCCGAGGTGGCCGACTGGTCTGAGGGTGTTGCTGTGCCATCTGTGCCCATCCAACAGTTCCCTGCTGCCGGTAAGATCACTAGTTTCCTTTTGATGGGAAACTACAAAACCTGCCACTTAATGTGTGTGTGTGTGACACTAAACTTTTCTTTTTTTTCTTTTTGAGAAGTGCCTGCACCAGCTGTTAAAACAGGTGAGCTTTATTTTTTTAAAGAGTTTCAAATAAATCCCAAAAATTAGCTGAACACTTAAAGGTGTTCATTTCACTATTTGATGCTAAATACATTTTATTATGTTTTTTTGCAGAGGACTGGAGCACCACGCCGGCCACAGAAGACTGGTCCACAGCCCCCACTGCCCAGGCATCTGACTGGGGCGGTGCTACGTCTGACTGGGCTTAAAGCATCGACTTTGGCAACAATAAACGGTGTTTTCACACTTTGACTGTGTTTCTGTTGGTTTTTAATTGACATTCACTGAAGGTTAACGGTGGCTATAATGTGTCAACATAAATTGCAGCTGAAGGCGATGTGACAAAGCGGGTGGAACCTGTGGCATTTAGATTAAGGAAGACTGGTATTGTGAATACACTTTGTTAATTCAGCATAGTACAAATCCTAATGTCAGACCGCTTATTGTTGGTGTCTCGCATAAATTCCACTTCTATTATTTACTATTTATTTCAGTTAAGCTGTAAAAATCACCAAATACAACATTCACGTTTACATTGAGGTTTAATTAGACATAAGAGCAAAATGGAGTCATGGTGAAAATGATCTGACCAAAGTGTAATGTGGTCTGTCAGTACAATACATATGACAGAAATGATCATGTATTGTTAGCATGCGTGAAAAGTTACAACTGTGGTATAATAAAAGCAGTAATGATATGGGCAATTGAGATGGCAATGCAACTAATAATACCAGTGGTTGTCACGCAAGACCAGGGTCAATATATAAATATCAGAAGAATCTGAACCATTTATTTTCACATAAAAGGAATTTGTCCTGGCGGGAGGTTCATAACATTTAACAACATGCACTAACAGAGCATGAATATTTACAATTAAATCTACAGTAGAATATAAAATAAAGTGCACAGTCAACAGATAGCTGTACTTTAAGGTGGGCGAACAAAAAGTTTGGAAATGTGTTAGATTATTTCTCTATTGTAACAATGGTATACTGTTGGAAAGCTTGTTTATTTCCTTTTTAAAGTGTGCCCTATTTGTAAGGAACATGCATTTCTGGGATGAGCAGCACAGCTGAGTATGTGGGTTGCGCCCATGAAAAATGTGCCAAATCTTCTCTGGTGGCTTATTCTGCTGTTGCTATTGACTTGTTTTGAGCTTCCAGTGCCCCAAAAAAACAGAGCGGGTTCATCAGACTATCTGCAGAGTCTGGGAGGAGAGAGAATGGCCTGAATGAATGGCTTGCCTGTTGGCCACAACAGAACTGCCTGACCTCAGCCCAACTGAACACTTGTTGATCAGCTGGCTGTTCGTGCCAGAGTGACCAACACAACCACGTTGGCTGACTTGAGGCAGATCCTGCTTGAGGAGTGGAAGACCGTCCCACAGCCGTGATCACCAGACTGGTGGCCAGCATGAGGAGGAGGAGACTGTTGTGGCTGTGGATGATTCTTCCACACGCTGCTGAGGCTCCTGACTGTTTGTTAAATTAATACATTGTAAAATGTCCAATATGTCTTGGTTCTTCCTCGTTACTGATAGACTTCAATCATCCAATCCACCAGACGAGTCCTGAAGAGAATTTATGATTTATATAGCATTGTCTGAATACTGTTTATGATTTATATAGCATTGTCTGAATAGTCCGGTTTCTGTCTAAAAGACGAGGTTCCTCTTTCCTCACAAATGTCTGTGGGTCACAGTTTCATGTGTGGTGGAAAGGTTATCTCTTGGTCACTGGGGCAGAGGCAGAAGAGTTGAGAATTGTAATTTGTTCTTTCTGATGAACAGAAAAAAAGAAAGTCTTCTCACACACAAGTCTTATGTTCTTGTTCCAACTATTCATTAAATTTATCAACAGTTGCAAACTTATCTATGCACCCTCGTCCTGTATCCGGCCTTGAGGAGAAAGCAGCAGTATTTCAAAATTAATTGTTTGGGAACCTGGGTTGTATGTTTCACTGGGAGTATTTGGGAGTCAGATGAAAGAGAAAGTCAGAAAGAGAGAGAATAAGAATCCTTTACTTTCTGAGTTCGGGGCTCACTCATCCTGAGGCGTGCTGACCGTGTGAAGGGCAGACAGACAGGGGAGCGGAGACCAAGGCCTTGTATTAGGTATGCATTTCATGTATGTAATTGCTAAATAAATAATCATTATTGTACTATAACCCGTTCTGTCAATTCTTGAACACTCGAGGAATATCCCGGCGAGGGGAATTCCACTTCAAATGGTGACCTTCCGACGTGATTGACGAACGAGTTACCGAGGCGGATTTCTTCAACTCTCCGGGAAACCAAACGGGTACCCAGCCCTTCTAAAAAGGGTAAGAAGTCAATTGAGCTTCAGTTTATTTGTCGGAGAGATTTTGAAATTCGCCATTTTCTAAATTTATAATATTGATAAATATATGAAGTGCATACGAGTTGTTGTAATTTGATATATATATTGCTTCCGGTTTGGGTTCGGTGTGATCCCACGACAGCGGTTGTCGGTAAAAACTCCGGGGAGGGTCTTGGGAACCCCCCGACAGGCAGTGTCGGTGAAAGCTCTCTGGTTGGGTCTTGGGAACCCCGCGACAAGCAGTGTCGGTGAAAGCTCTCTGGTTTGGGTTCGGTGTGATCCCACGACAGCGGTTGTCGGTGAAAACTCCGGGAAGGGTCTTGGGAACCCCCCGACAAAGCAGTGTCGGTGAAAGCTCCCTGGGTGGGTCGGTGAAACCCCACGACAGCGGTTGTCGTTGAAACTTCCCTGTTTATAATCTTGAACAAGATTGACATGCGGTCATTTAAACAGTATTGGTAAAGGAACGTAAGCGCACGTGTCCTCATATTAATAATTGCAGTGTAGTTCTTATGTGCTTAATTGCAGTGTAGTTTTGATGTGCTTAATTGCAAGTGTAGTTTTGATGTGCTTAATTGCAGTGTGGTTTTGATGTGCTTAATTGCAGTGTGGTTTTTATGTGCTTAATTGCAGTGTGGTTTTTTATGTGCATGATGCAGTGTGACTGAATGTGTGTGTTTGAGATTGAAATTGATTGAATCAGCGGACAACTGGAAACCTAACGGTGAAAACACAAGGTTGTCGCCTGTTGAAGTAGATCAATTGTCATTCTATTAGGCTGTAAATTAATAAAACATTTCACTGTTGTAATTTTGTCGGTAATAAAAGTTTGAAAAAGGAGAAATTTTTGAATAGATACGGCTGGTTGTGTACTGAGAGGGTGTTCAGCTCAGCAACTCGGGTGAATTCCATACCTGCTGAGTGTTCACGCCCGGATCAGTTAAACACCGGCCCCGTACTATTTGAGAATTTTTCATAATTTTATAAGCTTCGAGTTGTCATAATTTTGTAAACTGCGAATTGTCATAATTTTGTAAACTGCGAATTGTCATAATTTTGTAAACTGCGAATTGTCATAATTTTGTAAACTGCGAATTGTCATAATTTTTTAAACTTCGAGTTGACATAGTTTTGTAAAAATCAGTGGTAAGATGGAAGGAGAATTCAGCAGGGAAGAAGAATGGTTTGACTTAAACATCATAAGAGAGTCTGATCAGGACTTGTGTGGAAGGAGAAAGTGATGAAAAGAAAAAAAGGAAAGTTGAGAGAGAAGCTGCTGAGTGTAGTAACAATATTGCAGGCTCAGGGATTATTCCCCGAGAATGAGGAGAAGAAGTGTTTGTTTGATGCATGTGGTCACGCGGAGCGTGCGATAGTGACACGGCTCAGTCAGATTGAAGAGGAAAAGACATTGCCACTCAGTCCGGCGAGACGCCGACAAGTAGGGAGAGCTGCAAACTGTAGAGAAGAGAGGTCAGCAGTTCGGGGCCTCGCTCTGGGTGCATCTCTCCGACTTCAGAGCCGAGCCATGCGAGACCAGTTTGGGAGGATGACGAAATGGGCCCACTGGGACCATCTGTCACTTTTGACAACCCTAACAACCCCTTTACTCGCCCTGTTAAAGCCCCAGAGTCAGAAAATAGCGGATCTTGCGTCTTGTTAGAGATTTCCACTCTGTTAAATAATTAACACACATAGTTATTAACTGATATAGTCCATTGTTGTAGCTTTATATTATTGTTTAGTTTACATAATAAATTATGTAAAAAGGGGGATTGATAATATAAATCGTTATATTCTGTAGATATTCTTCATTTCATTATTCTTCTGTCTATTAGAGTTCAGGTTGTGCGAGGTCAGTTTAACAAATACTTTCTGTGAGAAGTTTCTGTGAGAACAGTCCGGTTGTCTGTTCCTCAAGGTTCCTCAAGGTTCCACGCTCTGCACCACAACACTCACACCTGTTTATCAGTATATTGACATTCTGGAAGCAGACTGGTCGTTGTGTTCCAGCCCTGTGAGAATAGATGAGGACGCGATTCTCCTCCCCTTAGAAAGGTTAGAGCCAATAGAAATGTTAGATGTTCATGACGGAAAACCGTGTATAAAAGAGCCGAACTTCCGGCTGTTCGGGGTGTTTTTTGGACGGTCAACCTGCGTGTTGACTGGACGACTCCCTGATATCAAGATTGCAGCGCTTGTTACTTTACTTGTGATCAAGGAAAATAAATTCAGAGAACGAGAGAAGTTGTTTGACTAAGTTCTTCCGGACGCTACACCAGGCATCCAATAATTAATGCGCATTAACAGTCTGGGTGGGAGGCGCTACGTCGTGACAGACAGCAGAAATTGTTCATGAAAGAGATGGAGGAAGAGAGAGAGAGGGGGTAGAGGAAGAGGGTGTGTACAGACACGGAGGAGGAGGACGAGGGGGAGGGAACTTTAAAAATAGACACCTCAGCCACTTCCCCATGCGCCATGACTGTAACAAGCACGCGTCATCAGACTCCTCCTGTTGTGAAAGCTAGAGCCACTCCCCACGCCCCTAAACAGAGGCCAGGCCGCAGGGCCCCCTCCTTTGCAGATGAACTGAGTCAAGAGATAGAAAAACGGAGAATGCATATTGCAGGCCAGCCAGACACAGAGACTGAAGCTGACGAAGTTGATTGGGATGACATGCACATTATCGATGTCACTCCTCGTCAAGCGCCTAATACAGTGTTTTTCAACCTTTTTTGAGCCGCGGCACATTTTCTACAATAAAAAAAAACCTAAAAAGTTACAAAATGTCACATTGTAGCATAATACAGCATATGTGGTAGATCATTATTGCACTACCTACTGGCATGGAAGAGTATTCAGTGTTTCAAGTAAACCAGATCGCTCCATCAGAAAAAATAATAATGAAATGTTAGAAAAATGAAAATAAAGTTATGAGAAAAAAAAAGAACTAATATTTAGTTACTACTAAATAACTTATTGTGGAAAACAATAAGCTATTGCAAAACAAAATGGAATGAGTGCAGATGTGTGAGCATCACGTTGTATCAGTATTAGAGCTGCTTTCCTCTACAAATCTTTTTAAAACGGGGTTGTAGATTTGATACGGCTCTCAGTTCATGCTCCATGATGAGAGACACAACAGCAGAAAGCTGACCTCACAGAGATCTCATAAAGATCGGCTTTTGACGAAATGCCAAGAATCTGCGCATGCGCAAGCGTAACCTGTTAACGGTGGACGGTGAACATTTAAAATCAGCATTTCCTCTTGCACCACACCTGTAATAAATAGCGCCCCAGTTTGATAAATACTGACTTAAAGGAAACATGGTGTTCATTTATTTTAATGATAACCACAAAGTGTGCAGGCTTTATCACTGCAGGGTATTTTTCAGGCTTTTGGAAGAATATTTCCAGAGCCTCTAAGTCAGAAACGTCATTGATGAGCTCCAGGCTGTTTGTCTTGACCTGCAAATACATGAACTGTTAGGCTTTAAAAGTGAGAGCTCATAGGTTAAAATACTGATAGCTTCAGCAGCAAATCCCATTGTGAAAAGCAGGCGACATATTTTTCGCCGCTCTCTCTCTCTCCCCGCTGTGTCGTAGCTGAGAGCTGAGTGTAACGCATCGGGCAGAGCAGAGCAGAGTTGTATAGACGCGACCCAGAAATGACAAGCTGTGTAGATAAGATCAATAACATACGGCCGTTTAGTTTGTTTAATAGCAGAACAAGGTGCAGACCTGTTCTATATTACTCTGCCAGACACTATATTGCAGCTCAGACGCTCAACAATGGAAAATCATTTGCGGCAACTAAATAATATTTTTTTTGGACCAATTAAATTAAATTGGACATTTTCCCATGGCACACCTGACGATCTCTCACAGCACACTGGTGTGCCGCGGCACAGTGGTTGACAATCACTGGCCTAATAGAACACAACTCCCAATGATGGCGCCTTTACTCCCAACCTCCACCGGGGCCTTACAATACAAACCATACTCCATGTCTGATCTGTTCTGCGTCACTAGTGCTCTCCCCTCAATAACAGAAGGAGAGAATAGCCAAAGATGATTCAGCTGATATAGCACTGCGCTTGGTAAAATTACAGCTGGCAGAGGCACAGTAAAAGGCCTCTGATAATAAAAAAGAAAAGAAAAATTTACCTGTCATGGCACCGGTGACTGCGGCTCCCAATCCCCCGGCTGAGCAACCTTCCAACTATCACCAAAATAAGAAAAACAAATTCGGGGGGGGGGGGTAGAGGTCGAGGGCAACAGCGCAAAGGGCCAAGCTGTGGGTGCAAGTGTTTTTCCTGTGGCCAGCCTGGTCATTTCAAACGAGATTGCCCCCATCCACAACAGCCATGGGCACCTAAGCAAACTGCCCCGCCACAGGTGCAACCGCAGGTGCAATACGTCATGATGGCTCCGCCTCCTGCCGCTGCAGCACCTGTCCCTATGCCGGTCCCCATTGCTCCCCCACCCGCACCAGCTGCCCAGTATCCGGCCTGGCGGCCGTGGCCGCCACAACAATGAGGAGGCCTGGGAAAACGGGAGGCACCGGGACTGGCTGCACCGTGCCTCAGTGTGTTGGTGAATGACACCAGAGTGGACTTTATGGTTGATACTGGAGCACGATATTCATCTATCACTCATCTGCCACCAGGGGTCGAGCTGTCTGAAGACAGTGTCGCCCTGTCCGGTTTCTCTGGGACTTCTACTAGCCTGTCATTTACCAAGCCCGTCCTCATTCAACTCTCCAGCCAGATCCACGAACACAGACTCATTTATGGACCGAGCTGCCCTAGAAATCTTTTGGGCCGAGACTTACTCATTCAGTCGTCGTCTCTCATTCACTGTTCCCCTGATGGGTTGATATTGACATTTCCTGATGGGCAGACGTACCACTGCTTTTCGGATCAAGACTCACAGTGTCCTATGATGGACATGATAATGGTGCAGCTGGCAGCTGGAGCACAACCGATCAATCAGCCATTGGATGCAGTGGCGGACATTTATTGGGCTAAAATACTCGATGACGACCCGGGTTTTGCCTCGGGATGCATTTGTTTCAACACTGGTGGCCCTGGCTTAAAACCCTCCACCCCTACACCCCGCCAATTGACCCTTTCCACTGTACCCTTAATTACGATAGGACAGGTGACTTGATTTACCAGGACTGGTTTACTGAACATCTGGAGCAACTACTGTCTAGAGCAGTGGACCTTTGTGTCCCAGACTATTCCATTCCCTTCTATCTGGATGTTTCTGAGAAAGCGGGTTCTGTTTCAGGTGTGCTTTTTCAGAAAAAGGGGGGAGAGAGACACATTTTGTTGTACACTTCCATTTTATTGGAACCCATTGAGAAGAGGCACCCATCATGTACTCAATACGCCGCAGGACTTGCAAAGGTCATTTTAAAAAACTTCACACATAGTGTTGAGACATCCACTGACCATTCTAACATCACACAGTACAGTGGCGTATGTTACTGGAAAGACTTTCACGCTAACATCCACACGACAGAACCAAATTGAACAGATAATCACACAGGCCAACATCACATACACTCATGAGGGAGTAAACGCTGCGGAAGGTATGGGAGAGGGCTCTCCACATTGCTGTGAGAAAAAAGTAGCTACAGAAATAAAAGCGTCAGAAAAATTAGAGTCAGAGGTTTTAAAAGATCCCGAATTGACATTATTCACAGATGGCTGTTGCTACAAACACCCTCAAGATGGCCTCGTAGCTTCTTACGCGGTAATAAGTTGCGATCCCACCACAAAACAAACAAACGCCTTGCGAGCAGAGAAATTGCAAAATAAACCTTCAGCGCAAGCAGCCGAGCTAAAAGCAGTGATAGAGGCTTTGAAACTAAGCAAAGGGAAGACAGTAAACATATACACGGACTCAGCATATGTACACAGTGCTGTGAACTTCCACTTAGCCGAGTGGATGAGAGCTGGATTTAAAACCACAGCAGGCACAGAAATCAAACATCAGAACCTAGTCATGGAACTTATTGAAGCATTAGAAGCCCCCTCGAGAGTGGCAGTGATGAAATGTAAAGGACATGACAAGGGAGACACGTTTGTATCACATGGAAATGATTGCGCAGATCAAGCAGCAAAGAAGGCAGGAGGATATCAGATTACCATGATGGTGCAAAGAGTAGATGAGACTCCTACAGAAATGGTTTTGCTGGGAAGAGACGTGATCATAAATCACCAGAAACAGGCTTCGCCTGAGGAAAGGTCAGCCTGGAAGGGGGCGGGGGGCACAAAAACGGAAGAAGGTCTGTGGCAGTCCCCTGAGGGACTGCCCATCCCACCAGCCAAGTTACTAAGAGACTTGATTTTAGAAGCACATGGACCAGGACATGTTGCTCAGAAAGAAGTTAAGCGACTTCTTTCATCATGGTGGCATCCATTCATGACAGAGACTATACAAGACGCGTTAGGAGAATGCGAGACATGTATGTTGTTCAATGTAATACCCACAGTGCGAGTGGGCAGCGGTAAACAAAGAATGCCAAAACTTCCTGGACAGGAAGTAGTAATGGATTATACTGACATGTTGGAAAGTGTGGGGGGGCAGCGTTACTTGCTGGTACTGGTGGATGCATACACCGGCTGGCCTGAAGCGTACCCCTGTCGCCGGGAGGATGCGTCCTCAGTTATTAAAGCATTGGTGAACCATTACATTCCAACACATGGGTCCCCTAGGAAAATCCGATCAGATAATGGGACCCATTTTAAGAACAAAGATCTCCAACTGGTGGAGCAAATGTTGGGCCTGAAGCACCGATTTGGGTCTGTGTACCATCCTCAATCGCAGGGAAAGGTAGAAAGAATGAACAGGACTTTGAAATCAAAGCTGGGAAAGATGTGCAGGGACAGAAAGCTGACCTGGGTGGCGGCACTGCCGATAGCCCTCATGTCAGTGCGCATGTCGGTTAACTCATTCACTGGTTACACCCCGTTTGAGCTACGCACAGGTACTCCGTTTCCAGGACCAGGGCAGCCGTGCATGGAAGAAGTGAGTATGACACACCTCCCACACAAAAACTATTATGCATTGGTAAACTGTATGCGTTCCAGATTTGACAGACAAACAAAGAGTCCGCCGGAGGAGCCAGAATCGACGCCTGAGACCGCCCCAACCACTCACGTCCTCCTCAAGGTGCTCAAGCGGAAGTAGACGGAGCCGCGGTGGACGGGACCATTCGAGGTCACCGAGAGGACCTCACACGCCGTGCGGCTCAAAGGAAAAGGAGAAGTGTGGTACCACCTCTCTCAGTGTGCCCCAGCGCCTGCCACCAGAAGGGGCCCTGCGTTTCAGACACTGGGTGCTAAAGAGGCAGAATAATCCTCGCACCAGTGTCCATCGTGACTCAGGCAGTCTACCCTGAGTCACAGAAGAAAGGAGAGGGACGATTCTCCCCTGTGTCAGACACTGGGTGCTAAAGAGGCAGAATAATCCTCGCACCAGTGTCCATCGTGACTCAGGCAGTCTACCCTGAGTCACGAAAGAAAGAAGAGGACCAAAGGGGTTGGGAGAGGGACGATTCTCCCCTCCAACAACGGAGTGCCAATCCGCAACTCATCAACAGCAAGAAACTGTTAGGGTGTAAGACCCAGGTTTTATAAAGGTTTTATTCATGTTTGCGTCAAGTCAGTCCTAGTGTCCATTGCAATATTCGCCGCCCTGCTGGTACTCTGTGGATGTTGCTGTATTCCCTGTCTCCGCTCACTGTGTAACCGCATCATCGTTACAGCCATTGAAGGGAAGATGCCACTAGCCCCTCCCACTTATCAAATGAGTCAATTTGATGAGCACCATACCTCAATTCCTTTATTGCTTCAAGATGTAGCGCTGTAGAAATCATTGTGTTAGGCTGTAGAGTTGACCTCGGGGGAAACCGAGGTCAAAAGGGGGACTGAAGAGAATTTATGATTTATATAGCATTGTCTGAATACTGTTTATGATTTATATAGCATTGTCTGAATAGTCCGGTTTCTGTCTAAAAGACGAGGTTCCTCTTTCCTCACAAATGTCTGTGGGTCACAGTTTCATGTGTGGTGGAAAGGTTATCTCTTGGTCACTGGGGCAGAGGCAGAAGAGTTGAGAATTGTAATTTGTTCTTTCTGATGAACAGAAAAAAAGAAAGTCTTCTCACACACAAGTCTTATGTTCTTGTTCCAACTATTCATTAAATTTATCAACAGTTGCAAACTTATCTATGCACCCTCGTCCTGTATCCGGCCTTGAGGAGAAAGCAGCAGTATTTCAAAATTAATTGTTTGGGAACCTGGGTTGTATGTTTCACTGGGAGTATTTGGGAGTCAGATGAAAGAGAAAGTCAGAAAGAGAGAGAATAAGAATCCTTTACTTTCTGAGTTCGGGGCTCACTCATCCTGAGGCGTGCTGACCGTGTGAAGGGCAGACAGACAGGGGAGCGGAGACCAAGGCCTTGTATTAGGTATGCATTTCATGTATGTAATTGCTAAATAAATAATCATTATTGTACTATAACCCGTTCTGTCAATTCTTGAACACTCGAGGAATATCCCGGCGAGGGGAATTCCACTTCAGTCCATAGCAACAGCAGAATAAGCTGTTTGGCATTGGCAGAGAAGATTTGGCACATTTTTCATGGGCGCAACCCACATACTCAGCTGTGCTGCTCATCACACAAATGCATGTTTCTTACAAATGGGGCACCGTTTAAAAGGAAAATAAGCAGGCTTTCCAACTGTATAAAACATATTGCGAAGAAGCATTGTTACAACAGAGAAATAATCTACCAAACACAAATTTCCGCACTTTTTGTTCGATTTTTGTAGACGAGGAGGAATTTACATTTTGATTATTGCTGTGCGGGGAAGCTAATACAGGAGTAATATGATCTCTTTTCTTAGTTTTCATTCAGAGTTAGACATTCTTCTACACATTGCAGAATATAGCGTCACCTGACGAGCAACGTAAACACAGTTTACACATAAGAAATGGGCTAGAACGCTGAGATAAAGGACACAGGTGACATCCAAGTTCTACGTTGAAGTAAAGTGGGTCTTTGCAGTTGACTGCAACAATAATTTGTAATTGGATGGAATTGCACAGTGTGGCTGTATATACATACATTATATTTGTATTGTTGATATTTGTTTTTACTGATTGACTGAAGACCTCAGTGGATAATTGAAAAATAATGGTGGCTCAGGAGAACCATAAAAACAGGCTTATTGTGGTATATTACGGTAGATTTTACATAAAGCTGCAACCAATAATGTTGTTTGGGTAACGGTTTCCCTCTGTTTTAATGAAAAATATTAAAGTTCCTTTGAATAAGATTGATACATGAATATATATATATATATAAAATCTGTGTGATCGAATGGTGTCGCTACTCATACAAAAACTAGCACTGAGGCTGGACAAAAAGTCTGACATGTATTATGTATTTTAATACGCAAACATTATTTAACATTAACATGACTCAACTCGACCTGCAAGGCTATAATCTCTGCATTAAAAGACACCTCACGCTGTAGGACCGAAGAACCCAAATATGTTTGTTTTTTGTCCGTAGGTTTGTGTTCATTTTAAGGGCATTTGTTGCACCTTATTCATATCTAATTGCTATGAAATCACTTTATTTTGCAGCATTCTTTTGATTTGCGTGTTGTCAGTGTAGTTTTTCTTTTCTTCAACTGTATCAGAGCAGATAGACAAGCACGAACAAATATAACAAAACAAATACTGATGTCAGAGTTATTTTATATAGCATATGAAGATTATTAAAAAAGCCTTTTGCTTTTATGAATAAATGAAAAAGTTAGTAAAATAATTAAACTGCATGTGAGAAAAAAGCAATCCGAACTTGACATTTATAGTTTAATAAGAAGTGTTAACTACAGACACAGTAGTTGACCGTGAGCAAAATCTTAATCTGTACTGTCTGCATCTGACTTGTCATACTGTTTACATAATAAAAGAGTTAATTGCAAATGGATGAAGTTCACTCAAGTGCACCTCTTTAGCTTTAGGGGTGTCGTAATGTTTCATTTCCGGATTCTACGAGCAACCAGGGCAATAAAAGAAACTAAAACGCATCACACACATAATTCCTCTGTGTAGTAAACAGTAGTGATGCGTTCAGGAACATCCCGCCCGTACAGAACAATCATCCCCTTCCACATTCGCGCTTGTCTGTCAGGTGGGCGTGTTTCGGCGCTGCCATTGGACAAACGCGGCTCCTCTTCCTCCCCGGCTTCCGCTTTCTTTTCGTACGCACGCCCAGCCACTGAATAATGATAATAATGATCAAGATGGCTACTACAGAATCCTCCTTGCGGTAGCTAACCTCAAAATTCATGGAAGCGCTCAAAACTGTTATTTCTCAGTGTTTAAGTCCCTCGTAGGCGACGCGGGCTCTGCCAGGGACGATACTATATGGATTAAAACGGGCTGCGAGGAGATAAAAGTGCTTGTGTGCCCCGCCGCACACATTCTGAGGAAGCTAGCTAAGCTAGCAGAGCAACTAGCGAGCTCGAGCGCTGCTTGTCGACCATCTCCAGGTTTTTTTAGCTTCCCCAGGCAGCGGCGGCTCAGAGGAGGGTCGCGCGCCCGGTCGCGTCAAAATGGCAGAGCCGAGGAAGGTGCCGTTCGTCACCATCTCCACCTTCAACACGTCGCCGGCGACCCCGGAGTCCAGCAAGAAGCGCCGCCGCGAAGACGAGGCCATCGACATCACTTTTGGGAAAGATGGAGATGGAGATGGAGGTGCCGCGGCGGCGGTTGGGACGGTTGGCGGCGGCGGCAGCAGCGGCGGTCCGTTCGGCAACGTGAACGCGGCGGGAGGCGACGCCGAGGCCGCGGAGGCGAAACCCACCGTGCGCCTCCATCTCCCGCTGGCCGAGCCCAGTGACCGCGGGTCCTCCGAGTTCAACTACGGCGAGCTGGTCAACACAAGTCTCACTCAGGTTAGCGGAGAGCGGAGGCGCACGGTGCGGCACCATGATGGCGGCAGGCGGGCTGACCCGGCGTCACTTCGGAAGTGGTTTGGCTCAGGTGTCAAAACTTTTGAGGCGTTGTTTATCGCGTTGATGATGCTGCTACCCAGCGAAAAACCGCTATTATTGTGCGCAATAAGGATGCGTTGGTTTGTTATGACCTTGGGCCAAAGTATGGACATGTTCTTTAAGTCAGGAAAGTGTTTCCAGGTTGTGTTTTTTTTCTTTAATTTCCATATCCATAAACATTTGGGCATTTACAAGAGACAAAAATAAAAAATGATTCGATAATATTTTGACTTAAGTCCCTAGAGTGAGTGAAACTCCAGAAACACTGGATCCTCCTCTTCTGTGAGACCACCCCCCAAATGCTTAGTTCAAGTGGTATGGGAGAGATGTCCATCCAGTTCCCTTTGGCTGATGTGAGGTGTGCAGATTGAGGCTTCTTTGTTACAAAGCTGCAGCCAGATGACTCTTTGAGCTTTCGGAACAGTCAAAAGTTTCCAGGATTACATTTTGATTTGTGTTGTCGGAATCTCATAATTATGAGTACTCCGATATGAAGTGGACGCGGGACACGAGTCCACGCTCTCGTTTAGTCACAGACCTCTCCAGATGTTTGGATCGCTCGATCCGAGAGCCCCGGCACAGTTGTTGTAGTTCTCTTTGTGACCAGAAATCTTCATGTCTAGAAGTTGACAGCCCCTTTTTTAAATGAGGTTCATATCCTTTTTTTAATTTCTTTAATGAGAAATGGCACTCGACAAAGAAAAACATAAAAAGGCCACTCGCTCTCGCGTCATAACTTTCTCCATTTCTTATTGTTCTCCCTCAGGTAAAGCTTGCCGTTTCAACGGTCCCCAAAGGACTCGCTCCTCCCCTGGACCCCAGCGACCCCTTCGCTGACGCTGACCAGGAGAGACGGGAGGTAGAAGCGATGGCCAAGAAGTTTGAGAACAAATATGTAAGTGTCATATTCTCGAGATGTAAGAATCTGTTGTTCCAGCTGTAACCGTGTGGACCGTGTGCATGCAGAAGGATGTCTAATAGATGCATTTTTTATAATATTGTTGTTTTGCCTCCGTTTGCAGAGTGTTGTCCCAAAGAAGAAGAAAAAGGACAGGATGCAGGACCTCATTGACATCGGCTATGGCTACGATGACACGGACCCTTTCATAGACAATTCAGAGGCTGTGAGTTCCTTTTTTGCTAAAAACACACGCGTCCCTTTCTGCACTACTCACATGGGGTCACTTGTGTGCCGTAATAGTCAGCAAACCACCTAGACCTTAAACTAACATGAAACAAAGTGGGTCATTTTAGGTTTTGTATGTGCTTTTCTGTTTCGTGCTGAGGGTTGAGATCTTGGGCTGTTACTACCAATTATTTTCATTATCAATTAACTATTTAATCGATAAGTTGTTTGGTCGGTGAAAAAACGGTGAAAAGTGTGGATCAGTGTTTCCCAAAGCCCAAGATGAAGCCCTCCAATGTGTTTTCTTGTTGACAACAACTTTTCAGTTTGCTGTCACAGAGGACGCCAGAAAATATTCACATTTTAAAATAGTTGCAGATTGATTCAATACTTGATAGTTGCAGCTCCACTGGGATCAAGTGCAGTTTTGTGCCCATGCGCTTGATCTCAGTTACACTTTGTGTTCCAGTTTGGGAACAAATGTTTTAAGTGAATTTTAAAAAATGTACTCAAGTTTACTATACGAAGTTCTCAGTTCTGCTTGTTTTATTTGTCCATCTATTTTTTGAGTAAGGTGAAATGGAAATGATGTACTTAATGCTGGGGAAATTATTTAATTATATAATAATTTAATTCGCTCATTGGTGAATCGGCTTTAAAAAAACAAAGAATAAATATATGTTGCTTTTAGTTAAGTTTCATTGTAAAATGAGTCGTCTGAAGTTGCTTTTCGATCGCGTCTTGAATCATTACCAACTCGTATACTAAGGCAGCAAGTTTTGTATAATGTGCACGTACAGCTAAGTATCATGTGGAAGAGACTGTTGTTATTCTGAGCGGCGGTAAAGAGGCTGATGCACTAACGGTAATTATACTTGTCTCCTGGCCTCAGTACGACGAGCTGGTTCCGGCCTCCCTCACCACAAAGCACGGAGGCTTCTACATCAACACGGGCACTCTGCAGTTCAGAGCGGCGTCCGAATCCGAGGGAGAAAACGCCGGCGCGGAGGACAATCGCTTCAAGGCAGGTTCCAGCCCCTCAGCCCCCTTTTTGTATGTAGCGAAGTGCACATACAAGTAAACAACAAACAGCCAAATAATGTCACCTTTTCAGAATTTTGTTGTTGTTGTTGTTTTGTTTTCATTCCTGGAACTAAAAAATGACCGTCGTGCATGTTTTGCAGAAGACGAAAGATGGCGAGGAGCGGGTGATGAAGAAACGTCGGAAAAAGCAAGAGTGTGGAATCCTTGAGGAAAAGAAACCCAGGAAGATTAAAGTACCAAAGGCCGGGTGAGTGTTTTCATCTCAGGGGCTTGTTGTTTTTCCCCGATCTTTTCGAAGCGCACAACAATGCAGTTTAGTGAGCAGGCTGCTGTGCGGCCGCGTAGATTGGATCGATCACTTAGTCTGGTGGCGAGAACCGAATAAATAAATTGTCCAAACATCATCTGTTAGTCACACTTTACCTACAGTTTAAAAAGTGTTGTATTTAAACATGTTTTTATCAGATCTGCTCAAATGTCATGGCAAGAGTTTCTGGACCAGATTCATCTGGACCAGAATCCTCTGTATTCAAACATAAAAGAAGGGAAAAAACAGGCTGAAGCTATTAGTTGAGGACATTGTTTAGTTGATCAATAGAAAATGAATCAACTCGTCTGTTAATTAATTAATTGTTTGCGTCTTTGTTCGTGGAAAAATGTCAGTTGCAGCCTCTCAAGTGTGAAGATTTGCTGCTTTTATCTTTGGGAACGCGGACAACGATGAAAAATATCTCTATATATTTATTTATTACTTTTTTCTCCTGATTTCCCCATAATTCCCGATCTCAATACATGTTCTCTCAATTAATCGTCTCTCCCCGTCGTGTCTCCCGTTCTCGGCAGAGTGTCTGCCCTGAACGTTCATCGGCCGGAGAAGAAGAAGAGGAAGAAGCTGATGAAGGATTCCATCCACCTGGCCAACATGCTGCGTCGCTTCACCAGGGAGAAGGAGGAGATGCGCAAGAGGAACGTTGGTCCTGTGGGTTTGCCGCGTCCCACTGTCTCTGCCGCCGCCGCTGCTGCCGCCGCCGCCTCTGCTGCTGCTGCCGCCAAAGTGCCCAACGCCACCAGCGCACTCCTCAACGCCCAGGCCAAGGCTGCCGGCGGCAGCGAGTGCAACATGGCGGACCTGGCCGCCGACCAGGCCGTGATGTCGATGCTGGGCTCGACCAACAACGACATCCTGCAGGACATGATGGGCGACTTGGACTTCGAGATGCTGGACTCCCCTCAGCCCTCCAGCCCTCTGCAGGGAGAGAACGGCTCCTTCGCGATGGGCCACAAAGCCGGCGTCAGCAGGTTGCTGCCGCCGGCGGGCAACGTGATGGCCCCGCCCCCTCTGCCCGGCGGACTCCCGGCCCCGCTCGCCAAGCGCATTGAAGACCTGAGATCGGTACGGAGTGTTAGATTAGAGCTCCAGCTTAGAGTCCTTTTCTTTATTGATGACAAACTCAAATGACTTCTTCAGTCGAACACCTTTTAAAAATTTTTTTTTTACATTTTCTAATGTTATAAAGAAAAAAAACAGAATTATGATCACATTGCTTGTCCCTTTCACACAGGCGTCCCGTCTGTTTGACGCAGAGGGCCGGAAGAAATTCTTCACACTGGACATGAACAACATCCTGCTGGAGTGAGTGCCGTTTCAGATTTGAAATAAGATGAGAAAAACAACAACAACGACAACACGTTTGAAATCTCTGACACACACACACGTCTCTGCGTGTCTCTACTTCAGCATCGAGTTGCAGGTCCAGGAGCAGCCGACGGAGGTGCGCGCGGTGGTCTACTCCCACCTGGAGGCCTTTGTGCCCTGCAATAAAGAAGCTCTGCTCAAACGCCTTAAGAAGCTCAGCCTCAACATACAGGTGCGCGGCTTTGGAAGGATATGTGTGCTTTCCTAAAAAAAAAAAAGTCATGTGCAGAATTCACAGGGGCTCGTAGTCCGACGGTATATCAGGCATGCTTGTTTTTGACTGGGCTTTTCGTCCCCGTCGCCCAGGACGACCGCCTCCGAACGCCCCTGCTGAAGCTGAAGCTGGCGGTGTGCAGCGTGATGCCGGAGCAGATCGCCCGCTACAACATGGACTGCATCGCCAAAGTGGCAAAGTGAGGACGCTTGTCGAGTCGGCCGCGGCTCACAGTTTGTCGCAGCGTATTTCCCACCCTCTATGAAGGCGTTGTGATGTAACGATGTTTATCTCCCAGGCATCAGTCGGGGGAGGGAGAGAAGAACGGGTCGGAGGATGACGACGAGGAGAAGCCGGGGAAGAGGGTGATGGGCCCTCGGAAGAAGTTTGTGTGGGACGACAAACTCAGGTCAGTTTCACTCAAGAAGGAGGGCGGCATTAAGAAAAAGTCTTTAATGTCCTGAACAATAATTTCAAAATCCTCCACCGGAGCTGATAACATTACCATCCGTAAGTTATGTTCAGGATCATATTTACGTTGAAATGAGAACATTTAGAATATAAAATGAGTCGCGTCACATGGTAGCACATGCAGGTTACTACTAAAGTGTCCGAAACACTGAATGAGTCACTGCTCTGGTCTGTGTTTTTATTTTTATTTTGTATGATTATATGATTAATTTGTTGTCATTTTGAAGTATTTCTAACCTATTATAGCAAATGGCGCAATATCTGTCTGCCATACCAGCTGGATCATCACTGAACATGTTACATAATGTACCTGTGATGCTATATATTTATTTTTGATTGCCTTTTTGTCGTGTCTGCAGGTTACTGCTGTGCAACCTGGTGCGGGTGAAGCTGGGCTGCTACGAGCTAGAGGGCAAGAACTCTCTGTCTCTGGAGGACTACCTCAAAGCCTTCATGGAGACCGAAGTCAAACTTCTCTGGCCTAAAGGCTGGATGCAGGCCAGGTGTGTGACCGCTCGGGTTATTTAGCGTCGGTCAGCGTTTACGGTAGATGGGCTGTATGCCTTTGCGACGTCTTCCGCCGCGGCTTTAACTTTCTTTTCTGATATTTCCGTTTGACAGGATGCTGTTCAAAGAGAGCATCATGGCTCACGGTCACCTCACAGGCTACACGTGAGTCACGGGACTTTTTTTTATTCACAGATATCTTCAGAACTAACTCTGTCTAACTTGTTTTCACTCCCTTTTGTGTTGTGTTTTTTTTGGCTCCAGAGCAAAGAAAAGGATGATCGCTACTCCCAAGGCCAAGCCAAAGGTAAGACGTGACTTTTATATCCACAGTAAAGCAGGGCTCCAGACTGCGACCAAATGGTCGCATTTTGCGCCTAAAATTAGACACAGTGCGACTAATTTTTTCATCTACTCGCGCATACGCGACCAGTAATTTGTGTTGCTGACAAACTTGTATCTGACGGGGCATTTATTTGAGTTCTTGTGAGAATTTCGCCCCGACATGCTCCGCGGCGCTCACGAGCCCCCGCGCGCCGGCGCCGCCTCCTCCACGTAGCGCTCATGCAGCGCTGAGCGCCAGACCCAGACGGATGCACTACTTCAGCTCTGACCCGCAGCATCAGACAAACGGGTAGTGACGGTGTTTGTGCAATCCCCCGACGTTGTTTGGTGATGAATTAACCACAACATTAACGCCGCTGAAAACATTACGTCGCAACTGGTCCGACGTGTTTATAAATGTCACGAGAATTCACAGCTAGAAAAAAATTACAAAAATGCGATTAACTTGGCATTCATCCTCTGCATGGAAATCAGCACCCAGCATGTGAAGTCACTGCTCTTCATCCAACGCTCTGCAACAAGAAAGCCTGGACCACTCCACAACCTGCAAGCTAACTGATGGTGTAATTCACACAATAAGCATTGAGGTCTGAGGAGAAGTTCAGGAGATATTTCAAGGTGCGCCAGAGAAGCTGAGGCTCAACATTCCTTTACCTACTGTTGTGCCTCAGGAGAGGACACGGAAAGTTGCCTGTTCATTTATTTATTCAATTTGATGATTTTAGTTAGTTTGTTAACAAAAATAAATTTATAAATTGAAAATATCCTACTGTTTTTTTATTTATTATTTTTAATTTCATAAATAATTTTGGCGATGGTTGCCCTTTTTTTGGTTTGAGCACCTGCCCCCCAAAATGTTTGTGCACGTGCCTGGTTAGCGGTAATGCCTGGGGGGGCGAATGACCACTGTGATAGGCTAATGTGTGAAAAGAGGCGGGTCTTGGGGGTTATCGCGCAAATCCTCAGATGTCACATAGCGGTGTCTCCTGTAAACAATGGACAATGGCGAAGCGGACTATCAGTTCGTACTTTCTTCCTAAACCTAATGATCTAGAGAAGACAAATCCCAAGAATGAGTCCGACTCAGATTGTGAGGAAACGGTCGTGGCGAAAAAAGGCAGGAAATTCAGCTTTCGCGATGAGTGGCTGCGCGAGTTCACCTAAGATTGTAGTGTATGTATTTATTGTCAAAGTATTTATCAGTAATACAGTGAAAGTGATAGGAGAACTTTGCAAGTCGATTTATAGTGTGCGCCCCTAAATTTTCTGCTTGCGCCCCTAAAATTTTAAGTTAGGGGCCACTGTGCTCCTAGTAAAAAAAGTCTGGAGCCCTGTAAAGGGTGTAGTTTTTGATAAAGATCCGACTGTGATTTTTTTTATTTTTTTTAATGCTTATTACATGACTGCTTTTCTCCAAGTTGGTCTTAAAACGATACTCGCGTGCCCATAATACAAATAAACTGACGCTAATACGAGGAAGCTGATGTCATCCAAAGTCGGTCTTTGTTGGATAAAGATTTTATGCTGTCTGGACAAAAAAAAAAACGAATTAGCTCTTTAATCGGTATTTAAGAGTGGGAAGAAGAAAAAAAATCTATAAACGTACATCTGGTATGTGAGTAATGTTCTAAAAATGCAAACCTTTACTTTAATGAGACATGTAAATGTGTAATGAAGTCCGGTTACAACAGATCCAGCTTGTGTAAATGCTGTTCTGTGCTTCCAGGAGGCCGTGTGGGTGCAGCGGGCCGTGGCCTCGGCGGGCACCACTCCCTCCCCCGCAGCCCAGGCGGCCAAGCGACTCCCTCCGTCACCGTCCGAGCCCATCTGTCTGGATTCCCTGGACGAGGATCTGACGGCCTCGTCCCTGGACTCCATCTCCCAGGCCCTGGCCATCCTCGGCAACGCGGCCAAGGGCCTCGCCCACGGGGACAACCCGCCGTCCCCCGACGGCCCCAAGGCCGCCGCCAAGCCCTCCTCACTCCACGTCTCGCCGCTCATCCAGCAGCAGCAGAAGAAGAACTCCGTCAGCACGGCCGGCTCAAACGCACCTCACTACATCTCTACCTCTTCGTCCATCTCCACCTCTCTGTCTCGGCCTCTCTCCGTAACTTCCACCTCTCTGTCTCGGCCCATCTCCGTCACCTCCACCTCTCTATCTCGGCCTATCTCCGTCACCTCCACCCCTATGTCTCGTCCTCTTTCCGTCACCTCCGCCCCTATGTCTCGTCCTCTTTCCGTCACCTCCGCCTCTCTGTCTCGTCCTCTTTCCGTCACCTCCGCCTCTCTGTCTCGGCCTCTCTCCGTCACCTCCGCCTCTCTGTCTCGGCCTCTCTCCGTCACCTCCGCCTCTCTGTCTCGGCCTCTCTCCGTCACCTCCGCCTCTCTGTCTCGGCCTCTCTCCGTCACCTCCGCGCCGCTGCCCTCGATGCGGGCGGACGGGATGGCGGTCGTCAAGAACGCGGCGGCGCAGGCGCACAGACACTCGGTGTTGAACACTCAGAGGACGTTGGTTGTGGGCGTGGCCAAAGCCAACATGTTGGCCTCGGCGGTGCAGCCCAAACCGCGTCCGCCGCCCACCGCGTCCCCGCTCGTGGCCCCGGGGTCGAAGGCGGGGGGGGGCCCCGCGTCCGGCCTCCTCAAAGGCAGCAATAATAAAGCCAACAGCGGCGACACGCTCATCATCACGTCGCCTCCGCTTCGGCCACACGCCCTCATAACCTCGTCGCACATGCTCGCCAAAACCTTCCAGATGCCCCGCCTGCCCCACACCCCGCTGAGTAAGTCCTCCCCGTCCCTCACCCAGACTCTCCCGGGGGTTCAGGCCCGGCCGCAGTCCAACTTCATCACCCCGATGCACGCCACCCTCACCAAGTCGGCCCACAGCAGCATACCGCCGATCGTCAAACTCACGCCGCGCACCCTCAACCACGCCGCGACCACCATCACCACCTCGCCCTCCATCTCCATAAGCAGGTCTCAGGCAAACCCCCCGATGCACCAGTACTCTTCCAAAAACGCAGTCGGGTTCCGCTCGGCGTTCTCAGGAGCCCAGGGAGGAGCAACCAAGCAGGGGCAAGGCAGCTACACTCCTCCAGGCAGCCACAAGACGCCCAACAACAGCAGCACCACCAACGCCAGCCTTATTAACACCATATCCATCAGCAAGCATTCAGGATCCAGTGCCTCCCCCACGATAGCCTCTGCCAACCAGGGCCAGCGCCAGAGGCCGGGGGGTGGGACACCTCAGGGGGCCAAACCGGTCGCGTCTGTCCCGGCGTCGTCCGTCTCTTCTCAGTTGCCACAGGTTTGTGCCACCAGCATGTCCAGATTAAAACCTGCAGTTTGTGCTTCCTATTTGTCCAAATTAATTCATTTTTTTTTTTTTAACACATTCTTTTGCCTTTTCACCGCGAACAGAAAACATATGTAGAAATGAAAAACAAACAATAATAACTACAACAAAAAGGGTCTGGTTTGCTCTGTCCTCTCAAAAACATGACAAATCCTGAGAAACATTCAGGTGTTCTTATCTTGTTCTATTGTTGACGTGTAAACATTGTCCATTTCTCCCAAATTAATTCTTCTTAAATACCTTTGCATGATCTGAGCCATAGTAATTGGATCATCGGCCACTTTAGCTTTAATCAGTCGAAGTAGTTTCACATTGTAGTACCGCTACTTATACTTTAGTGAAGAATCCGAGTACGACTGAAGAGGAAGATCTTTTTTTATTGTGATTTGGATGAACTGTTTGTGGGAAAAGAGTTGGGAATTAAACTGTCCAGGCTGCGTTGTGGATGTGTTCTCCACTTCGCAGCGCTGATTTTGTGTTTGCACATGCCAATGTGTTTTTTTTTTTCTGTCGGACACGACGTTCCACCATCTTCTGCCCAGGTCTCCACAGCGGTCGGCGGCAGCCTGCTGGGCTCGGCCTCCTCGCTGCCCCTGGGCTTCGGGATGCTCGGGGGCCTGGTGCCCGTGTCCCTGCCCTTCCAGTTCCCCCAGCTGCTGAACATGCCCCCGCTGGGCACGGCGGGCTCCAGCTCGGCGGCCGGCGGCTCGGCGGCCAGTAGCAATGCATCGTTCTCCGCCCTGACCCAGAGTGAGTGACTCACGCACGCAGGGCAGAAACGCAAACGCATATTTAAAAAAAAAAAGCCAAAAATTGCACCAAATCTGATGCAATGTTTATTGACGTGGAATATTTGTGTTGACACATGAGGGCAGGCGTTGCCTTGTTGTCCGTTTCTGTGTTCCTGCAGAGGCTTTGTTTTGTGTTTTTATGTCACAGCAGCGTTTGTTCTATCATATCATGTGTCAAATGTAAGCGTGTGATTTTTCTCCCCTTTGACATAACTCCTTTTTGTTTGCTTCATTTCCCCCAACATATTTCTCCCTCCTCTGTTTGGCTGTCTTCGCCCTGCCCTTCACCTCTGTACCATCTTGCTCTATCCTCTCCTCCCTCCTCGTTCCCCTGTCCTGTCTCCTCAGATCTGTATAAGAGTCTCCAGTCAGGGTCTCAGGTTACTCTGCCTCCTCACTTGCAGCTCGCTTTCTCAGGTAAAATCTGAACCCACCCTCCCTCAAAAGCCTGCTCCATTTACTCCCTCCCTGTGTCTGGTGTTCTGTCTCTGGTCGTCCTGTTCTCTGCTCATCAGTTGGTGGCGGCATGCCTTTTTCTTTTTTTTTTATGTAGCCATTTATACCTGTCGTCCGACCTCCGTAATATGTTTTCTGTCCGTCGATGCTTTTCACTGACATTTCAAAAACTGTATCATTCCCATCCAGATGTCAGTCAGAGCCAGGGAGGAGACGCTAAGAGGAAGACTCTATGATACAGCTGGATTTCAAAGACGGTCTAATGAAAGGACCATGTGACATGTTTGGACAGCGTGACAGATCTGAAATGAGGACTTTGTTACACTTTAAAGATACTTGATCTGGACGAAATCAGCTCAACTTTTCACGAACAACGCAGTTTAAATCTAACTTTTTTTAAACGATTTGATAACTTTGAAATACTATTCATAGAACTGTTCAATGAAATGACAAATACAGGTTGTCAATGTTTACAAGATAGACCTATATCACTGTGGACAGGGAGAATGAGTGAATGGGATTTTTAGGTGTGTGTGTGTGTGAGGGTTTGAATGAGTTTGGTAGGTGGGATTGAGAGCGTGCCTTCTGTATGTCTCCCTCGCTGATGCATGGTCAGTGTCTATTTGGTGCTGTTTTTAATCATGTAATTATCACTGATACCTGTAAGAAATGTAAACTGCAAATAGAATGAGCTTTTTTCTTCTCTCTCTCTCTGAACAAGAGCTGTACACTTTTTCATTGTACTTGGATTCTTGACTGAATTGTCTGTATAGAACTCAAACCTACTTTTAATTAAAATCTTTCCCTTCACAACGGAGCCCTTTGATACGTTTATACTTTTGACAGTCTCGCATTGAAGTCAAGTGAGACGGATGCTTTTGGGATTACAAACCATCTGGAACAGGAGCCAACACAAAACTGAGGCACAACACCACACATTAAAGGGCAGTGTAGATTTAATTGACACCTTGGATCGGCTATTAAATCAAATCCAACTGCTAATGAACCCTAACCCAGACATGACAAAATAGAACACATTTAATAATGAATGCCAAGTTTCGAAAAACACCCTTTGACATCAGATTACCAGAGTCCCAACAAATAACAAGCAAGACAAAGAAGAAGAAGAAAAAAAATCAAAATTCAAAAAGAAAGCGGGGGAAAGGGCCCGTCAATCTACGCAGTTCGTGAAAGACTGATGCGAAGGGCGACTTGACCCGGCAGTACGAGAAGGTTCAGGATTGGCCGGCCGTCCTCAGAGCTTCTCCCGGATGGCCGTCCCCTACCCGCTCAAACACTTTGTCGCTTTCGCGTTCACACCGTGGAACCCTACTTGACCAGAGGCCTGGTCTTATCGTCGTCGCCACACTCGTGGGCTTTGTACTTTTTTACCTCGGCCATATACTTTGACCAAGCATCGCTCTTGCCTGGTGTGCTCTGCAAGAGAGGAAACGCAAGGTGATTAAAAAGGTCAACAGTACAAATAAAAGATGTTCAAACTTGACACCCCCAGCATCGTCTTCACTCACTTCATTTTCGTCTTTCAGCTTCTTTGCAACCATGCCGGTCTTTAGGAACACGCCGCCTCTGCGCTTCCCCACCTGGGTTAGGGGATAGAAGACTGAAACCGTTATAGGAGCCCTCGCAGGTGGACGGTCAATGAAGGAGACTACACCAGAGCAGAAGGTCTACATTTAGTTCCTTGCTGCACCACCGGAGAAACCCTCACCAGTATAAAAAAAAAAAAAAAAAAAAGATCCATCCCTAGTCTTCACTGCTCTAGAAATAATGCAAATTGCCACAATGTGTTCAGATCATATGGAAAGTTTAACACAAATCACTGGCATGTGTGGGTGAAATACTACAGGCAAATACTGCTGAATATTGGCCATGATTTAAGAATGTAAAATAGTGTCAGTAAGCCTGGTGCTCCACTTTGGGTGATACTGCTATCTCATCTTTCAACTGGCAAACCCCTTACAAAGCTCGTCACGGGAAGGGGCTTCTTTTCCACTGTTGTCTGTCCTTGCTCGGTGGCTCTCGCCTCTCCACCGGTTTGCGGCGTCTCGTTTTTCCTCTTCGCAGCATCCGCCTCCATCTTCTTCTTGAACATCTCCATGAAGCTGCCGTCGTTGGCGAACGAGTTTCCCCCGGGCCCCGGGGCTCTGCTGGCGGCCGGCGCCGGGCTGCTGGAGGGGGACGCCGGGCTGCCGCAGCTGGAGTCCCCGCCGCTGCTGCCGCTGCTGTTGCCGCCGCTCGTTTGAGGGTTGCCGTGCGCGCGCTTTGGATCCATGTTGCTAGGCGCAATGTCCGGAGGCGGCTCGAGGCGGGTACGTGTCCGTTTGTCGGCAAAAGTGTGCCTTTGTTGCCAAGTTGGCCTTGAAGTGAACAACACTGCTAACGCGCTGCCAGACGGGCTGGACCCCAGCCGCAATACGATACCAAACTCAGTCCACGTACGCGGCTACAGTCCGATTCAGAAACACGGCTTCAACCCTCTGGAGCACTCCCTCCCGACAAAAACAAAAGCAGGCGCTGGTCCGGATGCTAACGTGGCTAACACTGCGGGCTAATATCCGGTTTGGCGAGGCCTTTACAAGACGAACAAACTCAACTTGAACCTCCAATTCATGTGTGAGACGTGTCCCGCTACGAAGATACAGCAACGGTGTACCAAAAAGTCAAAATACCTGCAGCAAAGTCTAAGCGGTTCACCGAATTTACACACGCTTTTCGCTAACTTCAGTCGTCTAGTGCTTGCTGTCGGCCATGTTTAGTTTCCCCCCTGGTGATGACGTCACGTTGCGGCTCTGGCGCCCTCTGCTGTGCCGGAAGTGAACCGGATATTTAAGAATCCTAACTGACAGCGTGAGACTACTGTTGTGCTTTGCTTGGGTTTAATCATTCAGACGTATACATACGTGTAGGTGTACATGCTGTTATCCACTCTATTTATAATCTTATGTATTTCTCCCTTATTTTACGGAAGCCTTAAACGGACATGAGTAAAACATTTTCTTTTTTTATTGTTATCCAGCGATCACAACTTAATTATTTCGTCATCTCTAGATCACCTGATAATTAATTCGTTATCACGAGAAAACAGAGTATTTGCCTCCTGCCTCCTGCCTCCTGTCTCCTGCTGATACCCCTTCTCTCTACCTCCTTCGGTTTATGGATCGTGGTCCATGTCTACTACTCATTATATGAATCATTTCATATTCATGTAATGTGCTGTAACTCTGTTACGTTATTCATTCTGGTCACATGACATCTATTGCTTCTGTCCATCCGGGAAGAGGGATCCTCCTCTGTTGCTCTCTGAAGGTTTCTTCCTTTTTTCCCTGTGAAAGTTTTAGATTTTTTGGGAAGTTTTTCCTTTTCCGATGTGAGGTCCCGGGACAGGGATGTCGTATCTGTACAGATTGTAAAGCCCTCTGAGGCAAATTTTGTAATTTGTGATTCTGGGCTATACAAAATAAACTGAATTGAATTGAGGTGCTATAAAAACATGTTGCTCAATAAATCCTCGCAATGATTGATAGATTTGGTTTCAGGGCATCTGACTATAAACAGTGAAATTACTAGAAATGTCGCTATTTAAAATGGTAGAAATGTCGAACTTTTACTTGGGGAAATTTGTTTCGACTTACTAATATATGTAAATATATTATATATATATATATATATATATATATATATATATATATATATATATACACTCACCTAAAGGATTATTAGGAACACCATACTAATACTGTGCTTGACCCCCTTTCGCCTTCAGAACTGCCTTAATTCTACGTGGCATTGATTCAACAAGGTGCTGAAAGCATTCTTTAGAAATGTTGGCCCATATTGATAGGATAGCATCTTGCAGTTGATGGAGATTTGTGGGATGCACATCCAGGGCACGAAGCTCCCGTTCCACCACATCCCAAAGATACTCTATTGGGTTGAGATCTGGTGACTGGGGGGGGCATTTTAGTACAGTGAACTCATTGTCATGTTCAAGAAACCAATTTGAAATGATTTGAGCTTTGTGACATGGTGCATTATCCTGCTGGAAGTAGCCATCAGAGGATGGGTACATGGTGGCCATAAAGGGATGGACATGGTCAGAAACAATGCTCAGGTAGGCCGTGGCATTTAAACGATGCCCAATTGGCACTAAGGGGCCTAAATTGGGCCAAGAAAACATCCCCCACACCATTACACCACCACCACCAGCCTGCACAGTGGTAACAAGGCATGATGGATCCATGTTCTCATTCTGTTTACGCCAAATTCTGACTCTACCATCTGAATGTCTCAACAGAAATCGAGACTCATCAGACCAGGCGACATTTTTCCAGTCTTCAACTGTCCAATTTTGGTGAGCTCTTGCAAATTGTAGTCTCTTTTTCCTATTTGTAGTGGAGATGAGTGGTACCCGGTGGGGTCTTCTGCTGTTGTAGCCCATCCGCCTCAAGGTTGTGCGTGTTGTGGCTTCACAAATGCTTTGCTGCTTACCTCGGTTGTAACGAGTGGTTATTTCAGTCAAAGTTGCTCTTCTATCAGCTTGAATCAGTCGGCCCATTCTCCTCTGACCTCTAGCATCAACAAGGCATTTTCGCCCACAGGACTGCCGCATACTGGATGTTTTTCCCTTTTCACACCATTCTTTGTAAACCCTAGAAATGGTTGTGCGTGAAAATCCCAGTAACTGAGCAGATTGTGAAATACTCAGACCGGCCCGTCTGGCACCAACAACCATGCCACGCTCAAAATTGCTTAAATCACCTTTCTTTCCCATTCTGACATTCAGTTTGGAGTTCAGGAGA
>JBAMJR010000348.1:155000-512500 GCA_038501785.1 Myoxocephalus aenaeus
TTGCTCCCCAGGGTGTGCTTGTCGAACAGGTACTCCGCCATCTTGTTCTTGCTGGCGTCCATGCGGGAGAGGTTGGAGATGTAGTCACCCAGCTTCTTGATGGCCTCCACCTGCTCGTTCAGATAGTGGGTCTCCAGGAAGTCACACATCTGAGGAACAGGACGAGAGAACGAGTTTAATACACGCACCGACAAGTCATACAAGCTTGTGGTTTAGCCGGGACGCTTTTTGGCAGCCCCCTCTGCACCAGCTCATACTTACATGTGGGTCTGCGTGTTGAGAAGCCAGTTTGTGCAGGTCCAGCAGGGCCTGGTTGACGTTAAGCTCCAGCTTCAGGGCGCACTGCATGGCCTCCAGCCCGCTTCCCCACTCATCGCGGTCTGGTTTCTACAGATAAAATAAAAGTAAATTTTAGCAGACCGAGCGGTCACTACATTGAGCAAAATGACACGTGCAGCAGTCTGCAGCCTGTACCGACCTTGAGGTCCTGGAGGAAGATGCGTCCTCCGCGGCTGTTCTGGAAGGCCAGCAGCTTGTCGGCGTGGCCCCGCTCCTCGTCGCTGTTCTCCTTGAAGAAATGCGCGAAGCCCTCGAGGGCCACATCGTCACGGGAGAAGTAAAAGGCCTGTAAAGAGGGAAGGAAGGCAGAGGTTAGAAAACTGGTGATTAGCAGAAGGCACCCATCATTTTAAAAAATAATAAAGGGTTGTGACAAACAGTAGTTAGTAGTGGTCAGGCACACGAGTCATGATTTCGGAAGGTCTAGTCGGTTTGGACACAAGTTAAGCATCGAGTTTGGGGATAAAATAAATAAAGCAGCATAAGCACGACGCAGCATGTTCGACTGGAAGTGGTGGATAAAACTCCTTATCTGGCAACCATCAGATAAACAAGTGAGAAAACCCAGAAAACAGCAAGCTACGATGCAAGTGCTGGGACACTGAATTACTTACACAAAATTAAATATAAAAACTATTTAATAGCAATTGTATCTTACATTTCTTCATTTAACATGACGGTAAGCCACTGTTATTTTTTTAAACAATAGAGGCAGATAATTCGCAGACATTGATACGTAGGTTACTACTTAAGATGAAAGTACATTATTGTCGTCTTTCTCACCATGGACGTGTAGGTGTAGGAGGCAAACAGCTCCATGTTGACCATCCGGTTGACGGCGGCCTCGCAGTCGCGGTGGTAGTTCTGACGGACCTGAGACTCCATTTTAGCTGGGTTTCTTGCGGGTTTTCGGTTATTTTTTCTTAGCAAAACGGTACAAAAATAAAGCTTTACGTCGACTTCTTTTTCGGTAGTGTGTTCAAGTAGTAAAGGTTGTTCTCGTGTCCGGAATGCAGGATAGCTGAAGTAGCAGTCGTAGTACAGGGGGACGAAGGAAGAAGTTCCGTTCAAACACTGTTGAAGCAAGAACTACTTGAGGCTCCCTGATGTGAAATGGCAGTTGCTACGCTGCCTGTATTTATACCACTGCGCGAACTCGTGACACACCAACGTCACTACGCGTTTCCACCAATCACTGAGCTCGTGTAGCACGTGACAGCGGCAAAGCTGTGAGACGATAAGGGACGAGGCTGCTGCGTCTCCTCTCACTTCCTCATTCGTGGAAAGTTTTGATATTCCATTGATTTATTCACACCTGCAATGACGAAGCACTTTTGATATCTCAAAAAAACAATAGAGTGCATTATAGTTTGGATTGAAATTAAAATACAGAATTGGTTGAGTGTGCAATTTATGTGTGTAAAAATAATGTTCCCTTTATGTAAGAGTTTATTCAGTTTTTTCTATCTTTTTTTTTCTGTTTTTATGAAGGGATTCTCTCCTGTATTAACTGTTTCTGTTGTATTGGGGCAGAATAACTTCCAATTATCTGTGTCATAGTGCTCTTGACCTTTTTATGAAGTTTTTACAGAGGGATTCTATACGGAGTTCTGGTTCTGGTCTTGCCTTGGCTCTATAAACCGACCGAGCACTATAGTATAGGCCAACACTCCCCATAAGGGTCTATAGACCATCAATAGGCCTTGGTGTGTATTTAACTTTGGCCCTATACAGCCAAACTCATTTTATATCGTAATACAACACAACATCTAAAAACTGCTGACAATGTCTTTCAACCGAGGTGTTTTTTCTTTTATTGCATTACTCTATACCACAGCACTGTTGCGAGACAGATTCTGAAAAGCCTGAAAAGCCTTAGCATTGCTTAAAGAAACATGGGAAGAATGCTGTACTTGCGTATTGTCAGTGATTATTATTATGTTTATAATGAAACTCATGCTTCTAAAAGAGCCTCCGCCCTGTTGCAATGTGACTTATTTATAGTAATGCATCCTCATATTTGTTTAACGTGAGAGTCAGATAAGTGACATTAAGTCTCCCTAAAGAGGACGGTGTTAAATTAAACTGATGTGTCGACCGCTGTAGGGAACAGACTCTGAAATAGTCCACGCTCCGTTCATTTCCGGCCTCAGTAGCAAACCGTGGCTCCAAGAGGAGTTCAAAAACACACACTGAGGTTATAGGTTGAGGTTTGTCCTCGTGTACTCTTGACTTGGACTATCATGCTTTTCTAAATAGACATCATCTATCATAAAGTGACACAGCACTTTGAGCCAATTAGTTTTCCACTTGCATAGTGCAAGCAACACCTACGTTTCATTTTTAAACTGCTATTTTAATGGTGAAGATTACTTCCCCCCCCAACTGTAACTAGTATAACATTGTGGTAGTTATGCATCAGCTAAAAATATAGAAAGAATGTATTGCAGTGACTCCAACTTTAAGCCATTACAGTAAAATATCTGTGGTTGTGCTCACATTCTCACAGTGACTCAGCAATTCAGAAAGCACCCGTCTTTATTTTGTTGTGCTGAGTCACGTAGCACGGTTAGTCGGCCTTGCACTAAAGTGATAGAGCATGTTCGGCTGAGGTTTTGTGCTGTGTCATTGTCGTGACTCAGCATTCCACAGAGCCAAGGCCAGAGTCTTGTGACCAAAGAGCCTGTCTGACTTTTCACCTCAGGGCTGCTGGCTGGAACCGGTTGGAGAAAAAGAAAAAGGAACAAGAAAGTAAAAAAATTAAATAAAGACGAACGGATCCATGAAAAAAAAGGATCCTGAAACCAGACGGGATGTTTCCGAGATGATGACGTTGCTGATTCAAACAAAGTGTTCCCACTAGACTTGACCAGGGGAAGAAAAAATATATAAATTCCCATTTTGAGATTTGATTGAATATTTAAATTTAGGCTCCCTAACTAAAACACAACAGTCATTCTCAGGAAACACACACGTTTGGGTGTGAACTTGGACATGGAAACAAAGTAGATGCCACAGGGAATGCTTGCGTGTACTTCCACGGGCAGAAAGGTTACAGTATTAAAGTACAGTAATAAAGATATGCAAGATATGCATGTGCATGTTTAGTGCTGCGATTGATCATTTTATTGCTCGGTCACAGAAAGAATTCTAAGGCAGACGTGGTTTCAGGTTGTAGACTGGAAAAAGGGATGTAATAAAAAATGCCACCTTTACAACTGAGATATTAACAAGTGATAAATCTGATCTAAATGGCCTTCCCTCCTGTGTTTATGACTAAAGATCAGCTGTTTCCCCTGATTGCAGATTAAAAAACACTTATGTTACATAACTTCCAAACACACAATAAATGAACCTTGTGTTTAGAGTGCAAGAACAAATTAAAACCCACCTAGAAGAAAACACCAGTGCTTTTAGTCCGTATTACGACAAGAAACACTCACATGCCAAAACCTTTTAACTTGTTTCACAGACAAAAAAAACTAAATCAAAGAATTTAAAAATAAAATAATTCACCTGTGCTGAAGTCAGAAACAGGAGGAACATTTTTCTCAGACATGTTTCCTCTGCAAATCAGGCGGGAAAACACAAATAAACAAAGCAGAGAACAGCAGAAGATGGAGGTAGAAAGTCATAAGGTCCGTGCCGTCGCTCTACTGAACAGCAGGCCTTCTGTTGTGTTGTTGTTGTTGTGTAATGTCGACCTGTACTGGAACACATTTGGCACAACATAGTGGAACATTGTGATAGCTCTGTGTCCGAGATATCCTTTAACTGTCAATACATCCTGTCAAAACACCAAAACCCAACAATGATCTGATGAGCGAGAACACGGCTAATGCATTTAATCTGAAACATTTCTACTGCTGCCTCTGCCACCTGACAGTGAAGCTGTCAGCTGGACGTGGCTCTGTGTTTATACTATTTGAGCTGAGAGGAATCATCGACACAGATTGTCTTTATCATCATGATGGCAGTCGTTTCTCTTTTTAGTAGAAGTGACAATTTTATTTAATCTTATGCTGATCAGATTTTAAGTCGCATTTGGATCTTTTTGAAGGAAACATTTTGTTCTACTATATTTTAAACAGATAACAGGACAGAGTTTCATATTTTACCTTCATTTTAAAAGTTGCATGTTCATTTACAAAGTATCTCATAAGACCTTGGGTATTACATTTCTTGTTTGCTCACTGTTGCTCAATTTCACTGCCAGCTTGTCATTTTCATGGTCACAGTTCATTTGTTTGATCCTTACATCCTACAGGTCACACGTTAACTCTACAGGCTTGAAGTTAAAGCGTTGGAAATCTGCAACTCTTCCCCACCCGCTATCTGGCTTTCTGTCACCTTCCTCCCTCATTCTACTCATTCTGCTCTTGTCTTTTTATGCAGTCGGGATCCAGACACTCTTCCACTGCATGGCATTTCTCCACATCTCCTCTAGGAGCGAGGGACGAGACAGAGTCCAGTCCTTCCCGCCGGCCTCCTTCTGGCAGGACAGGCGCAGGGTTTTCAGAGGGCTGGTGCAGGTGTGCTGCAGGTACTGACAGCCCTAGGGCAGCAAAACAGAGAGCAGGGGTGAAGACGATGATATGTGGTCGGGCTACTGTTCAATTTTGAAGTGAAGACTTAACCGAACCCACACCTCTTTTTCCCTAAATTGAAATGTAATTCAATGTGTCTGTGTTTAGTCCTCACCTCAGCACTGCCCCAGTACCAGATGGCCTTTATGACGCTGTGAGTAGCCAGAGCCACCGTCATCTGGTCTCTACTTCCTGTGATGATGTTTACCAATCCAGCCGGCAGGTCTGAAGACTGGAGAACCTGAGGAGGAGGAAAGTCAGTGTTTAGAGCGGCGATTACTGATATCGTCGGTTAGAGACGGGGATGTACAGACTAGTCTGAAGCTTCATTCACCCGCTGGCGTTTGACTTTCAAATATTGATGTCTGTCAACCAACTTTGTTAGAGAAATGTTCATTTAAAGTACCGATAATTCTCTCTCGCTATTAGATCATCCAAGTCAACCGACCTTTTTGAAAAACCTCTGAAGTCGTACTCGCTTCTCGTCCCTCACGTTTTAACTGATGCTTTGTACTTGTTGCTAATGTTACTTTTCTTCATTTTCGTTGCTCTTCTCTCTGGCTACAGCACATTTGATATTTTGTGGGAAATGCTTTTATTGTCTCTACATCTTCCGTCGCCCTTGAATAAGGAAAGTAGCACTGTAGTAGCTCTTTAGTAGCACTTAAATGTTACTTACTGATAGCACTTTGTAGTTTAACTTTATTGAATAAATTGTACTTTCTTGATTCTTGTTGTTCTGAGTTTGTGCTCATAGTTAAATGCACTTATTGTAAGTCGCTTTGGATAAAAGCGTCAGCTAAATGAAAGGTAATGTAATTGTGAAGCATTTTTCCAACT
Organism: Myoxocephalus aenaeus; assembly: GCA_038501785.1. Taxonomy (NCBI): domain Eukaryota; kingdom Metazoa; phylum Chordata; class Actinopteri; order Perciformes; family Cottidae; genus Myoxocephalus; species Myoxocephalus aenaeus. The sequence continues at coordinate 160,766 of JBAMJR010000348.1, forward strand.
TTTGCTCTGACCAACTTGCTTTGCTGCACGTTTTAACATCTCATCACTTGCCTGAATGAAAGCCAAGGCCGGTAGCGGATACTTCTCACTGGGGACCATGACGACAGCGTTGCCATTGCCGACGGCCGCCCCGAGAAGCGTCACCATAGAGAGGAGGGGACTGTCGTCGGGGAGGACGACCCCAACGACCCCCAGGGCTCCAGGGAGGGAGAGAGCAGAGCCAGACTGTGGCAGAGGCTGAAGGGAGTTTATCAACAATGCAGTCAGAATAACGCTACCAAGCTTCCTGATAATCTTCTCATTTGATCATCATTGGAGAAGATTTTTTTAAGAGACTTCGTATAATATTTTTAAAAGCCTCACCGGAGATCCTCCTTGCATTTTGTCACAGTAAGCCGCCCAATCGCTGAGCCTGGCGATGCTGAGCTCCACCTCCTCATCAGCCTCGTCCAGTGAGAGGCCGGTCTGAACTTTGATTGCTGCTGCTACGTCCCGCCTCTTTGCCTCCAGGCCCTTGGCCAGAGAGTAGAGAGACTGAGCGCGTGCAGACGCACTCTTTTTCATCCAGCTAGGGGAGGGGAAGGACGTTTAAAGAAATACAATTATTTATATATATATATATATATATATATATATATATATATATCTTTCTTAACTGTTATTGAACTGGGAATGAGGGTTAAAACTGTCCTGCAGACACACTGAGCTCGTACTGCCCTTGTAAAGGTTTACGTGCACCGACATGAAGTATGTTTATTGGATTTATTGGATGTGCTTTGTTTATGTTCTGCGTATGACTCATTACATTTCTCAAGTTGGACTTTGACTGGTGATAAACACACACAGCCCACTGGGTTGTGAAATACGTTGCTGCTTCTCTGGATTGTACTCCGGTGTGTCCTGGTGAGCGTCTAAAACATGAAATAATGTCTCTTGTCAAAATGTCACCTCCAAAAAGTTGTATTTTGGGCAAAAACGAGTTCAAAAGATCTGGCTAGACTGAAAAATATTGTTTCTATTTTAAGACGGAAAAGAAGGGTGTTTTACCCTCGGCCACGTTGAATAATTTGCTCTGTCTATTTAGTGTGGCGAGCAAATGACTTGTTGCTTTTTGTATTATTTATCATTACTCAGTTTATATTGCCAAAAAACTAAACTGTGTTAAATAAAAAGTGCTGTGCTCTTTATAACATCGGATGTGTAAATGTGTCCACTGTGGGTTTGTGTTTGTGACTTTGAAAACACAACAAGTACCGCAGTCAGCAGTAGAGCTGAGCCAGACTGGAGGCGGATTCAGAGACATGGAGTCTAACTGACACAAACCTCAGTCAGATAAAGAATCAATGACTCATGCATACTAGACTAACATATTCGACTAAACAACCCCTCTGCCCCGACACGTTCTCTGCTGCTGGGGGATGGAGAGGTTGAGGATGGCAGACATCAGCCCTCATGTTTTTTGGGGTTGGACTCAACCCAACTTGAAAGAGTTTGTGTATCTTTGTGTGGTCAAGCTCTCACCCAGGCTGGACTTTGACAGCGGCCTCCACGGCGTTGCGGACGTCTTTCCTGCCTCCATCGGGACAGTAGGCTAACACACTGGCGCCCCCTGGTGCCCGTACAGCCACACTGCAGCCAGACACCGACTTACACGCCTTACCGCCGACAAACTGCAGGTAGACCTTTGGAGCGCTGACGGGAGAGGAGGGAGGAAGCATGTGGACAGATATGCATCAACCCTGCATGTATTAATGCACGCTGTTATTTAAATTCTGTTTTAACCCAGTATTTCTGTACAGCTGAGGATAAAGATTGGGCTACAATATTATTCGTATTATCCTATTTGCTTTGATTTTTTTCGGACTAGTGCGATCCAGACATTTCCAATGATTCCAGAGCCTCGTATAATCCCAAAAGTTTTTATGGAACAAAATATCTGTTGGCGTTTCAGGTAGGAGAGTCTACTCTCCCACTTGCTGCACACAAAGGGAGGGATGCACTGATGAGTTATATTCATTCAAGAAAAAAAGACTGAATAAAGAAAAAAATACTTATTCAATCCGATGAATAACTTTATTCAAATTGAGGATTTTTATCTAGGATTCTTCATATTTGTTTGTTATTTCTGTTATCTGTTTGTCTGAGCACTTTATTTTGTACTTAATTTAACATCTATTGCACTGTTGTTGTTGTTGATTGTCTCGTCTAATGTCTAACGTTATGCAGCTTCCGCCAAGAAAAATTCCTTGTTTGTGTAAACATACATGGCGAATAAATGGTTCTGATTCTGATATTATGAAAAAGTCAAAAAATAAATAAAAATAGACATTTGGTACTGCCCTGATATTTATAATATATTAATAATGTGCTTATTATGCAGCCATGATGCCTTGTGATGCCTTATAAACATGACTTAAAGTAAGAAAAACTAAAAGAAAGAGCATTATAAACCCACCTGGCAGGGTCCGAGTCATCAGGAATGATAGCCGGCGGGGACGCTGCTGTTCCAAACTTGGAGTAGTCCATAGAGACAGGGGTGGAACGAGGAAGAGGAGGGGAGGAAGACGAGGACGGGCGTAGAAACTGGTACAGACCCTGGCAGATAGCAGGAGAGCAGGTCGTTAGGTTTGTTCCCTGCTGAGGCTGTGAATAAGTCACAAAGAGTCAAACGTACCTCCTGTCCTCCGTCAGTGCAGGTGCCGCTGTCTTTGTGACCAGAGACCGGCAGACAGGGGTCAGACACCGAGTGGGAATTCACCCACACCGAGCCAACTGCCAGACTGAGGAGAGAGGAAGGAGGAGAGAGGAAGGAGGAGAGAACTTCAGTACGGAGTAAAAGATCCTTTTCTCAGCAGACAGTTGGACGTGTCAAAGCAGGAACAGCGCCGGTGCAAATAACAACATTCAAACAGTGTCTATAGAAGTCTCAGGGAGGAGATGGCCAACAGGAAACTATTATTGCAGTAGTTAGAAACTAAATGGACATTCAAGTCTTTAGCTGCCTATAAATAATTGTAAATATAAGCCTGTAAAGACAATGGGAGGAGAGAAGTCAGTCAGGAGAGATAGGAAACAAGTGGAAGATAACAAAAATAATAAAATAAATCTGAAGAAGAGGAAGAGGAAAAGAAGAAGGTACCTCTTCGCCGTCTCCAAAGCCAGGGTGAGGTCTTCAGTCCAGATGGAGGCTGCCTGGCCATGAGGACTGTGGTTCCCTGTGTAGAACAGAGACCGTTACTGTGGCACAATAGTAGAATACAAAGTGAAACCCTCCCCCGAAATCTGTTTCATTAAACACAAAACCATAAAAATACAGTGTAGAGGCCACTACACGCTCTAATACAGTATATATCTCAGTCACTGGGATGAATTAACGACAGTAAAACGCTACACATAACATCTTAACGACGTCTCTCACAAAGTGTTCAAAGGGAACATAGCGGTCCATCTACATCCATGGAGGCGTCCTCACCAAGGGCCACTGCCTCTGTGTTGCTTCTGAAGGTCATGAGAGGCAGCAGGGGTCCGGGAGAGGGGTCGACCACAAACGGAGAGGAGGGGGCCGCCCCGCAGAGCACTGTGGGCGGGTACTGAGCGCCTGAAGGGGGCGCAGCGCAGGCCTGGACCAGCTGGAGGGGAGAAAGAAGAAAAGTAAGAAAACCTGTAGGTCACGGCTCATTATTATTTTTAAACTCCTTAATTTTCCTACTTTTTGGGTCTTGGCATACATAAAAAAAAAATGTGTGAACCTACTCTCCCTCTCTCTGTGTGCACACACACAGATGATCTTTGCGTCTTCTGACTCACCGTCGCCCCCTGCTGCTGAGCGTCCCGCACTGCAGCGTCCACCAGGCCTCTATCCCCGTCACTGTGCAGGGCCACACACTTCATGCCCGCCATACGGAGCCCGAGACGGGCCACGACACTGTTCAGCACACTCTCCTGCACGCACAGCACCCAGTGGACCTGAGCGGACAGAGGAAGGCAAAAGTGTTAAAGGGGATGGTTTGGATTTGTTTTTTGAAGTTTGGTTGTGCAGCACTTAGTACAGCACTTAGCAAGTACAGCACTTAGCAAAGAAAATATAAACTGTCCCTTTAAAGAGAAGCGGCCTAATAGGACACTCTATCCAGGGTTCAGACACATTTTGACCACAGGATTTCCATGACTTTTCCATGACTTTAAACAACATTTTCATGACTAAACATTTTGTGAAATCTCGGTGAAAAAATGTAGTATTTAAACTAACAAAAAACGAAAATTCCAAACGCATAGAGTAAACCTTAAATGACAGAAATGCTGGAAAAAAAAATGTGAGCGCCTTTCTTTTAAAAGCATTTCAATTATTTCAAACTCAGCATAAATGAACGACATGAACATATGAACATAACAAATTGAGGATTTTATTTTTTCCAAAGACTTTTCCAGGCCTGGAAATAACCATTTTAAAATTCCATAACTTTTCCAGGTTTTCCATGACCGTAAGAACCCTGTCTATCCCTCTGTAGGGGATTTTCTTTTGTGCACATCACCTCTCTTTTCTTCTTGAAGGCCGTCTCTATCGCCGCGTCCACTGCGCTGTCGATGTCAGCCGACTCAAAGACGATGAAGGGACACCGAGCGCCGATGTTAGCGGAGACGGAAACGTGAACGCCCATCCCCGCTGTGGACTTACACAGCAACACGCCGTCCTGAAAGGAGAGGGGAAATATTGTTAGGTAACATTCAAAGCCGGTTTGAAAGCTTTATGAACAAATGTATCGGGATGGCGGTCAACGTTCTGGTCGGGAATGTAACACCAGTTTCCTCACGCGCACCTGCTTGTTGCCGCTGTAGGTGACGTAGCCGACGCTGGCGTTCTGGGCCACTCTGGCACACAGCGACATGTCACTTCCTGTGAGGACATTGAGAGCCCCGGCAGGAAGCCCTGCTCCCGTAAAAAGCTGCGCCAGAAGGAGAGCCGGAGGGGCGCTGCTCCGACCAGGGACAACGATGACGGAGTTCCCTGAAAAGAGGCCGGAATAAATCAGAACTCAAAACACCTCTCAGAGCAGTTATGAACGAAATTTTGGGGGAAATTAAGCCAAAATACTAATTTGATAACAAACGGCAGGCTGCTGAACGCAGAGCATTCAGGCTTCTTTCTGATGATTTATAGCATTGTAACTGTGTCACACTACACATGAAGACATTATTGAGCTCTCGCTACTTAAAGCCATGGTCGTGCCGTTTCCATAGAGGTGCAGGCAGGACTTTTAATATTGCAGTGAAAACCCAAAGCCACAGAGAGTTAAATGTCAGAGAAGCAAAAAAAAAAAAAAAAACGTGACTGCTTGTGGTTCAGAAGGTTAATTATAATCGACCACATGAGAAAACAATAGAGTAATCATTAGTTGCAGCCTGAGACATTATTAAAAGTTATAAGGGAACCTTTTCAGTGTGTAAAAATAAAAATAAAGAATTGCAGCAACCCATTTTGGCAGAAATACACAACAACAAAAAGAGGACGATAACAGAAAGTACATGAAATGGTGGGAGCTTCCTGTGGGATATTTTTCTGTTTTAAAATAGTCTTTCAACCTCGTGGTTTCACACCTACTTCTTACCCTGGAGTCCCTGTTGGTGTGTGTGTGTGTGTGTGTGTGTGTGTGTGTGTGTGTGTGTGTGTGTGTGTGTGTGTGTGTGTGTGTGTGTGTGTGTGTTACCCATGGCCAGTGCTGGTAGAACTTTGAGCATGAGGGAATAGAGAGAGCAGTCATCAGACGCGCCTACTGCCACCACACCTGGGAATCAGTAAAAAAAACAAAAAGGTTTAAAAAAAACAATTACAAATAAATAAAAAAACTCCACCGAAAGTGAACACTAACACCAAATCCCATGTTAACCTCACCCAGTGGCGTCCAGTCGGGGACGAGTGCGTCTCTGAGCTGCGCCCAGCTGCTGTAGTACTGCAGCAGGCGGACGAGGCTGGAGGGCGAGCAGGACGCCTCACACAGCTCGCACAGCTCCGACAGGCACGGGCCGTGCTGCCCGAGAGCGCTGGCCGACCTGTCGGCAGAGGAGGGGACCGTTAATCCAACGGACGGAGATTCCTGAGGGGCGTAGAGGGCGAGTTTGTTCCTACCTGAGCAGCACTTTGGCCCTCTGGTGGCAGCTCAGGTCCCCCCAGGCCTTGTGGCCCTTAACGGCGGAGGAGGCACACTGGGAGACGTCGTCCTCCGCGGCGTTCACTGTGCTGCACAGGTTACCGCCTGGAGAGCAGCGGGGAAACATGCATGTAAAGACAATTTTAAAAAGGAGCCCCAAGTATAAGCTGTGTTGTTGTTTTTTTCTGCACTTCGATTTCCAGCTGCTCTCACCTTTAGAGTCAGACAGGGAGTGACTCTGTCTGTCTGCCGGCCGGACAAACTTGCCATCGATGAACAGGCCCAGAGAACGGGAATGGTGGTCCAGCCAGGCCTGGTGGGGAGGAGAAAGAGTCAGTGGACACTCGACACACACACACTTTCCAGCAGGCGACTTTTCCAGGAACACAGCAGTCAGAGAGGTGTTGACTGTAAATAGAGCTCAGACTTTTTAAACACAACAAAAAACATATTAGCACCTGTTTTTTTTAAATCATCACTTAATATCCCTCTGCACATCCATGCAAGATTATCTCTGAGGCTTCTATTATTTCACTTAACACTGGTGTCAGTTCATATATACACGTCACATACTTCACAGCGACCTTACTTTGTTTCGTTAAACTCTTTTGAAAAGGTTTCCTCTGTGTCATTGTTATCTGAAAAAATGTGCACCATTGTGTTTGATATGCGAGTGGGCATGAAGAAAAAAAGAAAATAGATTAAATTGGCTTAATTGACACACCAGACCTCCAGTTAACTAAATGCAATCTCTCTCAGCTCAACGTCAGACACTAGCTGGCAAAAGGTGGTTTAAGGTTTTGAAAGAGACAACTTTCTTTCAAAAACACTTTGTGTGCGAGAGAACAGGAATAATCTCTTCACAGCTTGCCGGAAAGCGTTTGAAAACTGCTCGTCTGACTTTGGAAGGAGCGCAAATAAGTCACAGAAATGAAGGGAACATGGCGGTGCGTGTCAACTATTTACAGACAGGAGACCAAAGTACAGAGCTGACCTTCTCTGTGCAGAAGTATCTGATGTGACATCATCATCATCCTCATAAAATTCTACAGCCAACCTAACACTTTTGGTGACCTGAGAAAAGTCAGTCTCCTGTTCCAGTATGAAGACAGACTGCAGGGACGAGGTCAACCACAGAACCATCTGAGGTGTTTCATCAAACTAACAGGACTATGACGACACATTTAGACTATACTTTTATTAGACTATACTTTATTTGAGAGACCCCGATTGTCAGTGTGAAGATCCCCCTTCAGAGGGAACATGTGTCCAAACATCTGGCCTCACCCTTGCCGTTTCATAACCAGAGCTGCACATTCTCAGTCACGTGTCTGTCTTGTGAGCTGCAGAACAGTTAATGAACTTCCCATGAGTCAAAGGGTCTGACCCCAAAGAGTGCAGTAAAAACATGCGATGAAATAGCATGCCAGGGTTTCCCCTACCGTTGGAATAGGGGGGCGGGGCGCCCCCCTGAAAAAACCCTCCGCCCCCCTGTAATTTTCTCCGTCGCGCCAGATCACAGACGTGATTTAAGGTTCCCTTTCCTATAAACAGGTCTACACTTTGTTCTTTTATTAAACAAACTCAATGTTCTTATTTTATTGATCGTATTTCTGTCTATTTCTGTCATGGTCGCGTTTACAACTCTACTTTGCTCTCGGTAACGCGCACCGCGGAGATCCGCCCCGATGCCCACAGACTCGTGCGCGCGCACAGGTGGGCAGAGAGCACACTTCCATCAGCCGGCAGAGAGCGTCCAATAATGTCGCGTGGAAAGAAAACAGATATATCTGCGTTTTTTAAACGCTCCCAACGTCGCTCCCAATGTCCCAACGTCGTCGTCGTCGCCGACCCCCCCCGGCCGACACCCCGCCCCCCTGAAGCTGTAAACCTAGGGGAAACACTGCATGCAATAGTGTTATGGCAACCTTTGGGGTTCAATCTCTCCGTCTGTGCTGAACATGAGCGGATAGCTTTACCTGTGCAGTGGCAGTGCTGGAAGTTGCTGCTGGTCCGTACTCCATGCTTTGGAAAATATCGTGCACTGTCTTGGCGGTGCTGCCAGCCATAATAGTTACAAGAGAGTGAGGAAGGAAGTCTCCCCGGGCGCTTCCTCGAGTTGGTTTTCTCGGTGGAGTTCAAGGGTGAAAACGTTTACTTTTAAGTTGTTAATGTGGCAGTTGCAAGTTATTCAGAGGAGAGGTCTAGCAGGAAGGCGACTGAAGTCCCACTCTACGTCAAAATGCAACGCTCCGCTAGCATCCCTCCTCCCACCAGAGAAACCTCGCGCTGTGGAAATGAACGTGACACACGTCGAGCGAGAGGTTTCCCTTCTGCTTACTTCCGGTGTCGTGTTCGGGTTCATTCTGGATTTAAGCAAACAACGTAATGTGTGTATGCGTGTCCGTGTGAGTTTTATAAACTGTGGACAGCCAAAGTAAATATTTTAGATGTATTTAAAATGTTGTTAAAACACCAGTTGTGTTTTAGTAGGTGGTTCCGGTCCGGTCTGTGTTACGCGACGTGTGTTTGATTCGTTTTCATAAGCGCAGTCTTTACTGTGAGAAGATAATTGGATACTAGTTTAGTAACTGAGATAAATTACTATTCGTTGACTCCACATTTTACAAAGCTGAGAAACGTTTACCACTCTCGCCGTTACATGTGGAATCAAAGGACCGCCGCAGCCTCATGTTCCGCACGGAGGCATTTTGTCAACGGACCCGAAAAACGAACGAGTTTGCGCCGTACTCACAAGGAAGTGCGGAAAAAATTGGTGCGCCTTTTCAGCTGAGTTGGCTCATATCAAAAGCTGGTGATTTGTTGGTCCTATTATTTATACAACCTGGAATAAATTGCCCCCCCAGTAGGGAGTAGTAGCCGGCCACGGGCGACACACGTAACACCTTTGAGAATGCCCCGAAGAAAGGTAAGACAGATGTTTGCAGCAGTCGTTCGGAGATCGGACACACAACAACATAACGTCACAGTTAATGTTAGCCAAACATCTAACTGTGTGGAAACACCTTTAGCCGCCTGTGAACTGACATGCCATTCTACAAGATGCCGCTAATAAATCGTGGATGTGTGTTGAAATACGGACGTTAGCAGAGTCCCTCGACTGAGCCATCGGTTTGTGTTGTTGCTAACAAGCTATGCTAGCTAACGTGTGTTGCTGAGTGGCACGAATGTGCTGCAGTTTATGACGCGTCGCTTCCTCGTGGTGCGGTGAGAAGAGCTTTAGACATTTGGGCTTTTACGAAATTCTGGTGAGATATTCGACCAGCTGGTTGGCTGCATGGAGACGCTGACCTCCGCTCGTGTCAATAACAGCAGCTTTAACTGTTGCAAAAGGGAACAGGCTGTTATTTGAGTGCGAGGATGAAAACGAAGCGTCCGCACCAAAACAACGCCGCGATTGGCCAGAATCTGGACAGGCGTCGCTCTCATTGGCGCAGCTCTATGAAACCCCGCCTCCTCTACAATGTGATTGGTCGTATGCAAATGAAACCCTCGGCTTCTTGTTTTGAAGTTGTCAAACGCACTTAACGTTGAATGTGCGCTGTGGTGCACGCTGTGTTGTAGAGACACATTTCACTTTGTTTTCAGTATTTTTGTATATTGTTTGTTACTGTCTTCTAGTACTATTACAATGTAGTTAATGTTTAGTTACCATTAATAGACAAGTAGCCTAACAGCAGTATATATTTTGCACAATTTCCACATTAATTCACATTAAGTTTGTACAAAGCTTTCTTATTTTGATTTGATCTGTATCTGTGAATAGCTTTAATGTCATTTTATTTCATGGTGTCGCTTTCCTCATTTTTTTCTTTTCTTTCTGTCTTTTTAACCCCACACGAGTCAATAAAGGGTCATCATATCCTACTAATGTATTTTCTTGGGTGGCCCTGTGTAAAATCAACGTGACATATGTAGTAATTAGAAGAATAAATAAATATGATTGTGAACTAAACATTAAGCGCAACGAGTGGAACACAGATAAATTGTAATAATGCATTTAATTTATATAGCGCATTTCATAATACTCAAAGTTTGTGTGTTTTATTCAGTCAATCATTACAATACAATATTCCATATAATTGTATATTATAATACACAAAGTCACTTTACACAACATTTAAAATATCCTAAAAGCTACGCAATAAAACAAATAGAATAATGAAACGAATACAAATAAATAATAACAACATTGTGTGTTGCCTACTCCTATAATATCACATTTGGGTTATTATTTCAGAGGGTACAGTATGTTTTTTTTTATTTATGTCAATGCAAATGCCATGTTGGCTCGCACCGGAGTCCTCTTGCCCCACCCCCACCCTGCCGGGTTGATGTGTCTCTGGTGGGGTGAGGTGAGCATCACCCCATTCGTTCCGTGTGGCAGACAGGCAGCCTTTCGACAGCATGACGAGGTGACACAAGTTTATAGGATGTTTCATTAGTTGATCTGTCTCTGCTGAGTTGGTGGCCGTTTTTATTTTTATTTTGGTGTGGTAACAGTCTTTCTAGTCCACTTAATTGAGTAGAACTAGGAATTTACGCAGAAGGTGCACTGAGGCGTTGTGATCAAACTGCGTTGGTACAATAGATGCGCGCGGCATTGCTCGGCTTGTACCCGCAAATGATGTTGAGGCTTTTTTTGAGAATTTATTGACAAGTCCATCGTGGCCGAGCCGAAGGAGATGTGGAGGGGTTGATGCTCCTCCCCCAGCATGGGATCTTTGTTGAATTACCCGATGGTAAAAACAAACAAACAAACAAACAACACACAAAGCTTTTCTAACATCAGCCTCACATCCTTCTGCTGACTCGTCTGATACTTTAACCCCGCTGCCAGCTGATGAACGTTGTTGTTTGCAGAGGACCGCCGGCAGCAGCTCGGACGGGACGGAGGACTCGGATTTTTCCGCCGACCTCGAGCACGCGGAAGCTTCTGAGAGCGCGCACAGGCGCAGCAGCACGCGCCTCACGCGCGCGTCCCTGCGCCTCAGCCGGAGCTCACAAGGTAATAAACGTTTCAGGCTGAACTTCAATGGGACACCCATGCGACCTGGTTGTGTCAACCTTTTCCTAAAAAACGAATGTAATAACACCAGTATTTTCTTGCCTTGGACTTTAGAAAGTTAGACGTATAATTTGTATATATATTGTTAGTTTATAATTAAATCCATTTATTATATCACCGATTTTAGTTTTCTGCTTGTTTTCTTTTTGATTTGTCGTGCATTTATGTTCTTCATTTCATACATATTTAATCTCACATATTCATTACATAGCCACACATTTACACTAACATTTAATTTAAGTGTCATTTGAATGAGGGATGATGTTTTCATTCAGGGACCACAAGGAGACACCACACACACACACACACACACGCGCACACACACGCACACACACGCACACACACGCACACACACACTTGAACAGTGTCTATTATCTAATTCATGAATGGGTTCAGCAAGCCTGACTCCGCCAACTTATTGTTGTGAGAGAAGTTGGCTGCGCTGTCCTCGTCCCTGTAGGGGCTTAATAAAAAAAGCACAGATGCCGTCTTTTTTTTTATTCCCCCAAAAAAAGAAGCGGATAGAGAGGTTCAGTGTTCTTTTATGCTGCGGGATTAATCTCTTCTTTATCATTGAGGCCATTTTCAACAAGTAACTCTGTCTTCTTCTTCCCATTGAGTTAGTCTACAGGCTGCTCAGGTTAAACAAATTATATCTAGAATTTGCAAAACTTAGATTTGAAAAATAGATTTCAAATTTAAGTTTCCAGATAAACAATTATCGTGCAAAATTATTATGTTCATTATCATCTAATCTGCTGATTGTTTTCTTGATTAATCTTTGCTGACATGATGAATGCCCTAATGATCTTAAACCAAGATAAAAAGAATGTTACAGTAAAAATATATACAAACAAGTACAATATATCTGAATTAAAATCCAAGAGCTGTGCCGTTTTTAGAAATTGTCGGAGCAAATCCTCGCAATGTAGGAGCTGAAACTAAATTATTTGTCTCTGGATAAAATGACTTAAATGATCAATTGATCATCAAAATTGTTGTCAATTAAAAGCCCACTTTAAATGTCGCCAACTAAAAGTAGTAATGCCGTAAAGGAAAATAAATGCATTTAAATGTAAAGAAACATGAGCAGGAAGGTCCAAATGATATTTCGGAGTGTATTCATCTTTAATCGGTATATTAATGTTGTAGGTGGTACCTAAAATCATTTTGGAAATCATTAGGTAATCTCTTGCCTTCTAGATAACTGCAGGTCAGTGCGGAGCAGTTCTCCTGCAGCCACTGGTCCAGACGACGGCCAGGATTCAGCGGCAGAGGCGGCGGCGGCGGCAGTGGCAGCAGTGGCAGCGTCAGTCTTTTCCTCCGGGCGCAGGATCACACGCAGCCAGCAGGGGGCGACAAATACCGCACCCAAAAAATACCCACTGCGTCAGAGCAGGTCGTCTGGCTCAGATACCGAGGCTAATGGTGAGAGCAGCAGTGTTTGCCATATATGTCTTGGATATTGGACCTATACATGACTTTAAGGGATGCTTTCAACCATTTTCATTGAAAGTGGATGCTGTTTGGGTTTTTTATGAAAGTGGAAACAGAGGCACAGTTAGGCAGTAAAGTCAGAGAGGAGGGCGAGAGCGAAAGGGAGAGTAAAAGGTCATGCTGATGAGGAGATGAAGGAGTTGTAAAAGGAAGCTGGAAGAGAAAAGAAGGATTGAGATGATGACGATGAGGAGGGGAAGTAGGAAGAAGAGCGTCTATCTGCGTGTTTCATTCTGTGCCCATTCAGCTAACGTCATGAGCCCTGTCTGTGATCACAGTGTGTTCCTGACTATAAAGAAGACAAATATGTCTTGGCACATATCCTGTTTTCTCTCACTGGGATGAATTAATTACCTCACACGGAGAGACCAGGATCCGTTGTCTAACTTCAGACCCTGTAGAAGGTGCTGATCTGTAACCATTTAAATTAAAAAAAGAGATATATCTGCGCCTTAGGTCGTTTGGTTGTTCGACGTTATCGTTTCTTGCCTTAACTCGGAGTCAAACAGTGAAACAATATTCAGAGGAATGTTATAATACGCAGCCTAAACATATTTTTTTATTTTTCAAAGTAAACCAAGTTAGTCTGTTTACAAAATAGAAAGATGAAATGTGAAAAGTCAAAGGAAAATTCGAACAACTCTAAACACAATCATAGAATCGTACAGTAGCAGATATGGATGGAAAGCCAAGCGGCTAAGAGGTTAATGGCTCCCCTTTAGGAGCCATTAACACAATTCAGGAGCCGAATAGCTAGAAACCTTATTATCAAGATTCCTGTGAGCATAAACAATTATATTGATGCTTGCAAATTAAAATCTTAGATGCCAGTTTACAAACATTGAGCAAATTAAAAACATCACAGGCCCTCAGACGGACCCTTGTGGAACACCAGATTTAATGTTAACGGGGGCTAATTCCTCCATAGGTGACAAATTGACCCGGACCATTTGATGGAGTGCTGCAGGAATGAATCCTAAAACCTTGAAATGAGTCAGCATTTTCCTGTTCCCCCGCCTCGAAGTCAATAGGTTCTTCGGTTAGATTTAACAAAATAATGGGGTTTGTCATATTGTACCTCTGTGCATCCCTGTTCGCTGGACTTCCTGCTGGGTTCCTCAGGAAAGTGACTAGCCTGAATGCATTTGGTGATAGGAAAGATGCTTTGGGGTGTAACACACATCTCAAGACATTGCAAAGCACTGGAAGGGGTTTGCAATTTCTGAGTTAAAAGAAATCCGCCCTGATGTCTTGAAGAGTCCAATGTGACAGGGAGACATAGGAGAGGAAATGTGCTGCAATGTGTACCAATCACCTGCCAGTGTTCTGCTGCGGTTACATCTGTCTTTACGATTGTATTTCTCTGCCGGCAGCCACTGCTGGAGGGTGTTAGCTGCATCTGTGTGTGGTCACAATTTACAGACGATAGTGAACTCCCTTTAGATCGATTTGTGGTAAACGATTGAAAAATGAGAACGCTGTTTTAATCGTGGATTTTCTTTTCACTTGCTCGGCAGCATGAAAGCCTCCCCCGACTTTCGGACTTTTCATTCACGGTTGAAACCCACCGATTTATGCAGAGGTCGGCGTCCTTGTAATCATTCCCTCTCATTCCCTTTGTCCTGATTGGCTCAGCAGACCTGAAGCGGGGGGCCGACCGGGACGAGACCCCTCCCCGGACCCCGACGGGCAACGCCCCGTCCTCGGAGTCCGACATCGACGTTTCCAGCCCCGGCAACGACCACGTGTCTTCTAGCAACGACGTTGTAGTGTCGCAGGAGGAGGACGAGAGATTGGCCAAAGAGCTGTCGCTCAAAGAGGCCGCCGCCCACGACCTCTCCCACCGGCCCAAACGGCGGCGCTTCCACGAGAGCTACAACTTCAACATGAAGTGTCCCACGCCTGGATGCAACTCGTTGGGTGAGGGCACAAACACGCCAACGTTTTTTTTTTTTTTTCATGGGCTCAGATGTTGCCACTCCCTACATCTTCTCCCTTTCTGTCTCTCGCTTTTTCTCTCAGGTCATCTAACAGGGAGGCATGAGAGACATTTCTCCATATCGGGATGTCCTCTCTACCACAATCTCTCTGCTGATGAATGCAAGGTACACACACACACACACACACACACACGAACATACACACATACACACAAAGACATATCAACAATGACTCTAGGGACTATTTTAAAACAGAGAATTATCCCACGGGAAGCTCCCACCATTTCATGTATTTTCTGTTATCTTCCTTTTTTTCCATTTTTTTATTTTTTTTAATTGCTAAAATCTGTAAAACATTTCTTTTGCTGCTTTTATGATATTAATCATTAATCAAACCAAGTTTCTTTAGTTTCTTTAATATCCCATCGCACTATGACCAAGTGTCCAGTGCATGAAACTGAAGGAAACCAACAGATATAAATCGAAGTTGTCAAGCTGCGAAGCTTCCAGGAACACGGAGGGGGTTGCTGCAATTCTTTTTTTGATTTTTGTCTCCGCTGTCGGGGTTGTTGTGAGTCACTGGTGGCTGACACAGTGTTGATGTTTTGTTAGGGCAAGGCATCGACGCGCGAAAAACAGGCCGAGGAAAGGACGCTGTCACACCGCCAGGACGAGAATAGACACTCCACAAGAAACCAGGTAACACACACACACACACACACACACACACACACACACACACACACACACACAGATATAAACAGCAAGTGCATCAGACAGGCATAACACATGGTGACACATAAAAACAGATACATGTACACACACACACACACACACACATATATATATATATATATATATATATATATATATATATATATATATATATATATAATATTGTAAGCGTACTGAATATCAGGAAATCGTGTTCTATTTATCAACTGAAGTGAGCAAGTGAATCCAGTTGAAAGCTGTGACCAGTCCTCAATTTCACCTGTCCGATTCACTTCATCATGAGCTGAAGGTGTGTGTGCCTGTGTGTATGAAGGGGGAATTCCCGCATTGTTAAAAGCAGTAATACCTCAGGTCTGAGATCACACTGTGATTCCTCAGTCCAGCAGGGTTAGAGGCAAAGTGATGACGGGCCACTGTTGGTTGAGTCACAGTGAGTGTGAAAGGACGCTTCCTGGTCTGATGTAACTCATTGGTTCCTTTGACAGAGACCGTGCTCACTGATCAACAGAGAAAAGGCTGTAAATGAGCTGTTCCAAAACCCCTAAACCAAAACAAAATTACATATTTTATAAAATAGCAGGATTAAACTAATGGCAAAGTATAACATATGGTAGTTTTCTGCCAGCTCAAAGGGTATATCCATATACATTTTGTCAGCCTGTGCACAGCTTGTCAAACAAATTTGAAATGTGAGACGATAAGGCCTTTATATATGTATAACATAGCTGTGTTTTTTTTTTCAAAAGTATATTTATGACGTAGGGACAAATACAGTATCCAAAAGTAACAAATATCTCCAGCTGAACCGTGGGAGTAATCTGAAACAGAAATTAATTAAATGAATAAAAATGAATAAAAAGATTGAAATGAAAAAAAAAATACCATATCTCAGTCTTATCTGCTCAACTGTTACTGAAACATAGCTGTTTTAGAGTGTATTCAAATTCTTATAAATCTAAAGTCATGTAGATTAGATCAAACTATTTGCCTTAATATTTGGCTTATTGCATTGGTATGTTTGTAAGCAGTTGGCTGTCTGTGCAACCATGAGTATAGATCACTGTATCATCAGCATATTGCTGGATCTCTTCAGACGCAGGCATATCTTTTATGTAAAGACAACATAAAAGTGGCCCCAGTATAAATCCCTGTGGGACACCGATATCGGTGTTAACAGAAACGTACTTACAATCGTGAACCTTAACAATTTCTGTTTATTTTTCCATTACACCAAGCAGTAATAAAACATCAATAACACGAGTATTAATAGAACATTTATACATCTCAGCGAGACATTATTTATTTATATCGGCTCATCAGGCAGTGTTTGTCTCTTTGTGGTTTCAGGCCCCGTCAGACCGCCAGCTGCGCTACAAGGAGAAGGTGACGGAGCTGAGGAGGAAGAGGAATTCTGGCCTCAATAAGGAGCAGAAGGACAAGTACATGGTAAGTGTGCGAGAAACGAACGTGTTTACTCCTTCGTATGCCTCCGTATCCTTACCCATTCATATTTTGAAAGTCTTTCCCCTCCCCCCCACGCCCCAAACCCCACTTCCAGGAGCACCGCCAGAGCCACGGAGCGAGCCGGGAGCCGCTGCTGGAGAACATCACCAGCGACTACGACCTTGAGCTGTTCAGGAAAGCTCAGGCACGTGCCTCGGAGGACCTTGTAAGAGAGAAAACTCATCCTCACCTCCCTCCCTTAAGCCTAATTCATGCTTCTCCGTCAGGTCGACGGCGTACCTACGCCGTAGCTTACGCGTCGACGCAGACCCCTACGCCGTAGCCTGACGCGCACCTCCAAAAAATCCTAACTACGCGTCGCGTTGACGCGGACCGCAACGCTGTGATTGGTCCGCTCAGAACGTAATTTCCAGCGGTTGCTCTTTCCGGTTTGTCTTCCTACACCGCTATTTTTAAAGTTCTTGTAGACCGGTAGTAACAATGGACCAAACAGAAGAACGAATCATCGAGGAGGTCAGGAAATACGACCACCTTTATAACTTTTCTTCGAGGGACTACAAAGACTGCAAAATGACATTAAACTCATGGCGAGAAATCGCGCAAAACACAGCCACACCCCCCTGGCGGCATGGCGGTTAATTGCAGAGCAACGCGGACCCTCGACGCAGAACTTCGAATGCTCAACGGCTGCGTCAGGTCGACGGCGTACGTACGCCGTCGACCTGACGGAGAAGCATGAATTAGGCTTTACTCTTTCCCGCTTCCCTTTGTTTTATGGTCCCCCCTCCCCTCTTTCTGCATTATTCCTCTTCTTCTCTGTTTCAGTCAGCAAACCCTCCTCTGCAGCCACAGGACGAATCTGAGATATTTTTGGTAGTTTGGACAATCACTTCCTGTTATTCTGTGTTTGTTTTTTTCTTCTGCTCTGTTACTTTATGACCATTCAGATTATTCAGGCATTATTCTCCTCCAATCACACAGACGGTTTTGAATGTTTTAGTTGGTTCCCTACAAACCGCATGTGCTTACAAAAAAACAACTAAAAACCGCACAATAGATTCAGATTTGCCGTTTCAAGCTGCTATTGGTTTGTATTTCACTACGAAATAAAAGTAATGGTATCATTGCACGATAATGCAGCCAGTCTTAAATTATATCTTCAGGCCTTAAATCATGTTCACACTATTTAAGTCTTAAATTCAGTTTCACGGATTTTGGAAATACGTTGGTACCAAAAGGGCACTATTGTCAGACATATCTTATCTCCTGGTTGCTTCTGAAAACGTCTTAAAAACCCTTGCAGACGACATGTAAACGTGTAAATTAGTTTAAAAGCTTAATTTTAGGCCTTTTCCTATTGGTTCCCCATTGTAATCTTTCTTCCTGCATCTTGTGGTTGTTCTATCTGGATGGTTGCCTCCACTGAGGTTTTCCTCTGTATGCTCTTTGGTTCACCGGATTCTCTCCCCTGAATAATTGGGATCTTTTCTTCTTTCTCTTCTCTTCTCTTCTGTCCTCTCTTCTCGTCCTCTTTCTGTTCCTTTTCACTTCTGGCCCCCATCTCCCCGTCCCTCCTGTCCTGGCCTCTACAGGAGAAACTTCGGCTGGCCGGCCAGGTGTCGGAGGGCAGCAACATGATAAAGACCATTGTGTTCGGCCGCTACGAGCTGGACACGTGGTACCATTCCCCATACCCAGAGGAATACGCCCGCCTGGGGAGGCTCTACATGTGCGAGTTCTGCCTCAAGTATATGAAGAGCCAGACCATTCTGCGGCGGCACATGGTGAGGCAGCTCCTTCTCTGCAGGTCCTTTTGAAGTCAGATAATTACTGTGTGTGAAATCAATCTCATGTACTCTTTTTTTTTTTTTTTTTTTTTTACTAACAATCCCACAATGCAATGTGTCTTGAAACCAGTGGTGTATAAAGTACCCAAAAGCCGTACTTGAGTAAAAGTAAAGATACCTTACTGGAAAATTACTCCAGTAAAAGTAAAAGTCACCTATTAAAATACTACTTGAGTAAAAGTCTTAAAGTATCTGATATTTTCTGTACTTAAGTATCAAAAGTATTTTTCTGATATAAAATGTACTTAAGTATTGAAAGTAAAAGTAGAAGTACATGCTTTTAATAAAAAAGCAATGGGTCAGAGTTTTGAGAATTATGAAGTTTATTCTTTTAAGTGCTGTGGCCACCATGACCAAGGACAAGGAGTTGTGTTGATAAAATAACTGGGTTGGCTGTGATCCATCCACATATATTATGTACAACATAATATATTGTACCTAAGTATACTTTTGCATCTACTATGAACTTATCATCATAATTCTCCAAAAAGCAATATGACACTATGAAGGACTTGTAACAGTGTGGTTATAAGTATGCTCATTCCGCCCGCCGTGGGTCTCTTGGTACCGGTCTGTGGGTCTCTTGGTACCGGTCTGTGGGTCTCTTGGTACCGGGCCACAGAAAGAATGAATGAAACATTTCAATTAAATAAAAAAAAAAATCAAGGCCGGAAAGATGTTTTATTGTGAAAAATGACCGCATACATCCGTCTGTGGTAACCTCAGACGGAATCTCTTGACACATGTCAAGATGTTACGTTACTCTAAAAATGAAACGTAAGTCTGTTACAACTCTGTCGGTGATCTGGAAACCAAGGCAGAGTATCCTGAGATCGCCAAAAAAGCATGAAAACCTGCTTCCATTTCAACATCCTGTCTTTGTGCAGCGGGTTATAAGTTAAGCAGTAGACTGGACTAAAGGTTTAGTTAGCAGTAGACTGGACATAACGAACACACACGTCAGGTGTCGTTGTCTCCCGTCTTTCCGAGGTCGGACCCGGTCCGTGAAAATATTGTCTTCACGTAACCGGTCCGTGACGCATAAAGG
Source organism: Myoxocephalus aenaeus (assembly GCA_038501785.1). Taxonomy (NCBI): domain Eukaryota; kingdom Metazoa; phylum Chordata; class Actinopteri; order Perciformes; family Cottidae; genus Myoxocephalus; species Myoxocephalus aenaeus. The sequence continues at coordinate 180,532 of JBAMJR010000348.1, forward strand.
TTTGGGAGCGCTGGACTAGAGGATGTAGAGGGAAAATGCAAAACATTGTGATTCGCAAAACCTGCTTGGTGGAGTCTGTGTTCCACCACAGTCCCCGATGTTTTTTTTTTTCTTTCTAAAATTAGATTTGATTTTGTAGCGAGTAACGAAGGTTTCAGGAGAAATGTATCGGAGTAAAAGTATCATTTTTCTTTGCAAAATGTAGTGAAGTAAAAGTAAAAGTAAACAGAAATATAAATAGTAAAGTAGAGTACAGATATCCCCAAAAACTACTTAAGTACAGTAACGAAGTATTTCTACTTCGTTACTATACACCACTGCTTGAAACCTTACTTGCAATTCCTCCTGGTCACACTCTATTGGACTTACCTAGATGTCCAATATCAGATTAATACAAAGTGGGGCTGATACAATACACCAAACTTCTGAACCCTTCGTCTTTGCCTTCTAATTTTGCTAGTTTATGCGTACTGTAGTTTCACAAACTTCAAACCGAAATGGTCTTGTACTTTAATCCAATTCCATTTGTAAAAGTCTTTAATTCAGTGATATATATATATATATATTTATATTTAATGTATCTGTCTGTTCTTTGAAGTTTCAATGGTCTTTCCACTGTGGAGATGATCTATCGTTAGAAAAAGTGTTAAACAAAATTGCATTCTTCTGTTTCAGTATTTTCATGATAATTTGTAAAAGTGTAAAAAACGCTAAATACTGCAAATTCTGCCTGGTGAGGTTAGGAAGCGGTACTTTATCGGAGCTGAAATGTCTCTGATTGATAACCAAAAAGTTTGAAGCTTCCAGTCGGTGGTGTTGAAGCATCAAAGTGCAAATGGACTGTGGCACGAAATGAGCCTGGGCCTTAGTTCCAACTCTAACCTTACTATCTTGGCGCCTGAGGCGACTCATAATTGTATTCCCAGACCATGCCGACTCTATTTAGATAGACTGTATACTTCCCCTCCTGATGCAGTTCACACCATTTCTATATTGGAGTGAGAGAAGAAAAAAAGAGGAGCTTTGACCGGAGCGGGAGCTCTGCTGAACTTCATGGTTTGGATGTGGCCATTTTTGCAACATTAACTTGAATTTCTAACATAAATTAAGAACATCTAAGATAAGGGCAATTTATCAAGCAGGGAGGATCCTGTGTAGTCAGAATATATCTGGCTCTGTTCCCTTTTGATTATTTTTCTTCTATCCAGAACGAGCACCATGCGAAACTAAAAGTAAAATGTTTGGCTAACTTCTATACGCTGCTTTCTCTCTTCTCTTGTCGCATAAAGGCTAAGTGTGTGTGGAAGCACCCTCCAGGTGACGAGATCTACAGGAAGGGGAACATCTCTGTCTTTGAGGTGGACGGAAAGAAGAACAAGGTAAAAGAACGCCTTTCCCAGAGGAAGGTTCGGGTATCGCCGGGTTTCACGCAAGAACATTTTCACATTCTTATCGCAAGCTTTTCTTACTCGTCCCAAGTCGGACTGGCTGAACTCCTAACTGCACGAAGGTGTCAGAAATGACCTGCTGTTCATGAGAGTGCATTATTTACATTTGGTCATCAGCATAGTCGGTGCTATACAGATTGAACTGTTCTGCTAACTAACAAAGACATGTAGCAGCCTTAGTGGTCTCTTTAGGGGACTAGAAACGATTAGGAAATATTAAAACAAGGGTTTTCCCCGCTGTAGTGAACGGCAGACTGTCTGTACATAACTTGTCAATCGGTCTTTGAATGAACTTGTTAAGTTCATTCAAACTTAAAAGATGAGAACATTTCTGAATGCAATCACTGGAAGGCTCTTTGGCACCTTTACTGTGGGCAAGTATCAACAGTGTGAGCATTAAGGAAAGTTGATGCTACCTTCAAGTACCTTTTTGGTTGATTAGCAGTGTGCAGCCCTGTGTCTATGGGCTTTCTAACCTGTTGGTGTGCCTGAATGTGATACTCCCACACCTAATGGATCTGTCTGTGTGAGATTAGCCAGAGTTGCGTTCCCTGGAGACTTTAATAAATTACACTGCTCTCCCTTTCACAGATTTACTGCCAGAACTTGTGTCTCCTGGCAAAGCTCTTCCTGGACCACAAGACTCTGTATTACGATGTTGAACCTTTCCTCTTCTACGTCATGACCGAAGCTGACAACACAGGCTGCCATCTAGTCGGCTACTTCTCCAAAGTAAGCAAATGTCCAGTGTTTACCAGAGAAAAAAGAAATCAGCTTAAGTGAATATGCACAGCCAAAATGAGATCGGTAAAAGTAAAGATCGGACTATATCCTCTGCCTGTGTAAATATCAGCTCAAAATATCAGCTTCCTCAAATTCCAGAATATTAGTACTGATGCCAGCCGCTGAAAAACCCATTTCAGTTTACGGATTCATTCTCCCTCTGCAGGAGAAGAACTCTTTCCTCAACTACAACGTGTCCTGCATCCTCACCATGCCGCAGTACATGAGGCAGGGCTACGGCAAGATGCTCATTGACTTCAGTGAGTCCATACGCCGTGTGTGTGTGTGTGTGTGTGTGTGTGTGTGTGTGTGTGTGTGTGTGTGTGTGTGTGTGTGTGTGTGTGTGTGTGTTTGCCTCATAAACTTAAAACACAGGCCAAGGGCTTCTGCGCAGCGCAATAACACCAGATTTAGGAGGCTGTCTGGAGCACTTTCCCTTCTGAGGAAACCGTTACACACTCTTGTTTTCTGGCTATTACAGTCATTAATTTATAATTTTTTTTCTGTATGCTTATTAGATTTCCTCACGGAGAGAAGGTAATGCTTGAGGAGGAGTGTAGCCAACAATAATAAATGTTCTTTCTGATCTGCCCTTTTCAGGCTACCTGTTGTCTAAAGTGGAGGAGAAGGTGGGCTCACCTGAGCGCCCCCTGTCTGACCTGGGCCTCATCAGCTACCGGAGTTACTGGAAGGAGGTGCTGCTGCGCTACCTGAACAACTTTCAGGGCAAAGAGATCTCCATCAAAGGTCAGAGCTGGACCACACTCTCCGAAGTGCTGCCAAGAGATAGGAAGAAAAAAAAGCGTGTGTGTGTGTTTTATGTGCACGCATACATTCATGCGTGTCGTCTTTTGTGAATGGACCAGAGAACACTGTGGCCACTCCAAGTCAGCGTTCAGGTGATAAATGAAGGTGGATGCACCCGAGACTTAAACTCAAGCAAATCTCCAAATGCATTTAGTTGTTCCTGGTTGTATCCATTCTAGAGACAAGACAAAGACTCTTTGAAACTAGGAGCTACTAATAAATATTATTTTCCACTTTCACAGAGTTAAATCTGATAACCAACTTCAGTCCTGATCTAAACTATCAAATATTTATTCATTTTCAGAATTTTAACTATTTAAATGCCAGTTTGTTTACGTATTAAAAATAAAACATTATAACAAATGTAACACTCACAACCTTGCCATCCACAAATGGATGCCAAATGTATTAACACAGACAAAATGATCGTAAAATTGAAAAGACAACAAATGTCCGTATGTTAACATGCTCCCAGTTACAGCTGTGATGTCAAGCAGGTATAATGCTCACCAACTTAGTTTAGCGTGATAGCACGCTATCATTTGCACGAAACACAAAGTACAGCTGAGGCTGATGGGTCTTTAGTTTTGAAGGTATTTCGTAAGAAAAACAAAAAAAGGTGGTGATGCTGCTGGAGGAAGGGTTTGCTAAAGTTATGACAATTCATAAGTTATTCGGGATTTTGAGCATTTAGTTAAGTCTTAAATGCTCAGACTCAATATGATTTATTTACTTTTTAGTTTGAAATAGTTCCAGTTGACAATTCCAGCTGACTAAGACACAATATTGCACTTAGTTTTAGATGAGTTACTGTTCACAAATAACTGATTCACAGTAATTCAAACATCTTTTTGTCACACTTATTAGAGGTAGCAAAAGCATCAAATAATAGATCAGACGGCAATCACAACAGTGTGACAAAGGAGCGGATAGTTCAGTAATAACACTCTGTTCCCTCCCGTTCAAGCCTCTTTGTGTCCTCTTTTTTCATAATTCCTGCATGTCATTTTGCATTTAGGAAGATCTTTTCAACTCATACAGAGTAATACAAATACCTCTTCTCAGTCATTTCCACTCTACATTCAAAATGCGTACCCTCCGTGCTACCATGATGCGAGCGCTCTGCCTCCGCCATTCTCCGTCATGCCTGTAGAGATTAGCGAACATTGTGCAAAGTGGGTTTTGGCATCATTCTGGAGCCTTCTGATTAGTTCTCGCTATACCTCTGTGTATGCACGTTGCATAAAAAGCTTTGGATGTGGTCATACTTTAGCTGTTGTGTTGAGTATTGTTTCAAGCCTCAACAATGATAAAACTGTTTAGCGAAATAAAAGTTTCCCTGTGATCTCTGATTGTATACGAGACATTACATGGTCATTGGTGAGAGTGCTGGTAGATGTTACCTTTAGGCACAAACAAGCTAGCCATTTCCAGTCTGTATCCCAAGCTAAGCTAACCACCTGCTGGCAGAAACAAGCTAGTTGTTACTATCTTTATCCTAAGCTAAGCTAAACACCTGCTGCCAGAAACATGCTAGCTGTTACCTATCTTTATCCTAAGCTAAGCTGATCACCTGCTGGCATAAACAAGCTAGCTGTTATCTATCTTTATCCTAAGCTAAGCTAACCACCTGCTGGCAGAAACAAGCTAGCTGTTATCTATCTTTATCCTAAGCTAAGCTAACCACCTGCTGGCAGAAACAAGCTAGCTGTTACTATCTTTATCCTAAACTAAGCTAACCACCTGCTGCCAGAAACATGCTAGCTGTTACCCATCTTTATCCTAAGCTAAGCTAACCACATGCTGGCAGAAACAAGCTAGCCGTTACCTATCTTTATCCTAAGCTAAGCTAACCACCTGCTGGCAGAAACAAGCTAGCTGTTACCTATCTCTATCCTAAGCTAAGCTGTCACCTGCTGGCATAAACAAGCTAGCTGTTATCTATCTTTATACTAAGCTAAGCTAACCACCTGCTGGCAGAAACAAGCTAGCTGTTACTATCTTTATCCTAAGCTAAGCTAACCACCTGCTGGCAGAAACAAGCTAGCTGTTACCTATCTTTTTCCTAAGCTAAGCTAAGCTAAGCTAACCACATGCTTGCAGAAACAAGCTAGCTGTTACCTATCTTTATCCTAAGCTAAGCTAACCACCTGCTGGCTATAGCCTTACACTGACCGACATGAGAGTGGTTTCAATCTTCTCATCTAACTCTTGGCAAGAAAGCAAAAGATATTTCTTTAACATTGTCACTGTGAGCCTTTTAGCGCGGTGGCTTCGGCATCAAAGCGCTGCTGTGTACAGCATCACAGAGCCGCTAGCATGGCAGAAGATTTGAAGTCTTCTTAATCAGTCTGGATCCCATCACTCTGACCCTCTCTTGTCCCACTCTTGTGTTCACAGAGATCAGTCAGGAGACGGCGGTGAACCCAGTGGATATTGTCAGCACGCTGCAGTCCCTCCAGATGCTCAAATACTGGAAGGGAAAGCACCTGGTTTTAAAGAGACAGGTAGGAAACAAAAAACATCAAATTGGAAATGTATTTCATGCTATTCTGACCGTTTGGTAGGGAATCCCTACTTTGCCCAGCTGGTAGCTGATTGCTTATCATGTAAGTTAAATCCCACAGCTCTACTAAAGTGTGTTTTCTCTCTGCAGGACCTTATCGACGACTGGAAGGCCAAGGAGACCAAACGCGGCAATGGCAAGACCATTGACCCCAAAGCCTTAAAATGGACACCGCCTAAAGGGACGTAGAGGAGCTTCCTTTCACACTACAAACCCAGAAACACACGCACACGCACATGCGCACACACACACACACACACACACACACAGACCGATCCTCCGCCGCACGCTGGCACACTCACAGACCCTGAGCCTAAACCCTCCCCACACACTCTTGTACAAAACCCTTTCAGCAGCTCGTTGTGTCCGTCGCTAACTCTGGGTTCAGCAGTCACCGTCGTGGCTCAACATGAGGTTCAGGATAAGAACACCGATACGATGCCTGGCCAGAGTATTTGTTTGAGCATTACACAAACATATGAGAAAAAAAAGAGTCATTAGGGAGTGTTTCTTTTGAAATAAACACTTAAAATTTGGTTGGTTAATTCATTCGTTGTGTTTAGAAGCAAATGAAACAAAAGTAATATAGCTTGTCCCTAAATAGTTATTTAAGCTAAGACGAGCAATAAACAATATATTACACTACAGGCGTATGCCACTGGCTATTACTGACTTAAATTACATTAATATATTACATGGTGCTTTTTAAAACATTTGTATAGAATTTTTATTATTTCACAAATTATTAATATGATTATTTATGTTATAATTTCTTTTTTTATATATTTAATTGTGACCACTTTGGGGTTCCATAGCGGAGAATCAGCTGTTCCCGATTTTACTTTTAGATTTAATATTTTCCAACAAACAGTGTGATTAAATTACAAAATAATTAGCTAAGCAAACGGCCGGTGATGTCTGTCTGCGTAAGATTGCCACTGACCTCATTTGTTGTCTGAGAAGTGAAAGTAATTGTGCGTTGTTAGAGTACTCCTCCCTGCCACTTGGTTAGCACGGAGCGCCAGGCACACCCGCTAACCCAATCTGAGGCAGCCGGTATTGAACCGGTGCTGCTTTTCATTCTGTTCTCGAGGTGGTCGACACAACGCAGGTCTGCAGCGCGTTGACTCATGCGATGCATTTTGACAGACACAGACCAGCTGGCTGTGATTAAACAGGGCACGGCCTGGGCCAAAAAAACAATGAATGCAGTTTATAGGAATAGGAGCTCAGGTCACATGGCTAAACAGAGAGTTCCCAAACAGATTTCTTTGAGAATTGGAAAACAAAATTTGAACAGGACTAACAGGTATGGAAGCCTTGAGAGAAAGGGAGAAAAACTAATTCTGGCAATCAATTTTTTTACGTTTGATCCAAATAGTTTTCTCTCCCGTGTTTATGACTTAAAAGAGGTGAGAAAAAAAGTTTTGCCTTTCTACGTTTTGTAATCGAGAAATTAAAACTCACCTGGAAGAAAACATTAATGCTTTTATTCCTATTGAAAATCAGTATTAAATGAGTACTGCAACAACAAAACGACAACTTTTCACCTGCTTTCACGGATGAAAAAATAGTAACTTTAAGGAAATATCCTGTTCTTAAGGCATGAACACAGGAGAGAAAATCTATTCAGATCAGACTGAGAAACAGCAGAGGTTTTTTTTCTTCCATCAAAAAAAATATAACCTTCACTTAACTATTGCCAATACAGATATTGTAGTACTTTATAGTGTGAATGATTGGGTATCAGCTGCAGAGTGATGTTGCCTTTCATCATGCATCCACTACAATTAAATATGATTTAAATATAAGTCTTTAAAAAATATATATCTACAGTCAGATGGTTTCTTTTACGGATTCTCTTTTTGTGTAAGAAATGGTGCTGGACAGGCCAGAGGGTACAGACATTTATCTGACTCTTAACAGTGACTGTTTGAACCCAGAGCTAAACAATAACTCAGCATCTCTCTCATGCGACACACACACACACACAGACACACACACACACACAGACGTTGTGTCCAGTATTTAACCCATCGCACCAGTCAGGAAGCTATAGCTGCCACTGGCCGTGCTCGGACCTTGTTGTGTCGACGGGACGGGACCGACCTGTCTTCCCTTCTTCTCTTTAGCCTTTCATCTTCGGGGCGGCCATGTTGTTTTCTGACGTCTGCAGTCTGACGGCGAACAGTGAAGGTTCATGGGGATCTCAGCCGTCCTCTGTGTCGGAGCTCAACACGTCGCCGTCCTTTCTGTGTCCTTTTGTGGTAGTTGTGTTAAAGTTCTCAATGATATTTTATACTTTTTCTACCTCTAAGGTTTACCACTGTAGAAACGCTAGAACGGCCCATTTTAAGCTTGTCCCCCCCCCCCCCCCCCCCCCCCCCCCGCCCCTTTTTTAATCTGTGTCTTTACATGTGAAACTATATAGCTGTGTTCAGCCAGCAAGAGTTTTTTTTTTTTTTTACTAGATAAAAAAAAGTATGCTATTTATATTCTTAAAAGAAAAATGTTAACTGCGTATAACGTAAAAGACAGGTAGAGGATTGCTACTCTATAGAACCGTCTGCCTTGTAAATATGAATATTTATCTCCAAATTGTATGTGTCTTTACAAGGTAAAGGGGGAAGAATCCAATCAACCAATCAACAAGGACAATGACAGTAGTAATTTACATTTCAGAGGTGTATCTCCTTTTATCAAAAGTGACATGATATTGAATCGAAACATGTCACTTTTGGACATTTCCACTACATTTTACCACCATAATTGCAGTTTGGAAAATACAACAAATTTTTCGTTTGAGACCAATTAGCATTTTGTATTATTATTTTGGTCTTTTCAGCAAAACTGTGTGTGATTTGAAAACACTGTATTTTATTGAGAATCTTCGTATGTCAATTTAGCAACCAGCTTGTGAGAATCGTTGGAGTGGTTTGGCATTTGGGGAAATGCGCTTATTCACTTTCTTGCCTAGAGTTAGGCGAGAAAATCGACACCACTCTCTAAATATAAAGAAAGCTGCAGCCAGTTAGCGTAGCTTAGCACAAAGACTAGAGACAAATGGATTGTTAAGCTTATGCTAAGCTAACAGGCTGTTGGCGCTAGCTACAAATATAACCAATATAGAGTGGAATCATTCTTCTCATATTCATTCATATGTGGAACTAGTCCTTTAAACATTGTGCATGAGTTTAGACAGCAGTTGGCTGTGAAATCGGAGGTGTGTTGCCAACAATGTCAGATTGAATCATCTTTTCTTTTCTTTTTCCAAATGCTTTTTTGTTTTGTCGCTTTTGTGTCACAATGTTCATGTGTGGAGGAATCTTCCCTTTAACAGCCTAGAGTTACATTTCTTCTTTCACGGTATAAGAAAGGTTGCCTTTAAAATTCTATAAGGTTGGAGATGTGTTTCTGTGTCTCTTGCTTTTTTTAATTTTTTTTTTTTATTGTGATGTTTTTTCTTTCAGTCATCTGTAGATTTCTATGATGATTTTCTCTAATTCTGTGGCTGGGGGGGTCAAACAGGCCACGCGTTTCAAAGGACAACGTTCATCCACTTTAGCACCTGTTCTCAACAAAACCTCTCCGAGACGGGCTACTGGATTTAACTCGTGGCTGTAGGGAGTGGGTCGTCTCGCCAAATCTTAAGTGCATTTAAAATAAAGTGCACTTTCACAGGGGAAAAAATCCACCCTAAAACACACACACACACATCTTGATGACGATGAACCGTACACGACTGGGCCGATCTTGTTCTTGACTGTACTTTTTGCTTTTGTCAAGCTTTTGTATTACCTGCGTAGGTATGACTGGGCTGCCATGTTGTACGGATACTTAACATACAATCCATCATTAGCAGAGAGAATGTTTTGTTCTCGCAGTAGCAGAAAAGGGACCTGAATGTATTTTATTTTTTCTTGATTGGAAAAGTCTCATTAAACCATGAAATTGAACACTACAAGATCACAAATCGATCACAATGTATTCGTGTGAAATTTCCCTTTTAATGCTTTTTTGTTTTTGTTTGTCCGTCTGTCTTTTCATCCTGATGTCTTGCCGTTTTCCCCCGAGCCAGTGGCAGCTATAGATGAGCGGCTTCAGAGCACCCCGCTGGTTATTACCACACCTGACATGAGGTCCCAGTTTGCTTTCCGTCACCTTCCATAGACCGCCAGTGAGCTGTTGTAGTACCGCAGCACCTAAACGCACCCTAAACGCTACCTATTTAAACTACGCGCCGGAAGCAGCGACGCACAAAAGTAGCGCGGCGTCGATATGTAGCTCGGTTGTGCTTTTGTACTTGCTTCTCCGCCTCCGCTCCCCTTCAATAAATGCAAGTGGTGAAACAAAAGGCGCAGCTTGGTCCTGTGTGTTGCTTCATATGATAAGAGGGTAATTTAAGGGGTTACTTAAATCATAAAAAATGTGTATTAATAATACCCTAACTGACTCATGGGTCTTTATCATGACCAGGTGTGCGTAAGCTGTAATGTGGCCATGACACGTCCCCTCTGGAGGTGATTCAGTGCGAGGGTTGAGGGCATTGTGGGTAGAAATAATTGTAGTCCCTTTTTTTTTACAACAGGGTTTCTGAGGTCAGTGTTTATAAATTAGAAATAGACTTTATTAAAAGTAACTTTTAGAGTCTTTATACAGACCGTATTAACTCATTGTCTTGCTGAGACTTATTTATTGTCATCAAAAAATGATTTTATGATGATAATTACAAACAAAAAGGAGCAGTGTGAAAGATTCTGTGGCATCGAGCAATGAGGTTGCAGATTATGACCGAATGAATAAACCCTTCACAAGCGTGTCGGAGGACTACGGTGGCCTTCAGGTGACGTTAAAAAACGTGAACGGCCCTCTCTAGACCCAGTGTTTGGTTTGTCCGTTCTGGGCTCCCCTAGAAACATGGCGGTCGACTCCGTGAAGATAATCAAGGTCGAGGTGATCGTGGCAATAAACGTTCCATTCAGGCCTTTATTTTTTATTTCAAAGATGCGTCACGTGGCTATTTTTGAAAACCATCCTTGTTGGTGCATCCTTGGGAGTGCACGGTCAATCAATAGAACATTTAAAACTCTGGGTATACTATGGAAAATGGTCAATAAATATTTTTAAGTCTATGCAGCAAAACATTCATAATTCATTAACTAATACTTTAAAGTGGTACTTCATCAATTTAACCAGTGTTTTAGGAGTTTTACCCACTGACTAAAAGTCTGCAGATGACTTTTTTTTTTTTTTTTTTAACCCGTCAGTCCCCAAATCTAAATCCCTGTAGAGCCCTTTTAAGGGATATGATGTAAGACCAATTGTTTAATACCAGTTAGAAGTAGAGGAATAGCTCAGGCGTATCTCTTTCTCTTCAAAAACATTAGAAATGTGTAGATATGTATTCGTTCAGAGCAAAAGCAAGTGCAGACAACTATGTGAACAAAATAATGTTTTATTCATTAAGCTGCAACATTATGCAAACACTATATCATGGAATTATTATAGCATGATTTTCCTTCTCCTCAGTAATGAAAGCAGATCCTTCACCCAACACCCAAATCAGCGGTAAAGTAAATGATTTGTTACGCTGGTTCCTCTTGACGATATGAAATTACACTCACAAACTTTCCTTTTCCCCCGCATTGTTCTTTCCAGTGGCAACACAGAATAAAGACACACTTGGCTAATGTTATCAGCTTTAATGGATCTGGCGTGAAAGAAGCAAAATCCCTTGAAAGACACAAGGCTTACATGTACATAGATTTAAATATGACTGAATATTATTGATAACATAAAGATTATAGTGATGGATAGGCGATGATTTCGGTGATTTGCAGCAGATTAAATTAAGACCGTCTGACCTGGTCAGACTGTGTGACGTCCTGTTGATCAACAACATGGGACTGAATTATACGCGGACATTTTAGTTGAATCTCAGCTTTCATTATGGGGATTTTTTGTAGTTTGTTAGTAAGAGTCAGAATTCCATTCCTCTTCCACATCTGGAAAAAAAGAGAGAGCGAAACAGCTAAATATTAGACATAGGAGCTGACACCAACGAGGTATGAAGAATAAAATGTGTACACGCGATGAATAATAATAATCACTTTCAAGCACAAAATGAAAAATATCATAAAACAGAATAACTTCCGTCAAGGAGTTTTCATTACCTCCACCTAAACTCCTCCTGCCCATGAGTCCAACAAACATCTCCCCTTTATTTCCTGATAAAAAATATGCAGAGAGACAGAAACAAGGGTGAAAAGAAACCAAATTATTATTAAAACTGTCAGGAACTCTATTGTGTTTTGTTTGACTGGATCACTCACTTTTCTTGCCCAGTCTCACAGGTTGAGATGCGCCTGAAATGAAAAGAGGGATCATATGTCGTTGTCCTAACAGTACAATGGATAAACTACAGGTTTCAGTGCAAATATTACTGGAAATATCTTTGTTTTAATATGTACGGTAATACAATATGGCTACTTAAAAAAGTACAGTAACTGTTACATAAATATTCCAACAAAGTACAATGATGTGTTTGCTCATTCTGTTTTACCCGAGCTTCTTCCCATCAGGCCGTGGAACTGCTGTGCTTTGGACCGCTTAATGAGGTCTGCCAGCCGGATGGTTATTTCTCTCTCCAGCGGGTAGCCCTGCGCGCACACACACACACACACACACACACACGCACACGCACACGCACACGCACACACGTTGTAAGTCATCGCAACTTTTGTTACAGGAATGTTATGAAGTCCTCTAAATCATCCAACCCCTGGACTGGTGCTGTCCATGGTGCTGAAACTGAGGAAGTAGCAGCAGATTTTAAAGTATTGTGATTAACGATACGCAGAGCGCACACACACACACACACACACACACACACACACACACACACACACACACACGCACACGCACACACGCACACTTTTCAAAAATCCTACCTCTGTCCCCCACAATTCAAGTTTCAGTTAATTGCACGTAATGAAATGTCGCTGAACATTCTCTCCAGCTCTCAAAATCCAGACGAGAGAAAAGATGAAGTGATACAGAAATACAAAAATATGATAAACATATCGATCCACTCATCAGGTAACGCGCATGGTCGGACCCGAACACTTTCTTTGCCCTGAGTTGTGCCTGCAGCCGGAGAGCATGACTCTCTGCAGGCGAAACTACTGTGACGTCTCTGCGAAATAATGCTCGATCAATCAATACAAATTTAAAAAATGGACAATTTAAGATTGTCAAACTATTTTTTTTCAATGTTTTTGAGTCGACATCCTCGTTCCACGTCTGAAATAGTCAAAAACTCCCCCATAACTTGGGATGGGTGGAGCTCCTTTGGAGATTTAACTTAAATCTGAAGTGGGGGAAACTGATAAATCATCTGTTAAATGTTTGAAGAAATGGTGCAAAATCAGACGCAATATAACTTCCACAGGCGCCATTAAAAGTCTATGTTAGAATATGTTTGTATTATTATTTCATAGGCAGTTTTTTGTTATCATTACGCACGGAAAGTGTATGTTTTTATCCGCAGATCCTTTTCTCAAAACATGGATTCAAATAAACTCCGCTATAGAGCTATACACGTATTTTTCTTCTTAACCTAATAAAAATCCATGAATCCATCTCTAACCACGTCTCTGGTGCCGTTTACCTGCCAGTTCTCCACCGTCCAGATCTCCCCGTCCTCGTCCTCGTTGGAGAGCGGGATGCCCAGCGCGCCGAACACCTGCACGAACACGACCACCGACAACACGACGGCGAACTTCAGAGCCTCCATCGTCACCTCAGGACTAACAGAACAAAAGTGGACGCAGGTTCGGACGCATGCAGGAGCCAAATAGCACACCAAGAGGAAGAAGAAAAGAAAAAAGGAAGAAGAAGTGTTTGGTTGTGCGCTTGGCGCGTTGGTCCCGAGCGAAGGTCTCCGTTTGCTCTTATAAAGTCTGCTGGCCCCGCCCACTCGCTCCAACCTCAGATTAAAGTAAATATATAACCTGCAGGCCACGCTTCTTTTTTTTTTTTTTTTTTTGTTCATTGTCTGACTCAGACGTGATGTGCGTAGACAGTGAATCAACGTCCCCCATTATCTAAAGCTAATTGAGCACTTCCAAAACTGGGAAGGATGGATGTGTTGACGTGTTGACTTTTCTTTTGCGGCACGTGATGGAGGAGCTCGTGAAGCAGCTACATGTTGTATGAATGAACAGAGGGGAAGCTGCTCCAGCAGTGTGTGTTAGTAAGTTATCAGACCACAAATAAGAAGATGTGTGTGTGTGTGTGTGTGTGTGTGTGTGTGTGTGTGTGTGTGTGTGTGTGTGTGTGTGTGTGTGTGTGTGTGTGTGTGTGTGTGTGTGTGGGCACAAGCAAAGACAGGCTACAGACTTGCAATATGCCAAACCAAATCACAAATAATACACGGTTTTAGTCTCGATTTCAGGCCTGCCTTCGAACCTGAACAACACGTCATGTTTTGTGTCACCTTCAGGTGCAATTGGATATTTCCCCCCCAGCTGTGATGTATTCATGCTTCGTTTGTGCGCCTCTGCAGGTGCGTGGCCCAGGATAGTGTGATTCATACTATGGATAATCAGTGAGGCAACAGCTTTTCGTGAAATTATAGTCAACGCTGTTAGCACTGTGACTTTCTTTGGTTTGTCCATTCTTGGACATATAACTATGTGTTTCCCAACCTGTGGTTTGGAACCCTCACCCCCAATGGGTCCCCAAGGTAAATCTGAAGGGTCACTAGGTGGTTAAAGAAGTAAGAAAAACCCAAATCTCTTCCATAAAGTGTATTTTCTTTGTGGATTTATTTCTGACTTTTTTTTATCATCTTTAAAAAAGGTATTATATGTGATAAAATTTCCATTTGGGAAGCTGTGAATCAGAAGAATATATATATTTTTTGCTGCAGGAAGGTGATGGATTTTGTATGAATGCAGCCCAAGGCCCGCTTCATCCTGCTGTGGCCGGTCCGTGTCTGGCCTGTGAGTTCTGTGAGCCTCGGTACGCCGATGGGCAGTGACCTGGGAATGAGAACGAGCTTCAAACCCTGCTTTTGCTACCCCCATTCTAATGATCTTTGCTGATGCCCAGAACAGTCCTGAAAACAGCAAAAATAAGAAGAAATGTAGATACGGACGCCGCCACACACTTCTGACTGAGAGAAATTATTTTCATATAAGTCTATATGCTTTGTTTTTGAAGGAAATTGTTGCAACGTATACCTTTAGAATACACTTCAGGCCTCCAAAAATACCTATTTTAGTTGAACTGCTGACATTTCAACTTCACACCGAGGCCATAACCTTTTAGTCCGAGGTTTACATTGCTTCATTTTAAAGGGTCACAGGCCAAATAGAGTTTGGGAGCCACTAGTCTACTATGTGTAGTCCAATCCCCAATCATATTCATCAGTTTCCTAGCATGTTGATGTTAGCATTTAGCTAAAATCACTGTGTGCAGCCTATCGGAATCACTAGTGGGGCTGTGGTCTCGGTGGTTAAAATATCAATATCAATAGCAACGTCATGTTTGACGAATGGATGCCATCAGGCTAGAGGAGAGGAAGCTCTGTTTCTACTTTTGCATTGATAATTTTCCAAGAACCACTCCATTTAGCAAACACACAAGTTCCCTTCACGAGGGCTCAACTCTCAACAAAGAACGCTGTCCAGGGATCAGTCTCGCCAACTCTTAACCTTTATGATCACAAGTGAGTTTTCTGAGCTTCTCCAAAGGACTCGATTCCTCCTGATGTCACGGCTGAAGAGGGATGGAGGGAATTAGGGAATGAACTCATGAAGCACTGTCTCAGAACAAATTGTGAGGAAATACTGCCAGAAAATGTTCTGAAAGCAATGTGGTGCGTGTGATTCAAGTTTGCACGTTTGCCAAAGAACCTGCGACATGTTCCTCATTGTCGAAGCATTATATTATATATATTAAATATATTTTCATGAAAAGTGACACCCTTTGTCAACCGGGAGTTCACATCCTGAGTCACATTGATAGGCTTTGGTCTTCCATTCCCGAACAATTCCACTTCAGGGTCATGGAGCTGGCCTTCAATCAGTCGTCTTTAACTGCGGCATCAACTATGGTTGTCCACTGATTAGTCATTTATGCATCCACTTATCTAAGGATAGTGGTTGGAGTTTAGATTAAGGAAAAAATTACTCGCTGCAATCAGTCTCCTTTGACAATCAGCAACTGTTAAAAATTAAAGAGTTATTTGAATATCCCAATTTCGCAAATTAGCCTCAGCAGGTTTTTTACCATCTGTACGTCATAAGATATCATCTGTCCATTGTCCCTTTCCTCTGAAAAGAGACAACAATAAAAACAGTAACAATAAGCAGTAACATTAATAGAAATCTGACTAATGATAATAATAACAATAGAAGTAGTGGGTGTGTCACACAGGGGCACAACCACGGTCCAGGTATAACCACGAACCGTGGAAACCAGAGAGACGAGAAAGCACAGAGACTCCGCCGATGAAGGCAAAGTATGACTTGCATTAATGGGACATGAATTCATTCGGATGGAGCAGGAGAGGAGGAGCTCAGTGTATCCTCAGAAGGCGAGCCTGAGCCAGCGCTAACTATAAGCATTATTGAAGAGGAAAGTCTAGAGCTACTCTTATCACCAACGTCAGGGTTAACCATCTGAGCGAATAACAGTCCGTTTGTGTGTGTAGCACACGCTTTGATATGGAGCTGACACCATTGTGGTTCATTGGACAGGTAAACGAACACAATGAGACGAACGTTTGTGAAACCTAACAGAGAGTTAAGGATAAGGATAGCATCAGAGATTGTCACATTTCAGCTCGGTGTGATTACACTCTGGGAAAGCAGGTCGGACGTTTGCATCCAGACAATCCTCAATTGTCACTTGAAATGTAATTAAAAGTGTGTTAAAGCAAAAATTAAAAATATGTTTTTGTTTCTTTTGTTGTGTAGATCTTTTGTTGTAGAGGTCTATATCTTTTGTTGTATAGACCCGCGTTGCAATGCTAGGCAACAGCTTGGGTCCATGTTTACTTCCTATCTGCTTTTGTCGACATCCACTGCAACCAGAACTATATAACAGGAGGAAGAGTCATTACATCACGGAACTCACAAGTGTGATAACATTCAGTTCAGCCGACTGAGATGAACGGCGTCTCCTCTTTTATGATCTGTCAGTTGAACAGGTTATTACCACGGAAGCCAGAATCATGTAAATCTTTTGGCTTTAACTAGCTAGCGTTTGACATACTGGGATCGATGTATATTACCTCAAATAGAATTGAATTATTGGGAAGTGGCAAGAAGTAGCTGTTTTAAGAGTTCTAATGTTGCTTTGTGATGAAGGATATTAGATTTTTCACTGTAATAAACGGCAGCCCGTTGATACCGTATTCACACCGTAGCGTCCCTCTGAAGTTTAAAGTCCTTATAAATCTCAGTTAAATTAACAGACAGACATGGAGCTGCGGTGTTGGTGAGGGGAACAAAATATCAGTCAACATTATGAACGGTGTTTTGTATTTTTAATGGTGTGAAAATTCTTCAGTCAAAAGGTGAAACAACACAGATATGATGGTTTATAGCGGGACTTGGCATCCCCGCCTCGTAAACGTCAATAGAACTGGCTCCAATGTCTGGCTCCATCGTGGAATTGGAATGCTGTCCCGATGATGTAATGACGCTTCCTTCTTTTTAATCCTCCTTCCACTGCAACACATTTTAAATGTTGATGTTTACGACTGTGAAATGGTCCACACTTTAGTCAAACTTGTGCCTCGTCCTGAATACCGGAGACCGCCTGCGTTGGCGTGACGCTGGGCTGCTGCACGGTTCACGGAACAAAATCACCAAGTCATTAATTCAGTTATGTTTAACCATTCTACCATGATGATGATTATGACTCACATACTTGTTGAAATGTCAATAGCAGGCTTTAGATCATGATTTTAGGACGTATGGCTTCCATTATACTAACAATAATATTTGCATAGTCTTACATTCTACCACATCTACAGACTTCAAAGCACTTTAAAACAGAGCTTTCTACATTTATTGGCAATGCCTGGATTCGGAAAGACAATTACATAAACAATGTGGTGAAGTTTTTGTGGATATTAATAATTCAACATCCTACGACTACAAACACTTGGTCTGTGAGTCGACACTTGTCGACTCACAAGTTGTTCGTGGACTTGTTCGTGGACTTCAGCTCTGCTTTCAACACCATCATCCCGTCTCTGCTGCAGGACAAGCTCTCCCAGCTGCACGTGCCCGACTCCACCTGCAGGTGGATCACAGACTTCCTGACTGACAGGAAGCAGCACGTGAGGCTGGGGAAACACGTCTCAGGCTCCCGGACCACCAGCACCGGTTTCCCCAAGGATGCGTTCTTTCCCCTCTGCTCTTCTCGCTGTACACCAACAGCTGCACCTCCAGTCACCAGTCCGTCAAGTTCCTGAAGTTTGCGGATGACACCACCCTCATTGGACTCATCTCTGGTGGGGACGAGTCCGCCTACAGGTGGGAGACTGACCACCTGGAGACCTGGTGCAGCCAGAACAACCTGGAGCTCAACGCTCTGAAGACAGTGGAGATGGTTGTGGACTTCAGAAAGAACGCAGCCCCACCCGCCCCTCTCACCCTGTGTGACTCCCCCGTCGACGCTGTGGAGTCCTTCCGCTTCCTGGGCTCCATCATTTCACAGGACCTCAAGTGGGAACTGAACACCAGCTCCATCGCCAAGAAGGCCCAGCAGAGGATGTTCTTCCTGAGGCAGTTGAAGAAGTTCAACCTGCCGATGAAAATGATGGTGCACTTCTACACTGCCATCGTTGAGTCCATCCTCTGCTCCTCCATCACCGTCTGGCACACCGCAGCCACTGCCAAGGACAAGGCCAGGCTGCAGCGCATCATCCGCTCTGCTGAGAGGTGATTGGCTGTAATCTGCCGTCCCTCCAAGACTTGTTCGACTCCAGGACTCTGAGGCGAGCCAGGAAGATTGCAGCTGACCCCTCTCACCCTGGACATATCCTGTTCGAGTCCCTCCCCTCTGGCAGGAGGCTGAGGTCCATCAGGACCAAGACCTCACGCCACACAAACAGTTTCTTCCCGTCGGCAGTCGGGCTCATCAACAGGGCCCGGGTCCCCCACTGACTGTCTCTGTCACCCCCAGTTATTTTTATTTTTATTTTTTACTTTGACTTTTTATTTTTATTTTCATTTTTATTTTTTCTCTTTCTTTCTCTTTACAGTTCACTCCTCTGCACACCTCATATTTAAACACTCATGCCACTAACATAACTTAACTTAAACACTCGTCACTTTAACGTACACTTTAACTTAAACACACATGTCACTTTAACGTACACTCACATTAACGTATCTGTTGTCTGAGCACTTTCTTATCTTACACTTATTTAATACCCACTGCACTGTTGTTATCGTTATCGTTGATTGTTGATTGTTGTTTGTCTCGTCTAACGTCCCATGTCCATGTCCAATGTATGCACCTTCCGCCTCGTAAAATTCCTCGTTTGTGAAAACATTCCTGGCTAATAAACAGTTTCTGATTCTGATTCTGATTCTGATTAAAGAGGGAAACTAAGGACTAGAGCAGATTTAGAAGAAATCATATTTTTGAAATACCTTTACTGATAAATGCATGGCCCAAGTTGCAAATACATGTCTTAAAATGTCAGTCAAACTTTAATTAATTAATTAAAGATTCAAGTTCTGGCCGAGCTTTGGGAAAGATTTGACTCTGCAGGATCAGCTTTGTAAGATGAGCAACATGTGGATTTTTAGGGGCCCAATATATACTTTTCTTTGCTCTTTTCGTTGCTTATTGCTTTCGCTTTTCGCAATGACCCGTGAACAAAAAGATGAAGCTAGGCTTATATCCTGTTACCCACCAAGGGAGCAATTTTCAGTAAACTAAATAGGAGGCGTCGCTCACTGTCTGTCACCACTTTCCTCAGGGAAAAACACAACACACCTGGTGGGAAAGGCCAACACACTACAAGATTTCTCCAATCCATTTAAGGGAAATTCCTAATGACGTCTGCTCTACATTCAGCAATTTAAAAATAGTAACAGTGGAAGATTTACCACCTAAAATGTGTAGTCATTTATGAAACAATGGGTCTTCAGTTTTGCACTAAAGTACAAAATGTAGGTAGGTTACAATCGAACAGGAACACCCAGAGGTGACAAGAGGGCAGCTTCTTGTCGGGCTGCGAATATTTTTTTCACTTCAAATGCAATCAGCTTTCATTTGTCCGATCAGATTCATCTCACCGCCGTAATTTTCCCTCGGGGTCAGTCTAATACTGAGAACGCAAAAACAAGTGCAGACAACAGAGCACGTCGTCAGCGCTGACGATGCAAAGTAGGCAGATAGGTAGGTAGGTATATGTAGGGAGGTAGGTAGGTAGGTATATGTAGGGAGGTAGGTAGGTAGGTAGGTAGGTAGGTAGGTATATGTAGGTAGGTAGGTAGGTAAGTAGGTAGGTAAGTAGGTAGGTAGGTAAGTAGGTAGGTAGGTAGGTAGGTAGATAGGTAGGTAGGTAGCAACGTAGGCAGGTAGGTAGAAATGTAGGTAGGTAGGTAGGTAGGTATAGGTAGGTAGGTAGGTAGCAACGTAGGCAGGTAGGTAGAAATGTAGGTAGGTAGGTAGGTAGGTATAGGTAGGTAGGTAGGTAGCAACGTAGGCAGGTAGGTAGAAACGTAGGTAGGTAGGTAGGTAGGTAGCAATGTAGGTATATGTAGGTAGGTAGGTAGGTAGGTAGGTATATGTAGGTAGGTAGGTAGGTAGGTATGTGTAGGTAGGTAGGTAGATAGGTATATGTAGGTAGGTAGGTAGGTAGGTAGGTAGGTAGGTAGGTAGGTATATGTAGGTAGGTAGGTAGGTAGGTAGGTAGGTAGGTAGGTAGCAATGTAGGTAGGTAGGTATATGTAAGTAGGTAGGTAGGTAGGTAGGTAGCAACGTAGGCAGGTAGGTAGGTAGGTAGGTAGGTAGGTAGGTAGGTAGGTAGGTAGGTAGGTAGCAATGTAGGTAGGTAGGTAGGTAGGAAGGCAGGTAGGTAGTTTCGGTGCAGGTAAGCAAAAGCGCACAGCACACGCTAACTTGCAACAATGACCAACTGCCAGAGGAACAAACGACCTGGGCCGGTATAGAGAGTGGCTGATGATGGAACGACGCGTCAGCTTAGAATGAGCCCTTCATATCTGCAGTACATAGTCCTCTTCATGGCGTTCGTTTCACCGTCATGTTTCTATAGTAGCCTAGAAAGGACAATTTTTTTTTACGTTACCTGAAGGCCACCGTAGTTCTCCAACGCGCTTGGAACGGAGGAATTAAGCGGAGGGCTGTTCAGTCGGATGCAATCTGCAACCTGTGAGCAAAGTGTGTCCTCTGAAAAGTACATTTAAAAATGTTTCATTTATATTACTTCATTTATAAATGTCCAACCTATTTTGGTGATGCATTTGAATGTGCTTTGCAGCAAATACATTTGCAGACTGTTAGAGGCCTTTTGTTTGGCTCAACATACAAAAATAAAATAAGAAAAAGGTCAAGTTAACTTTAAAGTCCAAATTGTTCCACCAGCATACATACGTTCATCAGAGGTGTTAAACCAGACCTCAGGGTTTTGGACTACTCAAATTCTGGCTCACCGTAGGGTAAAGTTTCCTTAATTAAATTAAATTAAATTAAATAAAATAAATGTTTCCATTGTGTTGATTTCCTTTTGAGTCAGATATATATCCTTACAGACACATTTAAAACGGTATATTGCAAAGCAATTTAAGCATGATCCCCGGCTAAGAAATGGCAGCAAAAACCACAATTGCTCCATACATACATACGTACATCTTCCTCAAACTTGTCATCCCAGCTTTTTTAGCCCAGAAGCTCTGACTCCATATTGCATTAATTTGCTCCATATTTTACAGGTCCCTACCGTTGAGCAGCACCACTACAGGTAATAAATACTGGCAGTAAACTACTGGATGGCCCCCACACTTTATAATTAGATTGCTCAATCATTTACTGTAGAGATCTTTGTCTTGCTGGGGGCTCAGAGAGAGAGAGAGAGAGAAAGAGAGAGAGAGGTCTGTGTGTTGTGGGAGGGCATTTTAACGTCCATGTGCGTACATGAGCGTGCATCGCGTACACGCTTGTGTTTATTTCTCTCAAGTGTGAATGTGCTGACTGCGTGTGCAAGCTTGCATCGAGTTTATTGACGCATATATGCAGATAATTTACATCCATATGTTGCTGGATGGAAGCAGAAATGAATCCCTTTGAAGAACCGGCTCCTTAAACGTAGCTCTTAGGTCCACTGGAATGGAAGAGGGGTATTGAGTTTATGCCAGAAGGAGAGATACATGCAGCTAATTTCCACATTGCATCATGCCTCGGGATCAATTCCATGAAACACTTGCTGATTTGTTTTTGCTAATTGCGTTCAGTACTGTTCGCATTATTGTTTCCACGCAAGAGAAAGTGAGAGTAGAAAGTAATTGCATGCATTTTTCTCTTCCACCTCAGCTTCCACCTCTGTCCCCCCTGTTGAGCTGCACAATCACTGAGCCCTCAACATCCAATGGCTCTCCCACCCGGTGCTGTGGAAGACGTCGTGCCTGGTCCCTGTCCCAAAGAAGTCATCCCCATCTGGCCTCAATGACTACCGACCAGTTGCCCTCACCTCCCATGTGATGAAGGTGCTGGAGAGGCTGGTCTTGGCCCACCTCCGACCGCAGGTGAAATCGTCGCTGGACCCTCTACAATTTGCTTACCAGCCTCATGTGGGAGTGGACGACGCCATCATCTACCTGCTGCAACGAGCTCAGTCGCACCTGGATGGAACCGGTGTCTCTGTGAGAGTCACTTTCTTTGACTTCTCCAGTGCATTTAACACCATCCAACCACTGCTACTGAGTGAGAAGCTGCGGGTGGTGGGGGTAGACTCGTCCACCATCTCCTGGATCACTGACTACCTCACAGGCAGACCACAGTTTGTCAGAATGGGCCGTGTGCTGTCTGAAACGGTGGTCAGTGATGTTGGAGCCCCACAGGAAACTGTTCTGTCACCCTTCCTGTTCACCCTGTACACCACCGACTTCCAGTACAACACGGAGTCATGCCATCTGCAGAAGTACTCTGATGACTCTGCGGTGGTCGGGTGTATTAGGGATGGACGGGAGGAGGAGTACAGGGCAGCGGTGAGTGACTTTGTGGAGTGGGCCGGCGAGAATCACCTGCTTCTGAACGTGACCAAGACCAGAGAGATGGTGGTGGACTTCAGGAGGAAGGCGACTGCTCCTAGACCTCTGAGTGTTCTTGGAGAGGACGTGGACATGGTGGAGGAGTACAGGTACCTGGGTGTTTCCATCGACAGCCGACTGAACTGGAAGGCCAACATCAACGCTGTGTACAAGAAGGGGATGAGTCGACTCTTTTTCCTGAGGAAGCTTCGATCCTTTAATGTGTGCAGCAAGATGCTGGAGATGTTCTACCAGTCGGTTGTGGCCAGCGCCCTGTACTTCTCCATCGTCTGCTGGGGGAGCAGCATTGGAGCCGGTGACACCAACAGACTTAACAAGATAGTTAAGAAAGCCGGCTCCATCATTGGCTGCAGGCAGGAGTGTCTGGAACAGGTGGTGGAGAGGAGGACGCTGAAGAAACTTTTGTCCATATTGGACAACCCGGACCACCCTCTCCACCACCTACTGCAGGGTCAGCGGAGCACTTTCTCCAGGAGATTCCTCACGCTCCGCTGCAACAAGGACAGATACAGGAGAACATTCCTGCCAACGGCATTACGGCTTTATAATAAATCACCGCTTGCCAGATCCTCTGACTAACCACATGTATACATATATTTTGCACAATCCCAGCTATTTCTATTTTATTTTATTATTATTATTATTATTTTTATTATTATTGTATATATCTTTTATCTTTCATCCTGCTGTTTTTATTTATTTTGTTGTAAGTTGCTGCTACCCCGACACCAAATTTCCCCTCGGGGATTAATAAAGTATATATTCATTCATTCATTCACGATAAGCCCAATAATCAACATTTGTCACTGCTGTCAAACATCGGAGGAAAATAGTTTTAAAATCATGTGAAATATCTGCACGGTTAAGACGATGCTACCACCGCTAGCTTAGCTTAAATTTAGCATGAAGAGTAAAAACGGGAGAAAAACAGATGGCTCTCCACCATACCTTCTAATTAACTTGTTTGTTTAATTCATACAAAAAACACTGGGAGCACTCGCGAGGAAACAAGCAGGAGACTCTAGGAAGTTACAGGTCCCAGCCAGGAAATAGTCAGACACATCCGATCCCCCGTAAATTGAACAGTTGGTGTTTTTACCCTTCTGTTTCTGTATGGCTTTAACAAACGAAATGTATAACGTATAAATACAATTTATTTAGCTTTAGAAGTGCTGCAAGGCACATTTTTGTTATCATTGACCAGAGCCAAGCTAGCTAGTTCTTTATGCTAAATGCAGAAAGCAAATTGCATGTATGTATGTACAAATTGGTGACGTAATAAAGTTTAAGTTTTTAAGTTTTAAGCTAAGCTAGCCAACTGCTGGCTCCAGCTTCATATCTACAGTAGAAACTTGATTGTGCTATCAACCTTCTGATTCATTTCTTGGCAAAAACAAACAAAAAGCAAATAAGCCCACTTCATTACGTCTCCCTTAACACACACACACACACACACACACACACACACACACACACACACACACACACACACACACACACACACACACACACACACACACACACACACAGTCAAGATCGTGCCCTGCAGTGAATCCCGAGCTAAGTGATAGCCTTTCTATTAGCCAGATGACTGACTGGTGAAAGACTGTTTGGTGAACACCTGCGCTACATATCGTCACTACAATTATCATTAATGAATAAATGAAGTCCAGACCAAGCGTCGTTTGATTGATCGCATCCACCGGGTCACATTCACAAAGGCTCAGGAGCAGGATGGAGGGGTTCTTTGAATTATTTGATTTATTAGGTACATTTAAAATGCACACAGCTGTATCAACAACGAAGAGAGGAAGGTGGGTGAGTGCTGAGTGAGTGATAAGGGGAACATGTTCTGCTGATAACCCGGTTTTTGCACACGCAGAAGACTGGATCTGTTGTCTTTTCACCAGTATGTAAGAAAATTAAGTGGATCTTAAATAACCAGTGGAGGGTGGGAGACAAGGGCATCTAAAAACAGCTTCCACAAGAGTAGTACCTGAGCCGCTAAAGTACCAGAGTTAATAGGTGCACTGGGTAAAGCATCTGGTTGTTATCAGGTGGTTACTGGGGTGAAATATGGGGCTGCCTGGGGCGGTTTCATGCTGCATTTTCATTGAAATAGTTGAGATTTGTCTATTATAGACGCATTATTTATTTAATTTAGATTTGTTGCTTCTTGGGTGCAAAAACGTACCAGCGTTGCACGGCAGCTGGATTCTCGCGCTATCACGCTATCAAGTCATGCCTTTGAATCGTGTGAGGAGTACCAAATATGGTAACCTCCATGCATCAGTTGCAAAAATAAAACAACATGGCGACGGCAAAATCGACAAACTCAAGGTTTCAAAACGGCAGTCCACAAACCAATGGGTGACTTCACGATGGCTACGTCCACTCCTTATATACGGTCTGTGGTGACGACGTGGAGAGGCAATGTTCCTTCTCAACAGCAATGGTGGCTCCTGAAGAGGTTAGCGTAGTTGCTGCAATAGCATCACTTATAACAGAACTGGAGAGAGAGAGACGAGCAAAGAACGACGGCGAAGGCTTTTCTCGATGACATTTTTTTTAACGCTTTTTTCCCCGACTTGCTTCAGCGAGAGTTTGATTCGCAGATGGTTCATTCAATCACCTGCCACCTTCTTTTGATGGTGCCGGCCCTTTTCCAAACAGTTTCCAGTGAAGGTTTCTCAGAGAAACCATCTGGAGCATCAGACTAATAA
Organism: Myoxocephalus aenaeus; assembly: GCA_038501785.1. Lineage (NCBI taxonomy): Eukaryota > Metazoa > Chordata > Actinopteri > Perciformes > Cottidae > Myoxocephalus > Myoxocephalus aenaeus. The sequence continues at coordinate 206,183 of JBAMJR010000348.1, forward strand.
AAGAGATACAAACAACTAAAGACATATTATCACCACATGAAGTCGTCATCGTGCTCGTTAGCCTTCATTTCGGAGTTGTGTTTGTGGCCACCTGACAAATCTAAAACTGCGGTGTGAGGCATGTTCTTTAGGAAAATAAGACAAAGATTGATTACATACATTCATATATATATCGAAATTTACATTCCCTTTTCAGGCGGAACCTTGTTTGCCTGACCAGATCGCTCTCCCATAGCCCACCAGTGTCAGCTGAAGCAATTAAATCCCCGCTGTGCCTTTGGGAACAAACTGAGATGCTGTGCATCACACAGAGAAATAAGCCCGCCGCTTCATCCTATCTACCTGTACGGAGTGAATGCACAACATGATGCAGGGGCAGATTGACAGGTCAGTCGTCCAGACTTCATGCTACAGAGCAGAGTCCACGTATGAAGGTGATGATTGCACATGAAGAAACAATGGAGTTATATTCAACAGAGAAGTGCAGTAATATAAAAATTATAAAAATAAAATCTTATAAAATCTCCTTCTAAATGTGATCTAAAAGTATTGAACAGTGAAAGTGATCACATCATAACCAAAAATAAGTTGTATGTGCTTAACTAGTTATGCAATGAAAAGGCAGAAACACACAAAACAACAACACTGTAATGTAAGTGTGTTCCATAATCAGGTCTCAGGTAGACTAATCGATAACGTAAATAAGTAATAACCTCCTATTTGTTCACTAATGTTTAATTAATGGGTTGTCAAAATTGTACCACTTTGGAGACACTAAGTTTGAAAATGAATTCACACAGGAGCTTTACAAGTTCAACTGAACCTTTCAGACCTTTGTACCACAGCGCCACGTGGTGGTAAAGAACATCTATTACACCGTGAGAGTGTGTGTGTGTGTGTGTGTGTGTGTGTGTGTGTGTGTGTGTGTGTGTGTGTGTGTGTGTGTGTGTCATCCTGTCCTGCCATTAACCTGGATCAAGTCTACCTTCACACCAGCTCACACACCTGCCATTCATCAGCTCATAACCTCTGCAGTACAGTGTTACTTGCTCATCGCCAGATAGATGACTCGTAACATTCCCAGATCAATCTGACACAATAAATAATAATACTTTTGCAGCAAGTGACAGAGCAAGCAATGTTTTATTCCATACGGGATCAACCTTCGAACGCCTTCGGCATTACCACAATTAGAAATGGACTATGGAGGTCTACACTTGCCCACTGAGTTCTGAGAAACTGAGACTCAACCCAGGTCAGCAATTTAAACTTTCAGTTGCCTCATCTTGAGTCAATGTTTTTTTTTGGTGAGACACTTGAAAAAAGGTCTGTGGTTAACACAGGATTAAGACTTTTTAACGATTTGTTCTACGACATAAAGGTTAAGACATCTCCTCTCTTGAATTTTGAAGTTTTTACGAAAAGAAAGCACGACGACTAGTCCGCCCTTACAGCCTTGTTGTGTATACCCCGTGATGATTATCTTGTTGAACAAAATGTGCAACTATCGTATGCTTGTGTTTTCCACAGAGCTTAATTTCTGCAATAATCCCAAATGTCCCTTCTGTCGAGGGAACCGGTGGTGCGATGCTAACCTTCGAGGTTGTCCCACAAAGATACGTCATCCCCGCAACACTCTGAAGCCTCGGCCGGTCGTCGTTCTCACACCGCTCTCACACCGCTCTCACACCTCTCACACCGCTCTCAGCTAAAAGTGTCCTCGCTGTGCGGGAGCTCTGAAAGAACTCCTTTCCCCTCTGCAGGTTCGGGTCCGACAGGAAGCGCTCCACCAGAGTCCGCTGGATGGCCCTACGTTCGCAGACTCTGTGGGGAACAGAGTCAAAATGTCTGAAGGGAGTCTGTGTAACCTTTAAAAGGAGAAGCGACACATTCTTCTCCTTACAAATGCAGCGTTGGGTTTGAAAGTGAGAAAACTTTCGCTACAACCTCACTTGTTCTTCTTTAACTTATGTTGGATCATTTCAGAAAAGCTTAAATAAATGTTGTTGTGTTACTGACCCTACTGAGTCAGTTCACCGACCATATGACTCGTCTCTACTTGAGTGTAACACTATATTTTAGTATTCATTATCGCGTGATTGCCACTTGTGGCCCCTGTTTACCAAAACTACATTTCTTTTAAATGTAACTAGTAATTTAAATTAAAGTAATCTATATTGAGTAGGCTGAACCCTTAAAACTGGGGTTGGTAATCTTAATATTTGTGTTATATTTGTTGCAATTGTAATACAATTTTGAAAGCAATAAATAAGTCACATTTTCTGAAAAAAAAGAAGAAATGAAGAAATGTGTTGACTGTGGCTGTCGCAGGACTGTAATAAGGTAATACTAATATGTACTTTATTCATCCCCAAGGGGAAATTTGGTTGTGGCAGCAGCAATCAAAGTTACATATAAGACATTTAAGAAAATTAAATAATAAAGGTTGCGCGTCACCTGAGTCTTCCACAAGTTATATAATTACTGGACTGGACCTAAAATGCGGCCACCTCGCTGGCAATGGCGCTGATGACCGACCCGGCGTCAGGCCCTAACATTCTGCGTACGGGGTACTACTTTATAGCTGAAAGTCATTTGTTGGGAAGAATCCTGATAATTTCCTCCATAGAAGGAATCACATTGCCTGATTTTATGTTTTAAGAATTCTTTAGATACCATAATGTTCCAGGTACGATTAAGGGACAGTGATACTTAGATGACCTGACCGCGGCGTTTCCTCCAAAGAGGGTGTGGAGGTCACGGTTGAAGGCGACCCTCTGCTGCCGGGTCATACGGCTCTGCAGGCCGGAGTACTGCTGCTGCAGAGCCCAGGAGGCGTTCAGGGACAGCAGAGAGGCCAGGGGGGGGGCGTCCAGGGAGGCGTCAGGAACCAGGCCTGCGTGGCTGGAGAGTTACGACATGCTGGGTTGGACTGAGACGGTCGAATTATTGGAACTTACATCGCCGCTCAGCTGAGTTATCTCATGAAAGCACGTCAGTAAAGTTTTCAATCGGTTTGGTTCGAAAGACAAAAAGACATATTTAAAGACCCTACCATGGATATGTGTTCAGTTCACTGCCTCTTTGCATACCTGGCGGTGTCGTACAGACAGTCTATGGTTTTTGGAGAAGTACTGCAGTGTATTCCCATCTCGCCATCCACGGTGACTTAAACGGAGGCACAGAAACTGGTGGTGAAAATAGTAAAAAGAGTTTGCTGTCGCTGACCATTCAGAGGGAAATCAAGCTTCAGTCACAAAGTACGTAGGACACACACACACAAACACACACACACACACACACAGCAAACAAACTGCTCAAACATAGAGATACCCATCTCTGATATGCATATCTGCATTTAGATGAAAAAAAAAGAGATTATATTCAGTGCATGGTTGGACAAAATGTCCCCATATTGTCTAAATATTTGAAAGGTTAGCTGGCTACAGTAATACGAATGCAGGTAAAAACCAAAGGATTTAGGACTTAGCGCAATTTTTTTCCGTGTTTCTGTTTTCAAATCTTCCAAAAAGATCAAAGCAGCGAGGACATTCATTGTTTCTACAATGTTGGTGTCTAACGCATTACTTTGCGCACAAGCCTTTAATTGAGAATAACAATTTGACATTTTTGGTAAATATAAAATCTCTCATTTATTTTGTACACTTTGCACACACATATTTCTTTTTTAGGTTTTATTAGGAAGAAGAGGGAAATCAATCCGTATCCAGCCTTTAACCATATTTATACCGATGCTTCCCATTCGTCACTCTTTCAACACACACACACAAACACACACACACACACACACACACACACACACACACACACACACACACACACACACACACACACACACACACACACACACACACACACACACACACACACACTGCAGAGTTCAGATGTGGCTGTTGCAGTGTGTCCAAGTGCGACAGAAGACGCGAGGCAATGCAAAGCATTCGGGAAGTCGGACAACATTTGACATAACTACATAGAAAGCAAAGTTTAGTAAATTACCCAAACAGGTGTATGTCTAATATGAGACAATACCTAAGAGATAACTCTATTAATCCTAGGATATGACTCACAAAACAAACACAAGCAAAACATTTAATTTTTTTTTTTTGCATTTTACAATACATGTGAAACACTAGAAAGAAATTACAGATACAAAAGGTCAGAATGATATTATACACTTTCAGTAAACTACAGATATATTCTTTTTTAATTACACATTTTTTCAATTTTTATTTGGTTTGTCATCAAGTCTGTACCTATATATATATATATATATATATATATTTAACGTACATACATACGTTCTTATAAAAGACATGATCTCATGGCACAAATGGCCCGGGTTACCAACACAATCAGATCAATTGTCCTTCAGCCCTGCGGCCGATCTATCCACCAAACTTCAGGAAATCCATTCTGAGGTGTTTCCTGCCTGACAGACAGTGAAAACATAACCTCCTCCTCTGCGGATAACACCTTGAGTGTGAATCAAATAAAGGCATTTATATCAGTATCGGGACACGTTAATGTAATATATATATTACGTCAAAAAAACATCAGCCGGTATGAAACTACATGAATCAAAATGATAGCCCTATTCTGTGTGTGTGTGTGTGTGTGTGTGTGTGTGTGTGTGTGTGTGTGTGTGTGTGTGGACATACAATGTATTCTAGCAGGCTGCTGTCACCACAATTTAAGCTGTACCTACGTAAACATACCATTTCTCCTGTATAAAATATAGTGTGGAAAGTGCCTCATTTACTGTGAAACACATCCTCAGAGTGAGTTAGCCCTACTTTCAAACATTAAGACACAAGATTGTCAGTGAGCTAAAATAAGTGGAGTGACGTTTGTTTCTAATCCGAGGACAATATTCCCGTGCTGTATGTACACTCAGGGAGTTACTGTTTACTGGAACCAGTCGCTGATTTGTCCATTTTCAACAGGGGGGAATGGACTCTGGGTTGATTCCTACCACCTACGACTAGCGACTAGCGATATACCCCGGAACAATTTAATAAAATCAGTTTGCTCAGGACAGCGCCACAGATCAATGTAAGCACAGTTAAAGTGGAGATAAACAAAATCTGTCAGACGTACGTTGTAAATCCTACAGATTTACAATGGAGAGCAAGAGAGGCCGCACACTGACCCTTCAACGCGTCTAAATTTGGATAATCGTGATTCGTGGAAACTTTATGCAAATTAAGTTAGTCCATCGCGAGGGAGCTGGTTTGTGGAAAAACTTGAAACAGATCAAACCAGGAAGTTTACTGCCTAGCTTTATATGAGACAGTTTGTCCCCTGGCCGCCAAGTACCGCCCACCTGCCGGAGAAAACTTTCCGTTTGTCGGTGTGTCGCCACCATAAGGCCGCAGGAACGGTCCCACGGACACGGGCTGCTATGGGATTGAGGAAAGGTTTGGATCTTTTAAAAACGCGCTTTTTTGATCTGTACATCAAACTCCCACTGTGGTCACGGCCTTTGCACTGTGCGTCTGTTTCAGCGATGGCCGCTCACAAAGTGGTCGTGGAGTGGCGCGTCGTGGAGCGGCGCGTCGTGAGCGCACGCAGGCGGCGGGACTGCGTGTGCACGAGGCCGCGCACGGCGTGCCGATACTTGGCGGACATCAGGTTGTACAGCAACGGGTTGACGGCGGCACTGAGGTAGAAGAGGACGGAGGACACCAGGTTGAAATACTGAGACAGATCGTATAAAAAGTGCCCGTTCGCGTCAGGGTGCGGGTCTGTACCGTTGGAGCGCGTGTCATTGAGCGCGGCGTCATCGTACAGGCCGGTGGGCGTCACGCTGCGGGTGGAAGGTGCGTGATGACGCGTGTTATTTTGTGAGTGTATACGTGCGTGCGTCGCGTTTCGCACCAGCGTGCGTACGTACGAACTGTTCGGCGTGTCGTTTGTCTTTGCGCAGGCGTCACAGAGTACGCCGCCTCGCTCTGCGCGAGCGCGTGCAGTCGTCTTTCTGGTCTCGAGGCGCGAGTCCGAATCCGAGCGGTTGATGGGTTTAACGCGTGCGTCGATATACGCGGCGGCAGCGACATGAGCGAGGGGGGTGTTGTCTGCGTGTGCGTCCGTGTCCGTGTGCCCTCCCTGTCCGTCAGAAATGGAGCCCATTGAAAAAAAGAAGATGGTGCGACCCACGTGGAAGGGCAGCCAGCAAAGGACAAATGCCAAGACGATCACTCCTGGAGAAGGTGGAGACACAGAGGGTGGGGAGAAAACCCCAGGGGGAGAACGTTAGAATCATCAATACCTGAAGGTGGCAACAGATGTCTCCAACACTAAGAAACACAGATGCTACTCCTGTTATTAGCCTCAATATACTGTTCTACATTTATGTGCAATGTCCTGTATAGTAGTTTTTAGTAGCTAGCTCGTATCAAACTGATTAACTAAAGTGGTCCATTAGAGCTTAAAACTAAAGAAATGTCATAACTAATAAAGACATAAGTAATGTCTAAACTGGTTGTTAGGAGGCATCTGTAGCATCGTCCAATCTAAACCATCAGTTATTTAAACAGGAAGTTGCTAACAGCTAACATAAGCTAACGTAACTTCAGCTGTTACGTAACCGGTTTAGTGGGACAGCCGATACATACTGTATTAAATGAGGTCGTATATCTGTGCTCTCAGTACGAGGGCTTGTGGACAGTCCTCTACAGTTGGAGTCAAAGCTTAGTGCACAGCACTGGGGAAAAAAATACGGCAATTTTGAAACAATTATCGTCTCAAGCAGCACTTTCGGAAATATGGCTTGATATCATTGTTGAAATACTAGTTTAGTTATTTTTATTTATTTTTTTACATACAAACAAAATTGACATAGTAGATCAAGCCGGATATTTTTAACAGTGCAAGCTTGACAACAACATTGCTAGACGTGTGTCAATGCCTGTGGCCCCACCATGGTTAATCATCCCCACCGGCCGCTAGGTCCTGTGAGTTCTTGTGATCGTAAAAAGAAGCGCCTGAGGCTCTGTGTGTGTTTCTCGCGTGCTTCTCACCCAGCATTTTGACCGTGTGCCGGTGACTCTGGTCTCTGCGGCTGCTCTGTGGACGGAGGCACAGCGTCCGTCCGATCAGGCTGTAGACAAGTCCCAGGATGCAGAGGGGCACCAGGAAGTACAAGTTGGAGACGACCATCAGGGCCGACAGCAGGCCGGAGGAGACGGCGTACTGCGTGCAGCGGCACTCTCGTTTGTCGATGTCGCCTCCTTCCCGTCCTCCTCCCTCATCTTCTTTCATCTTGTTCTGCCGCTCTCCCTCAACTCCCATCTCTCTTTCTTCTCCACCTCCTCCGTCATCTGGTTGATTTTCAAATTCCCTTTTTCCTCCATCGCCTTGATTCCTCTCGCCTCTTTCTTCTGTTCCCGCTTTGCTCTGCCCTTCCTCTCCGAACCATTTTAACTCCTCGACCCTTTCGCCCAATGCCATTTTCTGTTTATCTCCCCACTCCGTCTCCTCTAATCCTCCATTGTGTCCACTTCCTCTTTCCCCTGCACCTACCATAAACCCTCCCTGTTCTCCTTCCTTGCTCGTCCGCCCTCCATTCTCCCTCAATCCGCCGAGGCCGAGCTCCTCTACTCCGACCTCCTCCACTCCGACCATGAGCAACACCGGTGCCGCGCTAAGGGCCGCGCTCAGCCAGAGGCAACCGATGAGAACCCTTGTTCGGCGCCGCGTCAGCAGGGTCTTGGCCGTGATTGGCCAGCAGACCGCCAGGTACCTCTCCAGGGAGAGGAAGGTGATGTGGAGGATGGTGCAGAAGGTGCAGCACTCAGAGAGGAACATTGTCAGCTTGCAGGCAAGGTCTCCCAAAGGCCAAGGGCTGGGCCTCCAGAGCTGGAAGAGACACAGCAATTATTTTACCCTGACGACATCTTTTGTTTCCACCTTTATTTAACACTTAATGACTCAGCGGTCACACTCAGGTGTGCGTCGACCTTTTATTAAATATTCTCAGTTCACGAGTCAATTATTTGACTGCTTCATTTGGAGTTAGAACACGTTTTAGACGAGAATAGTTTCAACAAGACGTGAGTCAACCAAAGAAAAGGATTGACGAGACAATTTCCACAAAGGTGAGAATGACAGTGAACATGCGGTCAATCCAGAAGTGGCAGGGCGACACACACACACCCTCTGTGTAGTATGGGAAGAGTTCTATGCATTTAGCCATTTAAAGTAGCTCGACTGACCCGCTAACATGATGAATGATGCACCTTTTGTAGCCCCACCAGCAGCGATGAGGTTGACCTCTCTCTCCAACAGTTGTGTGCTGTGTGTGTGTGTGTGTGTGTGTGTGTGTGTGTGTGTGTGTGTGTGTGTGTGTGTGTGTGTGTGTGTGTGTGTGTGTACCTTATACAGATCCAGAGGCAGCAGGAGGAGTATCAACAGATCACTGACAGCCATGCTGCTCAGGTAGAGGTAGGTTGAGCTTCTCATGTGAGGGCGGAGCCAAACCACCAGAATGGTCAGTGTGTTTCCCAGAAAGCCGAAGAGCATCAGTGGAATGTAAATGACAGTCACACACACTAGAATATGAAATATGGATAGGTTTGTATCAGAAAAATGGAAAATAAAATGTTACTGCAGCATGCACTTATAATCACTTATATTTACACCACGATATCCTTCAGTCAAACAAGATTAAAGTCAAAGGATAGCAGACTAGATTAGTTGCATCTCCACTTTGTAATCTAATTTCTCTTTTTTTATCCCCGCCAGGAGGATTATGCGATCGGACCGTGAGTGAGTGTGCGTCTCAGCGTCTGTCGGCGGCTAATCTCGCATTCCGCTAAAGCAAACTGAATAATACTTTGGCGAGTTATGGCTGCCTGCTTAAAGACATCGCTCGGTTGCGGTGACCCACACTTTCTCAAAACACATTTGACTGCCTGTATTACGAGGATATTTACTGCCTGCTGACTCCCCTGCTCGTTCGTGATAACACAGCTGAGCGCATCATCGACCCTTCATCCGTTACTCTGCGTCCAGAGTGTTTTGGACCATGTGTTTGGCAAACAGCCAACTGAATTAACAGTACACACACTGCTGAGTACATCACAGCCACGGAAAATCTTTGGGAAGATTGTATGAACTTCTATTGACTGCATACATTGTCACCTGTTTTTGAGTTTTTACCCACCTAACTCAATCAATCCAAACACAGGTTCCTCCAAGTGGCGCTTGGGTAAACCAGATGCGTGGCCACAGTTTTCATCTTCGCAGCCACTGCCCATGTCTCCCGACATAAGATCCATGATGGCACCCGGTGGGGTCGGACAGAAAAAGGGAGAGCGGAGAAAGCAGCGGGGGAGAGGTGTGTGTCCCCCGGGTTACAGGGCGCACCGATGGATTTCCTATGTCGCTCAATCACAGCGAACACTGGAGGGGAGTCTGAGCGGAAAAGAAAAGGGACATGTGTGCACATTTACAAGAGATGACACATAGAAATGCATGTAATACTGTATACTTTATATACATGAGTAAACAAACATGCAGTTAGACATGCATAAAGGTACTCTGGAACAGTTCAATCAACACTCTCTTTATGCTCTGTTTATGTACCTTATTAGTTCCAAATCCATGAAAGATGAACCAAAAGAACTGCTGCACACATACGAGGGAAGACAACCTTAAATCTCTACACAGTTAAGGTCCAATGACCAGAGATTTAATTGCAATTAAATTCCTTCTTTTGTTGTTATACTCTTCAGAATCAGAATCAGAAACTGTTTATTAGCCAGGAATGTTTTCACACAAACGAGGAATTTTTTGAGGCGGAAGGTGCATACATAGGACATGGACATGGGATGTTAGACGAGACAAACAACAATCAACAATCAACGATATTACTGTAACCATCAATATCCATAAGAATGAAAACAATAAGAATGAAACAATTAAAAACAACTTTTCTTTGCAACCACCTACAAAACAATCCAGACCCAAAACTGTACGTTAGTGTTCTCAGCTATGAAACAGAGCAAAACACTTTAGCGTAATGTAAAATAACATACTCACTGATTGAGAGGAGCTTCATTGGGCGGTGGGTCTCTCTGCCGCGATCACACACTTTGCCGTGACTGACACACACACACACACACACACCTATCTCTCCCCTCACTCACTCCTCTCTCTTCCTCCTCTCAGTCTCATCTTTTACCGCCTGCTCGATGCCTATTTATCGCAAATGCCTGCAAAATGTCCTTTTCATTGTGTTTTCACGCTCGCTAACTAATTTCCATGACATAGACACTCTTTAGTATACATAGACACTCTTCCTATACTCCTTTAATATACGGTGTAACAATAGGGAGTGCTGGGGGAAGTATTCAGACCCTTTACTTTTGTGAAAAAAACAAGGCAGCAATATAAAAATACTCCATTACAAATGAAAGTCCTGCATTTCTATGCTAGGCACAATCACCATCAGGTACGCCTGTGTGTATTTTCAATGGATTGAGCGTTTAGATACTTTCACAGTATTTAATATAGAACTTAGGCCTGCTTATTATAATTTTTTAAGATGAATATCTTGCTTTTTACAATACAAGAGCTTTAAATGTATAATATGAAGGAATTTCCTCAAACAAAAAAAGGCATAGACAAAAATGATCTCTCTCAATGATCACTTATGACCCACAATAAATTTGTGGCGGGGTCTTAATCTGCAGAGACGCTGCCCTCCGCCTGTATGTTTTCTTTTCTTATTATTTTTGTGTTCAGGACTTTTCGAGGCGTCAGTAAAGAGCATTTGGGCCAAAGGTGGATGTGTAACCCCAAGCCAATAAATTGGGTCTAATTGCCACTTCTTTACCCACCTCTGCTTTGTCATGCAGATACAGAGACACAAGGCCTCCTTTAGTGTACGATACAACGCGGCGGAGGACGGGTTGTGACATTGCTGTGTTTTTTTTTTTAGGTGCCGCACTTTGTTCTCATGCACTGCCGGAAATACAGTCAGGTCCATAAATATTTGGACATTGACACATTTTTCATTATTTTGGCTCTGCACACCACAACAATGGAGTTGAAATGAAACAAATGTGCTTTAAGTGCAGACTTTCAGCTTTAATTTGAGGGCATTTACATCCAAATCAGGTGAACGGTGTAGGAACTGCAACAAATTCAAATGTGGCCACCCTCTTTTTAAGGGACCAAAGGTAATTGGACAATTAGCTGCTCAGCTGTTCCAAGGTCAGGTGCGTGTAATTTATGGGGTTAGTTCAGTCTCTTTAATGGCAAATGCGCACAGAAAGATTCACAAATGCGCACAGAACAATTCACAAATATATTCGATTTACAAATGCACACAGAAGGGTTTACAAATACATTCCAATGATTTTATATCGATGTATAAAAAAAAAATCACAAATATATTTCTGCATTTGTTTGTGAAAAGCTTCACATTTACGAGTGGCTTTTATGAGACTCCCCTGCCGTCCTTTGGATTCGTAAATGCATTTTTTCTACATGAAACTATCCGTAGCCAATCAGACGTCGCCCTCATTTTCAACCACTCACATGAGTGCAGCTCCCCCCTCCCCTACCCACGAGGGCGGTGCCAGCGTACAGTTACGGAATTAGCGGAGCTCATCAGTCAAACAATGGCGCTGGTAGACACAACTGAAAGTTGACGTTCTCTAAATACTACAGTTGTTGAGTCACAACATGACATTTTAGGATGTTTTCAGGTGAGAAGTTAGTTGTTTAAGCATCAAATCTGTGGTCCGTTCATCTAGAAGCCGCTGACTTAAAAAGATACGCCGACGGTTTGAGTTCCTGGTCGCGGGACCATGAGCCCCGTCTGCACTGGGCCGTCAGCGTTCTGTTGCCCGCCGAGAGCAGCCTGATCCCGGCAGGACTTTTTGAAATGATCCGCTGGCTCCGATTTCTCCGTAGCGGTTAAACATGAGATATAATTCAGTTTTGAGGATCTAACGAGCAATCTTTATTAGTTTATTATTTATTCACAGTAACGTTACATCAGTTTGACGGAGGGAAAGGTTAAGATTCATAACTTAAGATTTTAATTTAACTTTTACTTTGAACTACAGCGGTGTCTTTTGACGTTTGACCGAATTGATTGCAATTATATGTGTATCTATATAAATATAATATTAAGTATTTATATCAAATGCATTAAAAAATACATATGAATTAATTGTGAATTACAATTAATTATTACATATTCATAATATATTACATATCATATATATATATTCAAAATAAAAAATACATATTAATTAATTGATAAAGCAAGATATGCTCCAAGGAGGTCAATTACAGTAAAAATAAAATCAATAAAATCAATGTTTAACCGCTACGGAGAAATCGGAGCCAGCGGATCATTTAAAAAAGTCCTGCCGGGATCAGGCTGCTCTCGGCCCGGTGCCGGCGGGACTCAGCTGTCCCACGAGCCGGACCTCAAACCGTCGGCGTATCTTTTTAAATCGGCGGCTTCTAGATGAACGGGCCACAGATTTGATGCTTAAACAACTAACTTCTCACCTGAAAACATCCTAAAATGTCATGTTGTGACTCAACAACTGTAGTATTCAGAGAACGTCAACTTTCAGTTGTGTGTACCAGCGCCATTGTTTGACTGATCACCTCCGCAAATTCCGTAACTGTACGCTGGCACCGCCCTCGTGGGTAGGGGAGGGGGGAGCTGCACTCATGTGATTGGTTGAAAATGAGGGCGACGTCTGATTGGCTACGGATAGGTCCATATAGAAAAAATGCATTTACGAATCCAAAGGACGGCAGGGGAGTCTCATAAAAGCCACTCGTAAATGTGAAGCTTTTCACAAACAAATGCAGAAATATATTTGTGATTTTTTTTTTAATACATTGATATAAATCATTGGAATGTATTTGTAAACCCTTCTATGTGCATTTGTAAATCGAATATATTTGTGAATTGTTCTGTGCGCATTTGTGAATCTTCCTGTGTGCATTTGCCATTAAAGAGACTGAACTAACCCGATAGTAATTCCCTCGTTATTTCATTTACAAGGAGTGGATAAAAGGTCTAGAGTTCATTTCAGGTGTGGTATTTGTGTTTGGAATCTGTTGCGGTCAACTCTCAATATGAAGTCCAAAGAGCTGTCACATTAGGTGTGGCCAAATCAACTGTACATAATTTTTTTATATTCTATATATATATATATATATTATAGTGTTTATTCCTCTTTATTATTCGTACTATCATTTAATCATTACTGTATTTACCTAATAGTGATATGAAGTAATCCAGGGCGTACTACATCCTCCGGGACACTAGGTGGCGACAGAGCACCAAAAGCGACAGCTGCAAACCGCCATTAAACTTAAAGCAGAAGAAGAAGAAGAAGACGGACGGTGTTTCCTGCTTGTCTTTAATTTGGAGTTGAACCAGACACTGAAGGGACGACATGGCCTTGAGAGCTGTGTTGAGGAACAAGTGCGTCTTGTCAGGTTTGTGCCCACCTCGCCGTGTCGGCCGTGTTAGGGCGTGAGAGCCGCCTCTATAGAAACTGGAGCAAAGGTCACACGAAGAAGAGCCTTCTGCGACTCCCTCTGGGTCACATCCCCATGATGGGTCTCGATGCGCACCTTTCTTTATATTAAATGCAAACAAGATACTGTGTTGTTTTGTGCTTCGATGCCGTACCTTTCACTGTCAACAGCGTGTGGTGTCTTATCTAAAGTAACGCGCTGAAGGGCATTTCAGGTCAGCCAGGTCGATTTCTGCTCGTGCACATTCTCAAACTTAAGGACTTAAAAATAAAAAAATGTAGTCTTACATTTAAGAGAGTTCCAGGTCTCTTTTAATTGGTTCAGAGAACATCTTCGAGGTGAACACACACCCTTTTTTTGGGACATATTTTGTATTTATTGTTAAAAGAATAAGCAGTATTATCAATAAATAATAAGGTAAAACTCATTGTTCATGGTGAATAGTTGAATTATCTCATTGTTTGATTAACTAATGACCGAAAACAAATCTGCAACTATTTCCACAATTGTTTTCACACAAAAAAAAGCTTTTTAATTGTGGATCTGCTTCTTTTCTCAAATGTATATAATTGCATATTGACAGTTCTTTTGGTCTCACAAAGCAAGCAATATGTTCCACATTGTTTGATTTGACAGAATAGTTTGCAGTGTTTCCCTTTTCTCCTCCTATAAGGGGTGCAAGAACGAGAATAAAGCGTGTGTGTAATTTGTTTGCAATCACTTTTCATACGTGTTGCACTTGTCAATTTCTCCGTTTCTCGTCCATCAACAGCAGAATTTCTGATCGGCTCCAGTTTAGTTTTTCTTTTTGTTTCCACCCAACCATTTTTCTATGAATGCATCTACGTATATGATGTACATCCATTAGATTGTCGCTAGTTTAAGCTTATGCATTACCGAAGACATTAAAGATTTCACCCAAATACAATGTACTTAAAAAAAATGTAAATCGATCTCTGCAGAAAAAATAATACTGCAGATGTAGGGTTTTTCCTACTTACACATAGACTTACTCTCCTAGAGACGACCCTAGACGTTACTGTCTCTTTTTGTCTTATCGAACCTTTTACACTCCAACAGTCTTGAATGTAATTCTTAGTAACTTGACCATGATGTTGACCTAATCATAACATGTGACGGCATCAACAACCTTATTTTAACATATTGGAGTAATGTAAAGAATTGGAAACACCTTCAGTATTGTAATAATACGACTGTAATGCGTTGATGGTTTTAGCTAAATCATAAGTTTGAATTTGTTTCTGATTTGCGTAGGTGTCTAGTGGATATGTACTTCTTGTAACAGATCTTCCTCACAGGCACTAAGTGTGTGTGCGTGTGTGTGCGCAGGTCTTCTTTCCCAGCGATCCTCCTGCAGCAGTCATGGCAGAGTATGTTCAACTCCTGTCCTCGCCGCTCAGCGGAGGAACAACTCCTCGTCGCCTAAAATAGACGTGGATTTTGACCAAAGCACTGGTAAACCTTTTGCCAACAGATCATCTTTTGCTCGTTTCAGAGAGTCTGAGCCAATAAAGTCTGCTGCCCAGCTCCCTACTTAAATGTGCCGGTGAAATGTAAATTAGATACTGCTGACTATAAATACTTGACATTCCATGTCGTAATTTATTTACCTTTTGACATGAATTTGCGGAGAATTGATGTCAAAAGTATTGATGTAATAGACCAGCATCTCTCTCTCTCTCTGTAGGTGTGGCTGTGATGCGCCTGCAGAGTCCGCCGGTCAACAGCCTCAGTTTAGATTTCCTCACGGAGCTCTGCATCGGTGTGGAGAAGCTGGAGATGGATAAGAGCTGCCGAGGCCTCATCCTCACCTCGGTACAGTCTCAACTTTCTGCTCTGTATATGTATGACATTAGAAATAGTATTTGGAGTTGCATTATAGTAAATACTCTTTCATGTTTTAGAATGTTATTTAATCCGTGTGGCTAACATTTTTGCTGCTGGACTGTGGCGACAATTTTGAAATATTTGTGTGTGTGTGTGTGTGTGTGTGTGTGTGTGTGTGTGTGTGTGTGTGTGTGTGTGTGTGTGTGTGTGGTTTTAATCCAGAGCCAGCCCAAGGTGTTCTCAGCCGGTCTGGACATCACAGAGATGTACGGGAAGAGTCCAGAGCGCTGTGGAGAGTTCTGGAGAGCCGTTCAGGAGATGTGGCTGAAGCTCTATGGCTCCAACATGGTCACCATAGCTGCGATCAATGTACGCAAACACCTCTATCAGAAACTTGATGAATAAAACATTTCTCAGGTTGCCTTGTAGCCGACCTTGTCCCTCCCTCCACAGGGTTCCAGTCCTGCAGGCGGCTGTCTCATGTCCATGACGTGTGACTACAGGATTATGGCCGACAACCCGCGTTACAGCATCGGCCTTAATGAGACGCAGCTGGGCATCGTAGCACCTTTTTGGTAAGGAATTACAAGTATGAATGAATGAATATATACTTTATTAATCCCCGAGGGGAAATTTGGTGTCGGGGTAGCAGCAACTTACAACAAAATAAATAAAAACAGCAGGATGAAAGATAAAAGATATATACAATAATAATAATAATAATAAAATAAAATAGAAATAGCTGGGATTGTGCAAAAATATATATATACATGTTGTTAGTCAGAGGATCTGGCAAGCGGTGATTTATTATAAAGCCGTAATGCCGTTGGCAGGAATGTTCTCCTGTATCTGTCCTTGTTGCAGCGGAGCGTGAGGAATCTCCTCGAGAAAGTGCTCCGCTGACCCTGCAGTAGGTGGTGGAGAGGGTGGTCCGGGTTGTCCAATATGGACAAAAGTTTCTTCAGCGTCCTCCTCTCCACCACCTGTTCCAGACACTCCTGCCTGCAGCCAATGATGGAGCCGGCTTTCTTAACTAGCTTGTTAAGTCTGTTGGTGTCACCGGCTCCAATGCTGCTACCCCAGCAGACGATGGAGAAGTACAGGGCGCTGGCCACAACCGACTGGTAGAACATCTCCAGCATCTTGCTGCACACATTAAAGGATCGAAGCTTCCTCAGGAAAAAGAGTCGACTCATCCCCTTCTTGTACACAGCGTTGATGTTGTTCTTCCAGTTCAGTCGGCTGTCGATGGAAACACCCAGGTACCTGTACTCCTCCACCATGTCCACGTCCTCTCCAAGAACACTCAGAGGTCTAGGAGCAGGAAAATGAAACAACTCTGCACTATTCCACCTGATTGATTGTCGTAAATAATTGACCCTTCGCTAAGTCCAGGCCAGCTCCAACCAGGGTCCGACAAATATCAGGCTCTGCTTCAAAGACTCTCTTGCAATGGTTTCATGATGATCTTCATGTTCATGCTGGTTTTGAGGATTTGGAAGAAGCCTCTGTTAAACGTTATAAATGTAAACTGTGCTATTTGTTACCCGGAGAGGTTTTGAAGGGGATGTACGTTTCTAAAATGTTACGTTCCTACGTAAAAACCTGTTGAGTTAACATTAGCAGAGTATGTTAGCGCATGAATAACTAGCGTTACCTCTTTTTGTTAACGAGTTCAATCTTTTCTGTTTAACCAGAAACAGCAGCTGTAGACGCCAAATATACCAGACTCCATTGACCAAAACACACTTCATTCAAACTCAACAGAAGCAAAATCAAACTCTCAAACGGCCTCGGTTCATCTTTCCACTTTCTCAACAATCGCTAACTCTGGTTTGATGGAAATTTACCCTTTTCCCCCAAAAAAATGTATATTTCTTCAGGAAATGCAGTTAGTGACAGTGTGGGCTCCATGCTAGCACTGAAAGCTTGACTGATTAGCTCACAACAAAAGGCCGCTGCGTCACAAATACTCAATTGATGCTGTCTGCAGGTTTAAGGACACCATGACGAACACAGTGGGCCAAAGAACCACAGAGCTGGCTCTGCAGTTGGGGCTGCTCTACAACCCGGCAGAGGCCCTGAAGATAGGCCTGGTGGATCAGCTGGTACCTGAAGACCAGGTCCTCGCCACAGCCACGCAGACCATGACCAAGTGGTTGGCTATTCCAGGTATATTGGCACCTTTTCATGCATGATCAGTGAACTTGCCAGTCCAGCCACACTTTAGCTTCAGTGTGAGTAGTCGCATGTAAGACTTTGGGTTGTTGCTACCTAAATGCTACCGCTAAAAGTACCAGTTATGTTGCATTAATGTTGGGGCGAAAAGCCAAATACAATTTTACTCCACTTTTGGAATTGGTGAGCCTAATGGTTCATCTGTCCACTTCACAGACCACGCCAGAACGATCACCAAGTCCATGATGAGGAAGCCAACCATCGACAAGCTGACGTCCAACAGAGAGGCCGACATCCAGCACTTTGTTAACTTCATCACCAAAGACTCCATTCAGAAGTCGCTGGGCATGTATATGGCGATGCTTAAAAAGAGAAGGAGCTAGAGGAGCGTTTTCGTTAAAGTAGCATCAACACGTCCCCATTTATTTTGAGATGTATTTACTAAGCTAGTTAGCTGAACATGCTAACATTTGAAGTTTATGAAAAAGCAGAAAAACACAAATCCATGTGTTACACTAAAGAATACTCTGCTTTTGAAATGTAGAGAAATCCCAAACTTCACAAACTTACCATGCTCGGTTACGGTTGCTAAGCTGTGACCCGGTCTCTACCGAGTGCCTAGCATTAAAAACCATAACTAATGAAAGTAACCCTGGGTGCATTTGAACAGCCCAGGGTTGATGTCTTTGTGACCGATTAATCTACATAACATGACTGAACTGCTTTTTAGCCCGACATTTCTGAAGCATTGGGAGTTTTTTATGTTGTCAGAAAATTGATTTGTGTGATTAAAGAATAAATGACTCGCTTTCAGTTTTGGCTGTGTACTTCATCTTTAAAAACTGATCTCCATGGTCACATTGAGAAATAAAGTCGCTTTTGTCTTTAATGCAACAGAGACATCTTTACTGCTGCTGCTGCTGCTGTCATGATACGCGAAAGCTTCATTTTTGTGTGTAACATCTTTCAATACCTACCACTACACATTGTGCTGCCACTTGATACAATACAGGTCCATGGGCTTCTGTTTGTGCTGCTTTAAAAAAATAATGTAATGACCGCAATAATAGAATAGCAGAAATTATTTTATTTTAGTCTTGTGAATTTAATGCTGCGGGATTGCAAAGACACTGATTGCTCATGATTCCAGTTCAGCCTGGAGGTTTCTGCAACACTTGTGGGAGTGAAGATTCAGCCAATCAGCTCCACCTCCACAGGGAAATGGTCGCTGACAGCCAATGCCTGAGAGAGAAAGAGAGAAAATATTGAAGTAGGTTTTGCCTTTGGCACAATTTCTTGTCTATCTTAAGCATACAGAAGATTGCCTTGATTAAACAACATGGTTTATTATGTTGTAAAAGTCAAAAGGTCATCAAAATCGCTAAAGGACTATATATAGTACTGGTTTTGCATGTTTCAACCCTTCAACCAAAACTGCTGACAAGTATTATTCCCGTTTGGACATTTCATTTAAATGAAAAGCTCAAGTAATGTTCGCTAACGCAACGTGAAATTGCTAATTTATCACCGGTTGAGTCCACAGCGTGGAATTATGAATCCCACTACTTTTCTTGGCATAGCTGTTTGAGGCCGAGATGATTAGGTAGGGTGAAGATAGCCCGTTGGTAAGGGTCATGGACTGTCTATAAGAAGTGATGTCACCCGTTAGTTTCTGGACTGCCGCTTTGAAGCCTTGAGTTCAGCATTTTGGACATAGACTCAGCCTTTTTTACTGCATTGCAACTGATGGGAATCCTATCATAGAGGAGAATTAAAGCAAAAGTTGTCTTCACCAGACTGTGGCTGAGATTCAAGTCCACCATGAAGTTGTAGACCTTAGCACTGCCGGCCACCACTCCCTTCTTCATGTCAGCTGTGACCACGATCCTGCAAATACAGGAAGAGGGTTGGAATAAAACGAGAAAGGCGGTTATTGATGACATAAATGGTGACCAGCTCGACGATGACTGGGGTGAAATCTGATTTGCCATTATCTGTCTGACGTATGCAGAGCTTCTCAGGTATTTGTAAAGATGTGGTGTGTGTGTGTGTGTGTGTGTGTGTGTGTGTGTGTGTGTGTGTGCGCGCCCATGCATGTGTCCCCACCTGTCGTAAGCGCAGTTAGTGTGTGACACCGTCGTGTCGGCCTCGTTGGTGATCAGCCAGTGGAAACTCTTGTCCGTGAAGAGGCGGATCTTCTCCCAGTCGGAGCCCGATACGTAACTGCAGGCTGTGTTGAAGTCGCCCAGCAGCACGATGTCCTGCAGGGAGACGGGAACAGTTTCGACCACACCCCATCTCATATTTGTAACAATATCCTATGCATTCATTTCTTTTTTGGATTGATTTTGCGTGTGTTTTCTTCACATTGGTGTTCCAGCGGGCGCGGACATCGGTCACCACGTCAAAGAGGGCATCGGCTTCCTTCACAGCGGAGGTTGGAGAGGTGTGCTGGGGCATCAGAACAAAGTTCCTCACAGCTATGAAATGGGAGGAGGGAAATGGGCAGAGGAGAGGAGACACAAGTTTAGATTTAGATGCCAACACTATTTGGCTGACATATATACAGCCAAATGTGAATTCTTATTGTATGGCAGTAAGAATTCACAAGTCTTAGTGTTTTTTTTAAGGGTCATTGGTGACCAACAGATCTTTGACCTCAGAATCTCACACAAGTCTGGTGTTTAGTTCTCAGTCGATCGCCTAACAAACGAGGCAATCGACATCACTGGCGTCTCCCTCCCCCAGGGCCTACCGGTTTGTTTGGAGGTGAACATGACGACGAAGGGCTCTCGGCTGAAGGTGTCTGTTCCGCACGCCTCACAGCCGTCGTCGTAGGTGTAGTTTTTAGCCACGGACACCGTCTCCTCCCTGCAGAGGAAAGATACTACTTGAGCACGTCTGTAAGTCCTGTGTTTCCATTTGTGGATAAGCACCGTGAACTAAGAATCGTGTTTGCGTTAGCTTGGAATGAGCCCTCCATATCTACATATTGAGATGCCCGGTTGCACCGCCATGTTTATACAGAAGCCCAGAACGGACAAACCAAACATCGGCTCTAGAGAGAGACTTTTGCGTTATTCATGTTCCCTGAAGGCCACTGTATGGATCTCTGACACGCCTGTGATGGATGGTAGGGGTTTTCACCACAAGATGCCACTAAAAACTGCACACTGGCCCTTTAAGTGAATTTGTTGAGAAATTGCATTCAACGGTACAAAAAGCTGTCAAAAGTGGAGCGTTTTCTCGCACAGCACGTGACACATGATCACCACCTTCAGTCTGCTAATATCTATCTGGCTTTAATTAAACCAGTGGTGGGAAGTAACTAAGTACATGTCACTAATTTTGAGGCACGTTGAGGTATTTGAGTGTTTCCAATTTCTGTTACCAAATACCTCTCACCTCAGAGACAGGCCATCGCTGACAATAAGGACAAAAACACTGCAAATCTGAAGTATAAATGGAACTTTGAAGGAGAAATAGTTCAGTCTCTGTTCACCGATGTGGAGCCTCAACGGAGGACCTTCTACAGAAGATCGCTTGTGTTGGCCTTTCTGTGTGTTTACCTGTAGAGGAAGAGATATCTCTCCTTGTAGGTGCTGCGACCCAGAGGCTCGCTGACGATGTGGCTGTACCGGAACTGAGGAGAACCTCTGCGAAAACACACACACACACACACACACACACACACACACCCTTTTGTCTATCTTTATCGTAATATTAAACATATGTGCTTTGCTTGGTGCTCTGCTTGGTGCAGTCTAACTTGTTGACGTGCTCCATGAGTTTTTTGGTCGCCGACAGATCGCTGTCTCTGACCTCCTGGATCAGAATGATGTCATAGCGATGGACAATCTGAGAAACACAAAACAACACATAACTGATGAGAGTTCAGAGTTCTCGGAGCAGCTGCGTCTTCTTTTATGAGTTGATTCAAGTATCGTGCCCCTAAAATGAGCAGAAAACAGAACCTAAAGAGGTGAGCCTACAAATCGTCTCTTTTTCATCATGATTAAATGTAGGTAGTAAAGGGGTAATTCTACACAATAAAGTTCACTGGTCATGGCAGGCTTCAACTTTAATGTATTTGTTTTACTCGCCCCGATACAAAGTATTATATTTATTAGTAGTCATAAATAACAACAAAGACCAAAGTGTATTGTCGTGTTTATTCTTTATTTAAAGCTACTACAATCAACTTTATTTTTGTTTTGATTTTGGCGGCCCCTGTGGACAAAGGTGGTAGTGTTTCCGAGGACCAGAGTCCCTTTAGAGAATCCTTCTAGCCCTGCATGGGAAGTACTCTCGATACCTCTCGAAACAGCTGTATAGTGTCTTCAGTGGAACTGGAGGCGAAAATTACCCCTCTGATGTCACTGTGATGTCATTAGGGTCATATGAGCCCGCCTTGGACAGTAGAAACAGAAAACCTGCGTTACAAACTGGGAAAGTATTCTTTAAAAGCAACGGGCATTTACCGGGCGAGGAGGGTCTGGGTAAATTATGAAATGCTAATTGTTGCATTGTGGGAAATGTTGAATCCTTTTTAATTTGTTTATTTAATCTTCCTTTTGTGAGTGCCCCTTTGATCTCCATTGGTAGTTGGTCAACTTTGTGGTATTTTAGTTACTCAGCACCGTTCAAAATATGTCATCTTCACACTACAAATGTGAGTACTTGTAATGAGACACAGTCTGAGAAAAGAAAGAAAGAAAAACAGTTCAGACCTTGCTGATGAGACCCATGAGAGTCGTGTTGGAAGCTTTCTTGTCCCCAAATGTCTTGATGTTGAAGGCTCCCAGCTTCAGGGAGGCAGACAGCTGCAGCAGCGCCAACAAGACGCCCAACGCACACACCCAACGCATCCTGGGCCAAAGGGGTCAGATTAATGTGGATATTTAAAATACATTATTGTAAATCTTGATTTTATGACACATGGACCGTCAGCATTTAATAGGCAAGGCAAGTGTATTTGTAGCACATTTCAACAACAAGGTGAGTCAAAGTGCTTCACATAAAACCATTAAAAGCATCAGAACATAATGCAGAAGAAAACAAGATTTTAAAACAATTGAGAACATTCATTTTAAAACATTAAAAAACTGTAAAAAAGCAAAAGAAATAAAATGCAGTAGTGGGATGCAGAAATTTATTAAAATCCTTGAATCTGGTTCAATTAAAGGCAACAGCAAACAGAAAAGTTTTCAATCTGGATTTAAAGGAGCTGAGGGTCTCAGCAGACCTGCAGCTTTCAGGAACCTTGTTCCAGATATGTGGAGCAGAAAAGCTGAACGCTGCTTCTCCATGTTTAGTTCTGACTCTTGGAACAGAAAGTAGACCAGTCCCAGACGACCTGAGAGGTCGGGATGGTTCATAAGGTAGCAGCAGATCACAAACATACTTAGGCCCTAAACCATTCAGTGCTTTATAAACCAGCAGAATGCAGCACTGAGATCCAGTAATACTAAGACTGAGGTTCTGCCACGGTCTGTGTTTAAGTGGATGTCGTTGAAAACCTTAACAAGAGCAGTTCCAGTACTGTGGTGCTGACGGAAGCCGGACTGGAAGACATCAAAACAGTTATTTTACTTAGAAATGGGAGGTTCGATATTGGCCAATCATTTTTCATTATTTCGGGGTCTAAACTAGCCTTCTTTAGGAGTGGTTTCATAACTGCAGTTTTTAGGACTTGTGGGAAGACACCTGAGAGAAGGGATGTGTTTACAATTTACAACAAAACACCTGCGCTCTGCTTTCCGACACTCTCTTTTCTCTATTCGGACCGGCTTAGCATTTCTCCAAGGGGATATTTTCTTACCCGAGACAACCTTCACCTTTGTGGGTGCAATGGCATCAATAACATTTTTTACTTTAGAATTGAAGCCACCCACAAGCTCATTGACTGAGATGCAAGACTTCTGAATAAATAGTTCACTGGTGTTTTCAGTGATGTAACGCTTTGTCACAACCTCGGTTTGGACATGTGTGCAGGGAGATTGCACTCAGAGAATGCAACATCAGTCACAGCAACCTTGGAAATGTTCAGACCTTTGGTGATGATTAGGTCCAGAGTGTGCCCCTTGTTGTGGGTGGGACCTGTTACATGCTGAGTCAGGTCATAGTTATCACGGACACCACATTGCTCTATAGACCCTAAACTCATCAAAGAAGGTTGCACAGTATTTAGGTGGTCTGTAAATGTTGAGGAGTAAAACTTGAGTTGATTTCAGAGCCACATATTCAAAGGAAGTAAAATGACCAAAAGACATCTTGCATTGAGGAGACTCATTAAACCCTAGAACACTAACGTCGGCTGATTTTCACCCGAGCGATTGTATTATGTTATTTTCATTGTGTTGCTTTTGTCTGAGTTGCGCGAGTCTTTGTGTAGCTTCATGCTGCTCACTGACGTTATGGAAGGTAGGCGTGTCTTATTGAAGGTAGGCGTGTGTTATTGAAGGTGGGCGTGTCTTATTGAAGGTGGGCGTGTGTTATTTAATGTAGGCGTGTGTTATTGAAGGTGGGCGTGTCTTCTGGAAGGTTGGCGTGTCTTATTGAATGTAGGCGTGTGTTCTTGAAGGTGGGCGTGTCTGATTTAATGTGGGCGTGTCTTGTTGAAGTTGGGCGTGTCTCTCTGCTCCAATCCCTGTTTTTTTCGGGTGATTTTCACCCGGCGTTAGTGATAGAGGGTGAAAAAAGTTCCGGATGGGTTTTACCATTGAAGGGACACTTTTCCTTCATAGGACAAAGCTCATGTCCCAGGAACGACCTGACCAAAGAACAAGTTCATAGCTCCTTTATTTATATGTTTAATCATATTTTATTAACGATTCCCTAATTTTTCACCCGATTTTGAGCTTTTTCTCAGGGTCTCCCCATGACACCTGTTTTGGGTTTTATGAGAAGTTTGATAGGGTAAAATAAAAGAAGAGTACTTCAACTTGCCTTGTATTGTTGTATTTTAATATATTTTGATGAGAAGTATATTTTATCAGGTACATTATATCGGGTGAAATATACCCGACGTTAGTGATGGTGTGACTATTTTTAACGTTAGTGTTCTAGGGTTAAATAAAATAGCAACTCCACCTCCTTTCTTATGCGCTCTTCTTTCACTCATGAAACTGAAGTTTGGGAGGTGTTGATTCAATAAGAACAGCTGCACTGTTATCTTGGTCTAACCAAGTTTCTGTTAAAAACCAAAAATCAAGTTTGTGCCTAACAATGAATTCATTAATTAAAAATGTTTTTCCTGACAGAGACTGCATGCCGGGGAGCCTGAACGACTCTCTGCCCGGCTGTGGGAATCAGAGAAGCACGCTGCGGTCAGGCTGCACAACCAGCTGAGCTCCCAGTAGAGTAGACAACTCTGACAACTGAACACTTTACTTCACTTTACTTTATCACTCACCTGGTGCAATATTATTACGTATATTACGTGTATTTACGTGCAATACGTTTAAGTACTTTCTATTCAGTCTGTATATTAATATTCTTCTCTACTGTTTTACTGCTTATATTTATTTATATTACTTGTTTCTATTGTATTATTCTTTTATTCACTTGTGAGCAAGGCTGCTGTAATCCTGTAATTTCCCCACTGCGGGACTAATAAAGGATTATCTTATGTTATCTTATCTTATCTTATCTTATCTTAACACCTGCACCTCTGCACTGTAAAATCTGATTAGTTAACCTTAACTTAAAACAAGCTTGCAAACCGATTGCCTTAAAAAAAATCAAGTAAAGGAACTTGTTACAGGCAAGTAAAGTTGACTATGTATTGTATGTTGTACTAACACATGTTTATTTAGTGTAGTATACTTACACTTGAGTTTAAGTAACTAAAAAGAATGAGTAAATAGTACTTAAAGCTTTACTCAAGATGTACTTTTGACTAGTATAGCCTACATCAAATTACTATTTCAAACAACTAAATTATTTCAAGTGAAATATATTTTGTGTGTATTCTTAGGACTGTGCTGATAGCGACATATCTGATACGGTACTTAGCTGTAACACAGTCGCTCTTGGGTAGGCATCAAAATGTAATGTTCACAGCTGTTGGCACAGCGGTCTGAGCTACTTACGTGTCAGAGTTATAGCTTTAGTCATGGTTTTAACTTTAGTCATGGTTAAAACTTTACAACAATAATTAATAACACATAACTAACGCTCTTTAACAGGCAAAACACCACGACACAACAGTTTGTGACACATAAACAATTTGTAACACTAATAATTGTACATTTATAAAATTGCACAGCCGAACTGCAAAACGTTACTTTACTGTTGCTGCAGCCTCTTGCAAACCTTCAACACAGTTCTCCAGGGAAACAGTTGTTGGCTTTATAAACAGTAAATATGTCTCTTAACACGCACTGCACCTTTGATCCCTGGTGTCCCCATAGTTCACATGTTGAAGTGTCTTTCAACATTAGCAGCAGTAACAAACACTAAATATTTTACACACAGTTATTGTTTGCTTGATAACCTACCTTATTGTTCTTCAAAAAAAAAGTGAGACTCAAAATCCAAGCTGTCTTTCTTGCCTCAGCTTCTGAGTCAGCTAGATCCACCGTGTCTTGATGGACTGAATGTTGGCTTCTGCACATGCTCAGACCCCAAACACGTATTTATTACTTGGGTGTATCAAGTTAGCTTTACTCAAAACAATTAGTAAATTGGTTATTTTCGACCTGCAAGTAACTGTTACTTGGTCAAAACTAGTAAGAAGTGATATTTTTGATAGCCAAGTAAAGTTAACTCATTTAATGTAAGTCTGGACCACTATTACATTTTACAGTGTGGACACACGACAGCAGGATCCCTGTTCCTGCAAGTTTATTGAGCTGCCAGTCGTTTCATAAGGGGATCTGGGTAAAATATTGTTCCGGCTTTGCAGGAGAATAGGTTATCCTTTTGCCGTGGTTACACTGGTCCGGCGGTGATTCTGAGTGCAAAGGTCGTAAAACATCATCATCAGCTTCCAGTGTGGTGGCTTTCTGTATTGGTGATCTGACATTAAATATGTCTGTAAATTACATTTAAATGTAAAAAACTTATTCTGTGTTGCTGTAACATAACATAGCTGCATTACAGCTACTGTGCATATTGTTGAATACTCTACAGGAATCATGATTCTTCGCAGCAACACACAGGTTTACAGTATTGTTGTACTAAATCATTCATCCATGTTATTGTGACAAAACACCCTCTCTGCATGAAAGAAGAGTCCAAGGTGCATATTTACCTGCTTCTTGAGTCGTGTGGTTAAGGAGAAGGCCTGTTGTGAGCTGGGCACAGAGTCTCGCTTGTGTGAATCCCTGGAAGCTCCTCCACAACGTCTGAGCAGAGACATCGGCGGTGTCTCTCGGGAGGTTTTTATTTACCTGCACAGCGCATGTGACCGGGAGGGGAGGGGTGAAGGGAGGAGGTGGGGAATCTGTGTTTTCAGGTCAAGGAGGCCCAGTTTCGACATTATTGGCGCTCACGGTGGTTTTATGTGTTGCAATGTGTCAGTCTTGTAGTAGAAGTTCAAAGAAGTTCTGCTTTTGTTTCGATTTTGTTTCTAGAATTATTCAACTCACCAACAACTCACCTGAGACGGGTTATTAAGGACTATTATCCGTTTAATTCCACTGGTCAAACTCACCTCTTGAACCAGAGTGGGCAGGTGATCAACAGAGGCTATTTTCACCTGCGGCGTTCACAGTAGCAGTGAGAAGGAAACAGATGGCGTGAATATGTGATAACGGAGTTGATTTGAGGTCCCGCGTGATGAAATCTCTCTCCTGTATTGAGCCATAAGGTGAACCAAACTACAGCCTGAGAATATACTTGTTTTCTGAATGATAGATTTATTATACACTTACTTTTTCAGAGGTGGATACATTTGTAAATATAATCACATTAATGTCATGTAGCAATCATAGTGGAACATGTTTTTTAAGCTAAAAGCTGAAAGTAATTATAGATAATTATTTGATTGTAAAACATATTATACTTTATTTATTAAATTACATTCAAATTGTTTACAAACTATGTTTATTAGACAATTTTGGAATACCTTGTGGATTCAGATTATTAATATAATTAAAAATCAATTAATAAATGATGCTGTCTTATTATAGATAAAGCTATACATATATAAATGTGTTAATATTATCTCCGCCTTTACCAGCTGCAACGTTAGGGACACTTACATATAAATCATTAATTATAATCCAGTCATATAATATATATTATTTTAAAATAGGCCATTCAACATAATGAAGCCTACATTTTGGGGGGTATTTCAAACAGACTATATTTTAATGCTATTATGCTGCGTTCACACCAAAAAAAGTTTTTGCGTGAGTAGATTACATACAAAGCCAATGCACAGATGCGTATGGATGCAAATACTGACTTTCAGCCTGGTGGCAGGGACAAACTGGCCATCAATGTGTATATATATGTGTGTATATATATATGTGTGTATGTGTATATGTATGTTTATGTGATGTATGTGTTCAAAAGAAACATTCGTTTTAAAAATGAAATGTATCTATGTATATTTGTACAGTGGCGGGCCGTGGATTTGGCATCTACGCCTGCTGTCTGTTTAGTTTAACGGCCGATGGCGGCGCACCACCCATGAATAGCGAGAACATGAACCCCAAGCAGCCAGGTCTGGGCTTCAGTGCTAATCACTATTGGTGTCTTGGAAAAAAAGGAAAATAATTAGAAATAATTGAAATTCAATTCAATTCAGTTTATTTTTTATAGCCCAAAAAAAGAAATGAAGGGAAACAGGTAATTGTCGAGGGGGGAGGTGTGGATCGGCCATTCAAGGCCTCGAGAGCTGCAGCTTATTGAGTTCCTGGCGCCGTTTGATACGCCGGGTTTCCGCGGTGGAATATCTCGGTAAAGGTGTCACCGTGTCTGCCGAGTAGATTTGGGGCCTCACCACACGCCTCAGTAAACGGGTCTCCTCCTTGGCTGGTTTGGGTTTTGGTTTTGGTTCGATCTCCTCAATAATGTGCCTCTTTGCATCCGTTTCTCTCCGACGGTTTTGATTGGCGATCTCAAGCCTATCTGTCGCGTTCATATTCTTTAACGACGCTTGTTTGGCTTCCTCGCGTCTTTGCTCCTTTGCAAACACTTGACGAAGGGCCCGGAGTCCGTCTCTCTCGTTCTTCTCCTGTTGTCTCTGTCGCTCTAGCAGCTGCTTCTTCGCCTTCATCTGCTGAAGGTGATAATAGTCTGCAAGAGCCTTCCGGGTAAGCTGTCGTCTTAAAGCTTCTTCCAGCTCACGCCTCATCGCCTTTTCGTCCAGCCTTTTTTCGTGACGCTTTTCCGTTTGTTCGGTCCGGCGTCTGGCCTCTACTCTGGAGAACTGCTTTGGGTTAATCTCCAACGATTCCTGCCTGGTGATCTTTTTGACCCCGGGCTGGTTTACTGTGGACCGCATTCTGTCCCACTCAGGCCTGGACAAAATAGCCTTTTTTGGCGGTCCAGTTTTCTGTATTTCCTCCAAGGTTTGGTATTGTATCATTTCTGCCGTCATGTTTGGAAAAATGCCAGACTCATGTGATTTGTCCCAGTTTGTTGGTTTGTACACGGCGAAAACAGGACAGGAGCCACGCATGTGGACTTTGGGGAGCATTGTGTCGGTTTTTGTTTTGGGGTTTAAAATATTTTAAATGGGGGTTTAACAAATGTTAAAGGAACTACTATAACTTGGTCAAAGATTTTAACAGGCTTGTTTGTTATATGTAAGCTTCAAATTGTCTTTGGTATGAATATATCAAGGACAGTTGGTGACATCACAACATTCTTGTGACATCACTGGTCTACACAAACTGTACACAAACTGATCACCTTGGCAACCAGCCCCCTCTGTGGTTCAGGGGTCGTAACCCACGGCTCTTCAGACCGGCCCACTCAATGCATCGCACGTATCCACCAGTCAGTGGCCTACTTGGAAAAATACCCATACACTTAACATTATTTTGGATGATTATAAAGAAATTACATCAAATATGTTTGTTTGTATAACATTTGGCTCCACCAATTTGCCTGGATGGACACATGAAATAAAATGATACTAGCTATTGTAACACTCCAAGGTATAGTTTGCTAGATGAATATGCTTAACTCTGGGCTAGTATCAGATGGTTATATGTATAAGGGCCTTAATGAATGCCAGCAGATAAAGACCACACAATAAAGAAACTTGAATCAGAGGGTAGAATTAATATGAACTACAGTGTTTCCCAGGTTTACAGCGTAACCTATTAAACAGCGTAACGTAAACATTTAATTGAAAGTACAGGCTGCAAGAGCGTCTCCTTGCAGCCTGTTGCAGATGTTTGTCTTGACCTGCAAATAGCGGCCACAACAACTATATTGTAGAAATAAACAGAACAGAACATACGATGGGGTGTGAACAGCAGTGGTATCAGTAGTGTCGCATGCTGTGTGTGTGTGTGTGTGTGTGTGTGTGTGTGTGTGTAGGGGTGTTTAAGGTGCATAAAAACGGCTCTTCCTTTTGGCTGATCAGTACTGAACATACTCGTGAACTGCCTATTGTGGGAACATGTTAGTTGATGGTTTTTGTTTACATTAGTTTCAATAACTGTAATGAGTCCCTGAGCTGGACCAATGATAGCTTTGTGTATGGGCACAGTAAAAAAAGAGAAAAAAGTTACAAAACATGTATTTGTTGTCCCTCTTTAATACATTTTAATCAGGAAAAAACATGTAAAATGCATTACTGTGTAAACACAACCTCATATAGCTTCATATGATCTAGATGTATAGGATATTAAAATGGCATACTATAATGTCTATATATCTTTTGTTAGGCTTAAAATAAGGAACATGTGGAGGGTTGGGTCCCCAAGAGGTCACACGATGATGAAGTAGGATAATTAACAGATCAGGAAATACAGTCAAGCATCATTTCAGATTTTCCTCCAATCTTTGCTTTACTCTTGTGAATTACTAATTAATGGTACTTCTTTGGACCCTTAAACAATACCAAAATAAACAAAAAAGGACATGAACACATTTATAACTGACACAGGTTTGTATATTGCCTTATTTAAAGGGGTTACATGCCCAAAAGGTTGAGAATCACTGATCTGTGTGATGGTATTTAGTCAAGATATTTTATCTTATGGAGCAAATGTTATGGGACTTAACCAGCATCATAGGCTTATTTAAAGGCAGGCTTGGTAACCTTCTGTTGCTGTCGGAGGACTGTAATAAAATGAAATCCTGGCAACATTTGGCTTGATATTAATAATAATAACTTTATTTATATAGCACCTTTAAAAACAAAGTTTACAAAGTGCTCTACAGAGAAGCAAAGCATAGTCATACATAACTTAAATACCGGTAAACAAAAAGGACCATAAAGGCAATGAATACAACAAAACCCAACAAATAACCAAAAAGAGCAAATGGAATAGAAAACAAACAAACAAATAAATAAAATATACAAACAAAAACAGGGGAACTAAATAACAGCATAATAGATCATAATAGATCATAAAAGGACATAAAAGGACGACATCACTTAAAAGCAATTCTATAGAAATGGGTTTTAAGAAGTGATTTAAAAGAAGTTATTGATTCTGCAAGCCTTATCTCCTCCGGCAAAAATAATAAAGATATAAAAATATCTTGGGTACTCGCTCCCAACCCTGCCTTTAACACGCTTGGGCAAAACAATCAGAAGTCAAGTTTCTGAAGAAATGGAGGCTCCAGGATGCCAGGAGGTTTGGGGATGCAGGATCCTCCCACAATGCATCTCGCTCAGCTGTGGCAGCGACACCCTCCTCTTCAAGTACCGTTAGACATTGCAGCTATTTATATTGTTTGTCTTCGTGGTGCTGCTTTTTATTGTATTGGCACACGGGCGGACCTACCGTGTGTACGCTATCTCTCTCTCTCTCTATCTCTCTCTCTCTCTCTCTCTCTCTCCCTCCGAACGGCGGCTTGGTCACGTGACGTCATGTCGCTCTATTTAAATTGTTGTTTTTCAATAACAAATATAAACATGTATATGTATATTTCTGTCTAACACGGTGGCCTAGTGGTGGCATAGCGGGTTAGCACATGAGAGGCCTGGGTTCGAATCCCGGCCCGGACACACCTGAGTTCTCTATGAGACCCTAACACGTGGTAGCACTACCCAGAGGGCAGTGCGGTAAACTGTGAGGTCAATATAGCGAGCCGAGTGAAGACCAACTCTGTGACACCTGTGTCTGAACAAATGCCACCGTGTTAGTATTTTTCAAATATTTATCTTTTTTAAATGTATACTTTTTGTTGTGGTATTGACTGAATTCTCTGGCAAAGTTCAAATTACACTTTAGTGTGCTCATGTCTCTAAACTAAAAATTGTCACCTCAAGGTTGTAACAATTAAAAAAAGAATACATCTTGTTTTCGTTTGTTCTTTTTTTAAGAATTTCTGAACATTATTTATGCTACTGTGTTAGTATTTTTAAACTCAGTTTTTTTATTATTATTATTATTATTTTATTATTTGTTCGACAGAATTCTCTAGGCAAAGTTCAAATTACACCTTAGTGTTTTTTGAATGTGTTTGAATGTGTTTTTTGAATTTTTTAGTGAAATGAATGTCTCTAAACACAAATTGGCACCTCAGGGTTGTCGTGCTTAATTAGGTAACAATTAAAAAATAATAAATATGTTTCCGTTAGTTCTTTTTTTAAGAATTTCTGTAAATATTTTGTTTTTGTTTTATTTACTTATTTATTTTACACAAATATAACAAGTGATATATACATGATGATATAACTAGGTTGCAAATGAAATATTGAACATTAAATACTAGAGAAAATAAACAGTGTTGAACTTCAGAAGTAAATTGGTCAATATCAATTATTTATGCGTAATAGGCTTGTTTGTTCATGTCATCATGCCTCTGTTTTTACACTGTTGAGCAAACACATGCACGCAGGAATATGCATAGTTACTATCTGTGTAGATATTAGCAATGTTATTTTTCCCTGCTTCTGTGAAAAAAATGTGATGGTAATGGTTTAGATTTCAACACTTTTTTTTATCTGTTACAACTGCGTAGCCTGTTGCTTTTTACATTTAGCCATCTCTGTATAATTTGACACAAATTAAATATGTCTGTATCAATAACCTAGATCAAAGACACAGGTAAATATAACTAAATGTCATAGTGGTAGAAAGGTAAACACCTTTACTCTGCGTCTCCTCATAAAGACACGGACCCTTCAGCTGCAGCAGACTCGTATCTCTGTATTTATACCCAATAGATTAACGCCTTTACGATAAAAGTCAATGTGTTTTGTGTTGTGCAGCAGCTCTCAGCCCTGAGGCCTCACTGTCTGCATTTATCTCATAAACAAAGACTCCTAAAGCTTTGTATGTATCATTTTTGGTGCAATCGACTGAATAGAGGCTTAATTTGAACTGGTAAAGTTACAGATAAGTTGTGCTCAATAAATTAATGTTTCTAAACTCAAATTGTCACCTCAGGGTACAGGGGATGTCGTGACAATTTGTTCTGGTTAAATCTTGACTCAATGGTTGCTCTGTGATCTTGATATAGATGAAATAAACTCCCAGATTAGCGTCCATGCATACTCCAATAATTGTTTCTAAAAGAAGGGCTCTAAATAAAGACTGCATGAAGTGCTTGACAGGACACGCTGGTTTATGGGGTCAGATCAGTCTCAATGATACCTGAAGCCTTGAAAAACATCCAGCCTCCTTTTAAGGTTTTCAGTTGAGGAAATTCTTCCTCAAGTACAGCCACAATCTTTAGAACAAAGTTACATTTTCAGCATGTGATTACCAATTGTAATCGTTGAGCATTCTACAATACTGTATATGTGATTACCTCACTGTGTGTCAAGGTGTCTGATACTAAGCATCCTCTTGCCAAGGCCAGCGTGGGCAAGGTCTAACTCGTCAGAGCCCTTTGGTGCAGACTCCATGGGTCTTGATTGCTCCACAGTCTGGGACTGAGCTCGCCCCCACAGGGCGGGTTCATCAGAGACCTGCGGAGTCTGGGAGGAGAGACTGGAACGGCCTCCAGCAGTCCTGACCTCAACCCATTGGACACTTGTTGATGATCATGGCGGAGGGGGAGCCAGCAACATGTCTAAATGCCATTCGATTCCACATCATTTATCCAATCAACCCTTCTATTTATTGTGACCACCAGAGAAACATTGACTCAAACCCTGCTACAATTTGATTCTGTGTGATGTCGTCACATTAACCCATTCAGGGTCCCCGCCAGAGTTCCTTCAAAGAAGTATCTAGTGAAACAATAGGGTGAGAAATAGGGCGGTACTGGGTCATTATACTGGAAAGGTGGCATCACATAATGCAAAGTGGCACAACTTTTGTTACTTGGCAGTTCAGGGGAGGAGGACAGTTGTAGGACGCAGTGAACCCGGTCTCTAGTGCTTAGAGTCTCAGTTTGTATGTAGTTATGTTGAGATAAGTTACCCCGTCTGCATCCAGATCTGTACTGCTCGGAGCGGTGGTGACATTATCATCAATAGATGTTTTTGTGGTTGTGACTGGTCTGATTTGGGCCTTCTCTGGACATTCATTTACCATAATTTTGAGAAAAGGTTTGGACATCCTGTCCAGTGTTATCAGCAGATAGTGTATAATCCCCTGAATCCCTTAGACTATTTAACTTCTATATTGTGACCCCATAATTCCTCTAATGGCATAAAACTGGTAGTCTAATCAGATGCCATGGTCTAAATGGCTCTATTGCTTTACCAATTTCTGCGAGCGTTTCCTACTGAAGCCCTGGCTTACGGACACCACTAAGACTCTTATATGTCGTTCCTTCACTGGTTTCAAACAAATAATCATATGGATTTCAAATCCCTGGTTACCCAGACTTCACATAAGATTTTTCAGCGGCAAAACTCTACAGACAATTGGTTACGTTTTTGCAGTGTGTGCAAAACAAATATTTATTTCCATCAGACTAAATTATTATTATTATTATATATATATATATATATATATATATATATATATATATATATATATATATGTGTGTGTATATATATATTTAAGTATTTAGTAAAGCCATATGCATTAAAAACCTCTTATCTATTAGTCCTGCTGACTGGGATACTGCAGCCAAATGTGTTAAGACCTTGTTTACAAAATGTGTGGCGTTATCACAGTAAATTATTTCTGGAAACCCGAACCTCTGTATTATGTCTTTCGTCAAGGCTTTTGCCACCACTGTTAAAGCATCTGATGATTTAGTTGAAAATACTTCAATCCATTTCGAAAACATATCTATAATTGTAAGACAATATTTCTTTCCCTCAAATTGGTTGAGTCCAATACAATTCATGCAAATGTACTGAGATGAATATTCTGGTTCTGGCAATTCTATTTTTTATTTGAGTGATTAGTAAAGCCATATGCATTCAACACCTTCTTTCTCATAGATACCCTCCCTCCTGTTGAGACATGGTTCAACCCATGGCTCAAAAGAGCCGCATATGTTTTAGGCAATACCAATCCACCTTCAGGAAACCTCCAGAACCCTTCCCCATCACTCCCACAGCTATGTTTATTTATTTTTTCCTTGCTGTGGAGCATTTGTTTGCTTATTTTTCCAAATTGAATGATCTAAGTATTGAACTTCAAAAGTAAATTGGTCTTTAACAATTATTTATGCGTAATAGGCTTGTTTGTTCATGTCATCATGCCTCTGTTTTTACACTGTTGAGCAAACACATGCACGCAGGAATATGCATAGTTACTATCTGTGTAGATATTAGCAATGTTATCTTTCCCTGCTTCTGTGAAAAAATGTGATGGTAATGGTTTAGATTTCAACACATTTTTATCTGTTACAACTGCGTAGCCTGTTGCTTTTTACATTTAGCCATCTGTGTATAATTAGGGACCCAACGGTATGTCACTTTCTCTCTCCACAGCTGCAGTTTATTTTTGTTTATTGTATGTCCCTGTTTCACAAAGAAATTCCAAATAGTGTATTTCTCCACACTTATCTCTTTTGGAACATACCAGAATGTGGAATGTGATCAACATAAAGTAAAATCTGACTCCCCTGTGGAGGTTAAAATGTAGCTAGTTTAGCAGCCTTCGTTTGTTGTTGTTCTGGTAGCAGTCACTTGATTGTAACCTAACTACTTTCATGCCTTTTGGCGTTGGTGTTGTTTGATTTATCCTTTTATTAATTTGTTGTCTTCTGAGGTTAAAATAACAGATTTGTATGCTCCGGCATTACAATATTATTATTATTATTTTGTATTATATCTAGTCACAAACCGTTTACCCTCTTGCATCAAACACTTTTATATTTGTACCCTCTAATATTTCTGTCTCCTGTTGTTCACTGGCACTCTCTGTGTGTGTATCAGTGTGTGTATGCGCATAACTTTGTTTGTGTGTGCGTATATGACCTTGGCGTTCAGCCGAAGTGGTTCCTTGACGTCCCCGTCTCCTTGATGCGCGTCCCCTGTTTTTTTTGCAGTCTCTCTTTCCCAATGTCCGTCCCCTCCACAGCGAAAACAATCTCCTTTCTTTGTCTAGTCATCTCTCCATCCACTGTCCACCCCTCCGTCCATTTCCGGTCTGGTGTGCTCTGTTCTGAAGAACGGGCCCACATAGCTTTGGTGCCTCGCTATCTCCAACGCAGACACGAGGTCAGCTGCTGGCCTGCGTCCCGGCTGTGCGGTAGAGTGGAGAGAGCGGGATGGAGTGTTGGAGGAGACGCTGGAGGGTGAGATCACTGCAACAGGAGGAGCGGAAACAGGGGGAAACATACGGAGGAGGCCATCTCCCGTACACCACTTCATCTTCTGCTTTAGCTTCCCGTTAAAACCATTATTTCTTTCTCCAACTTTTTAGATATTTAATGTTTCTCATTTTTGTTTTCATATATTTGATCTCTCTTCCTAAAGTCTCCTCCTTACACCTGCTGCTAGTGTTAGAACCCCATACTTTTATTTATTTATATTTCCCTATAGCTTTTATTTAATTTAATTATATTTTACACACAGTTAACCCCTTCTATTTGTCTGTCTTTTTGGATCCCCCTTCTTTCCCTTGAACCGGCTTGAACGCCTCCTCATTGGCCGTATCTCATCAGCTGGCCTATTATTTAAATCTACTCCCGTCTCTGGGTGGGACTATTATTTAATGATATATTTAATGATTCTCCCCTCCGGTTCGGTCAAAAAATGGATCTCGTCACTTCTCTCTCCTCCAGTCAAACCTGGCCTCTCAATAAACCAAATTACACTCTTTCGAGGAAGGAGTAGGTATTGAGATTCGGCTCGAAGGACCAATTATGTTAGAAGAATTTACCCGACACCTGGTGGTAAAATCATTGATCAGGACATTTATTCGTTGCAAGGAAGGAGACAGAATTACACAACATGGTATGTGAATTGAGTAACCTGCACTGCTCAAGCGGAGAGTTTACCTCTTAAATACATTAATCACACAATCACAGAAGCTCTCATGACATCTTGCACTTATCCCCCTAATGACGTCTTTAGATTGGCTTGCATCGGCATGGTCATATGATAACAAAGGAACTTTATGTTCTTCAAACAGAGACAAACGGTCTCATGACCCTGGAGACAAAGTTCATGTGTAAGATTTAGTTCAATGAGAAGTCACAGGCCTTTACACCGTGTATGATTAATAAGCAGAACATATGATTAACCTTCTGCACCCCAAGCCCTGCGGCGGCCATTATAGGACAAAGAAAAGAGAAGAATAAGTCAAGTGACGTTACCTAAAGGATCACCGGAACCACAACGTTGATTAACTTCATTTAAATTGCTGAAATACAGTAAAGCCTTGTGGGAAGAGCTCTAGCCAAACAGAAACAATTAAATTTACCGTTAAGTTTATGTAATTACATAAACCCCGTAACCTCGCCGTCTTTTCAGGGCGGTGGCCGTAACGTTTTACTAGATCGTTAATAAGTACACTTTACAAAGTCGGATTTCAAAAACAGACACCTCTGTGTAACCCTACGCTTGTAGGAGTCTAATAAAGCATTCTAAATCGTTCATTGTATATTTGTACCTGAAAAATCCCAATGCGCCCTGACTGTTTTTTTCCTACTTCCTTGTTCCGTTTTTCAACTGTGGGCGGGGGAGGTTTCTTAGACTGCGTCACACGTCTTCAGCAGAGATTTATGCAAATGTGAATACCCAGCATGCACCAAACCGATGGTTTTTAGACAAAGGTTATAACTTTACATTTTTTGAACCGAACAACACCGTTTTTTTGACTAAAACTCCATGGTAACTCCCCAAGGCTTTGTTTTATTGTGATTTTTCAACAAAGAAGGGTCTTACACCTCTGTAGGTTGTTGTTTAGGCCTTGAAGCATGCATCTGGAAAAACTCAGGGACCGCTCGAGAAGGGATTTTTGGGAAATCGTGCTCATATCATGCTGGATGTTCATAGTTATGATAAAAATATGTTATAAAAGTGATTCATTTGAAAATATAATTTTTTTCACAAATAAATTCTGAAAAAAAATATATAAAATAACACAAGTATTAGAACTAATTTGGGGTTCATACGACTACTTGAAGAATGGGTACAGGGAACCCCAGAGCGCCAGATTAATATAACAGTGAAATAGTACTATAATAGATTAATATAACAGTGAAATAGTACTGATAAAAAGAAAAACGTATTTACTCTTAGTAAATACGTTTCTTCCAACAGATCTCAAGACTTCCTCTTTTCTCCAGAAGTTCTTTCCTGAAACCGTGCAAGGACTCTCGTAGAACGCCCTCCGCCCTACACTCGCAAGAGAGTAGTTTGGTTTATTGAGAGGCCAGGTTTGACTGAAGGAAAGAGGGGTGACGAGATCCTTTTGTTTTTGACTGAACCGGTGGGAAAATCATTTTCAGGTGAGATCTCTTTCTGTCTGTCGCAGGTCATGGGATTTTAAAGAGCTTTCAATTCAGAGAACAATTTTTCTAACATTAGAAGGAGTCTAGGACTTTAAATAGCTTCAGTTCAGGGAATTAGAAAGGAGTCCAGGGACCGGTAAGTGGAATGCAACCATTCAGGGAGTGTCAGTAAGCTACAGTTCAGAAGTATAAAAAAAATTAAAAGAAGGAAAAACATGTATATATAAGGAAAAGGAGAGCTTAACTGTGGTTCAGAGAGCTCAAATAATATAAAATAAAAGCGGTAGACAGGCACGTGCACAGACATTTTGGGTGTATGAAATTAAAAATTATAATAATAAATAAATAAATAAAAAACACAGTAGGATATTTTCAACTTGTATATATATTTTTGTTAACAAACTAACTCAAATTATCAAATTGTATAAATAAATGAATAACAGGCAAAAACAGACAAAACAAGGCCATGTATAACCAAATGCAATCAAAAAATATTCTAACTTAAACTCTGCTCTGGATAAATTAAAGCAGGGGTGTCAAACTAATTTTCACCCCGGGCCACATCAGCATCATGGTCTCCCTCAAAGGGCCGGTTGTAACGGTACAGTGGCGGGCCATGGATTTTCTACCTGCCCACATCCTGTCCCGGGACCTCACATCAGATCAGGAAAAACTCCCCAAATAAAGATAAAAACCCTTTCACAGGGAAAACAGGAAGAACCCTTCAGGAGAGCAACAGAGGAGGATCCCTCTCCCCGGATGAACAGAAGCATGTGACCAGAATGAACAACGTAACAGAGTTACAGCACATTACATGAATATAACATAAATTGAATAAACGGCACTCTGCTGCATTAAAAAATCCCTTCAAAATAAAAGCACAGGGTTTTGTTTTTTTTGCCCATGCAAAGGGCCGTGAAAGACTGAAAACGGCTCCGCGAACGACATTAAACATGACGTCAGTAAACAGCTGGACAAGGCTTTGAAATCACGGATTTCGTGAGTTTTTTGTTTGTTTATTTTGTTAGGAAACGTCGGACCAGTTGCGACGTAATGTTTTCAGCGGCGCTAATGTTGTGGTTAATTTATCACCAAACAACGTCGGCGGTTTGCACAAACACGTCATTACCTGTTTGTCCGTGGCGGGGGCTCGTGAGCGCCGCGGAGCATGTCGTTGCGAAATTCTCACAAGAAGTCAAATAAATGCCCCGTCAGATATAAAACACATTTGGGGGGAATTGATGACAGAGAGAGTAATTTTTATTCTTAAATACTGATGAATGAAGAAAAAAATTGGGCTCCAGCAGAAGGGGCACTTTTCTCATCCAGGGCAAAAGGGCAGGTGCTTGAGCACCACTAGGGGTCTATCTGTGCACGTGCCTGGCGCTAGATATTAAATAAATAAATGAATAAAATATGGGGTCAAACACTAGCAAATGGTGTAGAGAAGAGACCTTAGGAGGAGAGATCAAATATATGAAGAACAAAAATGAGAGAAGCATTAAATACCTAAGAAGAAAAACATGTGTTTTAATGGGAAGCTGTCAGTCTTATGCCAGCTTTTGATTGGTCAAATAGAACAAAAATGACAAAGGCAAAACATGACTAACTCGTCTAATCTGTATCCAAGCGCACATTTTTGTGATAAAGCAGATGATGAAGTGGTCTACGGGAGACGGCCTCCTCCGTATGTGTATCTCCACACACGTAGTCATGCGCCTACACACACTGATACACAAACAGAGAGTGTCAGTGAACAACAGGAGACAGAAATAGTTGGAACAGATATAACTGTCCAGGCAATCGACATCAGTGGTGTCTACCTCCCCCAGGGTCTACCGGTTTGTTTGGAGGTCCAGGGACCGGTAAGGGAGACTCTCCGAAAAATTTGTTAAGTATTACGTTGTATCTCTGGCTCTGCTCCTGTTTTGCAAAGAATAAATGGCCTGATTAATGATTTTACAACCGCTGTCGAGTAACACTTTTTCTAACACATGATACGCAGAAAGCTTGTGCAACATCTTTCAATACCTACCACTACACATTGTGCTGCCACTTGCTACAATAAAGGTGCACAGACTTCTGTTTGTGCTGCATCAAACTTTATTTTTTAAATGACAGCGATAATAATAGAATAGCAGAAATGATTAGTTTATTTTAGTCTTGTGAATTTAATGATGTGGGATTGCAAAGGCTACCCCCACTGATCGCTCATGATTCCAGTTCAGCCTGGAGGTTTCTGCAACACTTGGAGTGAAGATTCAGAGATCAGCAGCTCGGCCAATCAGCTCCACCTCCACAAGTAAATGGTCGCTGACAGCCTTTGCCTGAGAGAGAGAGAGAGAGAGAGAGAGAGAGAGAGAAAGAGAAAATGTTGAAGTAGGTTTTACCTTTGGCACAATTTCTTGTTAGTCTATCTTAAGCATACAGAAGATTGCCTGGCCTTGATTAAACAACATGGTTTATTATCGCTAAAGGACTATATATAGTACTGGTTTTGCATGTTTCAACCATTCAACTGCTGACTATATTCCAAGCATGTATGTGTGCAAGTAAAAAAGAATAGTCAACAATCCAAACAAAAACTGGAGGTAAAAAAAAGATTAGATGCTTTATTTGGGGCTTTGAGCCGGACTATTGCTCGGCTGGCCTGGGTAGTCTCCTTCGGTTTCCCAGCAACTGCTCAAAGGAAAGAAACAGTCCAGTAGATGAGT
This sequence comes from Myoxocephalus aenaeus, assembly GCA_038501785.1. NCBI lineage: Eukaryota > Metazoa > Chordata > Actinopteri > Perciformes > Cottidae > Myoxocephalus > Myoxocephalus aenaeus. Next base: position 247,426 of record JBAMJR010000348.1, read on the forward strand.
TTTACAGATGCTTGGAGGCCGACTCTGTTACCTCCGGACAGAGTTGTTGTCTTGTTTAACAACCACCATTGCCATCTGACGTGAATCTGAAATCATGTTCACGGACAAGTATTATTCCGTTTAGTCACGCTTATTTCCATTTGGACATTTCATTTAAATGAAAAGCGCGAGTAATGTTCGCTAACGCAACGTGAGTTTGCTAACTTATCATCAGATTGGTTAAGGGGTTCGCTAGGGTGAAGATAGCCCGTTGGTCAGGGATATGACGATAAACCCGTGCCAAAACTAAAGAGCGCAAATGAGCTCCACGAGAGCGCGCAAATCAAACAGCTGCGCGCGTAATTTACTTTGACGAGCGCTTTTACATCACTACGTGAGCAAAATCCCCGCTTGCGAGAGCAAAAGTTGCTCTCAAAGTTGGAACCTGCTCGCTCGCGAAGCTTTAACCTGCTCGCTCGCGTGTCTGTTACCTGCTCGCGCTCGAGTAGATTTTCTTTTTGACAGTAAGTGGGCGGATCCAGTCACCATCGATCTCTACATCTAATTGGTTACAATCCTCGGCTTCGGATTGGCTGGAATGCATTTCTCACCGGCACACTGGGAACAATGGCGGATGAGAAAACACAACTGAAAGTTGACGTTCTCTGAATACTACTGTTGTTGAGTCACAAAATGTAATTTTAGGATGTTTTCAGGCGAGAAGTTAGTTATTTAAGCATCAAATCTGTGGTCGGTTTGTCAAGAATCAGCCGACTTAAAAAGATACGCCGACGGTTTGAGTTCCTGCTGAGGGACCGTGAGCTCCGCAGCACCGGGCCGTCAGCGCTCTGCTGCCCGCCGAGAGCAGCCTGATCCCGGCAGGACTTTTAGAAATGATCCGCTGGCTCCGATATAATTCGGTTTTGAGGATCTAACGAGCAATCTTTATTAGTTTATTATTTATTCACAGTAACGTTACATCAGTTTGACTGAGGGAAAGGTTAAGATTTATAACTTAAGATTTTAATTTAACTTTTACTTTAAACTGCAGCGGTGTCTTATTACTTTTGACCAAATTGTTTGCAATTATATATATAAACATAGTTCTAAACACAATATATATACAATTATATGTATTTCTGTATTTGTTATTTTGAGTGTGTATGTGTGAGTTTACCGTGTATTGATTCAAGATTCTTTTATTGTCATATGCACAGATAACAGGCAGTTATTCTGTACAATGAAAAGCTTATTTTCATACACACAGAATTACAATAAACTTAAGGCAAAAAATAAGACACAAAATATAGTGACAGTATTGCACAAAAATATGTATAAAGTGCACTATGCATTGCTACAATATCCAAAGTATGGCCGTGACATGAAGTCACAGCAGCAGGAAGAAACTGTTTGTCCGTCTCGTAGTATCTCTATTGATATTGTCTTTAATAAGGGATCTGCATGTCATTTAGTTTGTTGCATACGCCTAATAAATACCAAACAGTGTTTCAAGGCAGTTAATGTATCTTGGGTGTGTCCAAGTTAAAGAACTATTCAAGAAAGGGTCAAATACAATTACAACACAAGATAAAAGGACTAAATAAGAGGCACAGACCTTTTATTCTATTGGAGGCACCGCCAGTTAATTCCGTTTTTAGAATAAGAGAGCAACGATTGTAGGAACCATTATATTATATCATAGCACCATCACTTTTAAAACTGTACCCAGGACCCCACCCATAGTACTACTACACCTAGCAGATTCATATAATAGTATAGATACATGGGACGGGTGTAACATAAATAAACACAATATATATAACATTATGTGTATCTGTTTATATATACTTATATAGATACACATATAATTGCAAACAATTTGGTCAAAAGTAATAAGACACCACTGTAGTTTAAAGTAAAAGTTAAATTAAAATCTTAAGTTATAAACCTTAACTTTCCCTCAGTCAAACTGATGAAACGTTACTGTGAATAAATAATAAACTAATAAAGATTGCTCGTTAGATCCTCAAAACCGAATTGTATCTCATGTTTAACCGCTACAGAGACTCAATAACAGTAGTATTCAGAGAACGTCAACTTTCAGTTGTGTTTTCTCATCCGCCATTGTTCCCAGTGTGCTGGTGAGAAATGCATTCCAGCCAATCCGAAGCCGAGGATTGTAACCAATTAGATGTAGAGATCGATGGTGACTGGATCCGCCCACTTACTGTCAAAAAGAAATGCTACTCGAGCGCGAGCAGGTAACAGACACGCGAGCGAGCAGGTTAAAGCTTCGAGAGCGAGCAGGTTCCAACTTTGAGAGCAACTTTTGCTAGCGCGAGCTGGGATTTTGCTCGCGTAGTGATGTAAAAGCGCTCGTCAAAGTAAATTACGCGCGCGGCTGTTTGATTTGCGCGCTCTCGTGGAGCTCATTTGCGCTCTCTAGTTTTGCCATTGATTTGCCCCCATACAGGGACATGGACTGTCTATTAGATGTGATGTTACCCGTTATTTTCTGGACTGCCGCTTCGAAGCCTCGAGTTCGGCATTTTGAACATAGACTCTTTTTTTATTGCATCGCAACTGATGTGAATTCTAGGAGAATTAAAGCAAAAGTTGTCTTCACCAGACTGTGGCTGAGATTCAAGTCCACCATGAAGTTGTAGACCTTAGCACTGCCGGGCACCACTCCCTTCTTCATGTCAGCTGTGACCACGATCCTGCAAATACAGGAAGAGGGTTGGAATAAAACGAGAAAGGCGGTTATTGATGACATAAATGGTGACCAGCTCGACGATGACTGGGGTGAAATCTGATTTGCCATTATCTGTCTGACGTATGCAGAGCTTCTCAGGTATTTGTAAAGATGTGGTGTGTGTGTGTGTGTGTGTGTGTATGTGTGTGTGTGTGTGTGTGTGTGTGTGTGTGTGTGTGTGTGTGTGTGTGTGTGTGTGTGTGTGTGTATCCGAGTGCCCATGCATGTGTCCCCACCTGTCGTAAGCGCAGTTAGAGCCTGACACCGTCGTGTCGGCATCGTTGGGGATCAGCCACTGGAAACTCTTGTCCGTGAAGAGGCGGATCTTCTGCCAGTCGTCGTCGCCGCGTACGTATTTGCCGCCTGCGTTGAAGTCTCCCAGCAGCACGATGTTCTGCAGGGAGACGGCAACAGTTTCGACCACACCCCATCTCATATTTGTAACAAATGAATTATCCTATGCATTCTTTTTTTTTTATAGAGATTTTGCGTGTGTTTTCTTCACATTGGTTTTACAGCGGTCGCGGACATCGGTCACCACGTCAAAGAGGGCATCGGTTTGCTTCACGGCGGAGGTTGGAGAGGTGTGCTGGGGGATCAGAACAAAGTCCCTCAAAGCTATGAAATGGGAGGAGGGAAGAAGGAGTGGATGAAGGGGGGAAACGGGCAAAGGAGAGGAGACACAAGTTTAGATTTTGGGATATTGCAGAAAAGAGATGCCAACACTATTTGGCTGACATATATATGTATGGCAGTAAGAATTCACAAGTCTTAGTGTTTTTTTTAAGGGTCATTGGTGACCAACAGATCTTTGACCTCAGAATCTCACACAAGTCTGGTGTTTAGTTCTCAGTCGATCGCCTAACAAACGAGGCAATCGACATCACTGGCGTCTCCCTCCCCCAGGGCCTACCGGTTTGTTCGGAGGTGAACATGACGACGAAGGGCTTTCGGCTGAAGGTTTCCAGTTTGTCGTCATAGGTGTAGAAGTCTTTCACGGACACCGTCGGCTCCCTGCAGAGGAAAGACATTACTTGACCATGGGTGAATGTGGTGGGCAGATGTGTCGTGCCTTTTTTTTCTTCTTTTTTTTGCCAAGGAAAGTAATTTTGGGGATAATTTTCATAGGATTATTCTGCATTTGCCAGCATTTTGTGCAGAAATTGAATTTTATGATACAAAAGTATTGTTTTGAAAGTATGCCATATATATAACAGGCTATATAAAGTATTTTGTGACATGTTTCCATTTGTGGATAAGCACCGTAAACGTGGAATGAGCCCTCCATATCTACATATTGAGATGCTACGTTGCACCGCCATGTTTATACAGAAGCCCAGAACGGACAAACCAAACATCGGCTCTAGAGAGAGACTTTTGCGTTATTCATGTTCCCTGAAGGCCACTGTATGGATCTCTGACACGCCTGTGATGGTAGGGGTGTTCACCACAAGATGCCACTAAAAACTGCACACTGGCCCTTTAAGTGAATTCGTTGAGAAATTGCATTCAACGGAAAGAAAAGCTGTCAAAAGTTGAGCGTTTTCTCGCACAGCACGATCACCACCTTCAGTCTGCTAATATCTTATAACTTATTATTTTTAAAGTTATTATTATCTATCTGGGCCCGGCTTTAATTAAACCAGTGGTGGGAAGTAACTAAGTACATGTCACTAATTTTGAGGCACGTTGAGGTATTTGAGTGTTTCCAATTTCTGTTACCAAATACCTCTCACCTCAGAGACAGGCCATTGCTGACAATAAGGACAAAAACACTGCAAATCTGAAGTAAATAGTTCAGTCTCTGTTCACCGATGTGGAGCCTCAACGGAGGACCTTCTACAGAAGATCGCTTGTTTTTGCCTTTCTGTGTGTTTACCTGTAGAGGAAGAGATATCTCTCCTTGTAGGTGCTGGGACCCAGAGGCTCGCTGACGATGGCGGTGTACTTGGACTGAGGAGAACCTCTGCGAAAACAAACAAACACACACACACACACACACACACACACACACACACACACACACACACACACACACACAGCCTTTTGTTTATCTTTATCCTAATATTAAACATATGCGCTTTGTATGGTGCTCTGCTTGGTGCAGTCTAACTTGTTGACGTGCTCCATGAGTTTTTGGATCGCCAACAGTTCGTTGTCTCTGACCTCCTGGATCAGAATGATGTCATAGCGATGGACAATCTGAGAAACACAAAACAACACATAACTGATGAGAGTTCAGAGTTCTCGGAGCAGCTGCGTCTTATTATATGAGTTGATTCAAGTGTCGTGCCCCTAAAATGAGCAGAAAACAGAACCTAAAGAGGTGAGCCTACAAATCGTCTCTTTTTCATCATGATTAAATGTAGGTAGTAAAGGGGTACTTTGATAATTCCTCACAATAAAGTTCACTGGTCATGGCAGGCGTCAATGTATTTTTTTACTCGCCCCGATACAAAGTATTATATTTATTAGTAGTCATAAATAACAACAAAGACCAAAGTGTATTGTCGTGTTTATTCTTTATTATATTATACTACAAGAAACTTTATTTTTGATTTTGATTTTGGCGGCCCCTGTGGACAAAGGTGGTAGTGTTTCCGAGGACCAGAGTCCCTTTAGACTCTGGTTCCCGTCTCCCGTTCTCGTCAGGGCTCGTCTCTCGAGGCGCCATTACAACATGACAGCCGCGAGTGCATACACGAGGCTATGGGGTTAGTTCAGTCTCTTTAATGGCAAATGCGCACAGAAAGATTCACAAATATATTCGATTTACAAATGCACACAGAAGGGTTTACAAATACATTCCAATGATTTATATCAATGTATAAAAAAAAATCACAAATATATTTCTGCATTTGTTTGTGAAAAGCTTCACATTTACGAGTGGCTTTTATGAGACTCCCCTGCCGTCCTTTGGATTCGTAAATGCATTTTTTCTACATGGACCTATCCGTAGCCAATCAGATGTCGCCCTCATTTTCAACCAATCACATGAGTGCAGCTCCCCCCTCCCCTACCCACGAGGGCGGTGCCAGCGTACAGTTACGGAATTAGCGGAGCTCATCAGTCAAACAATGGCGCTGGTACACACAACTGAAAGTTGACGTTCTCTAAATCAGTGATTGTCAACCACTGTGCCGCGGCACACCAGTGTGCCGTGAGAGATCGTCAGGTGTGCCGTGGGAAAATGTCCAATTTCACTTAATTGGTCCAAAAAAATCTTATTTAGTTGCCGCAAATGATTTTCCATTGTTGAGCGTCTGAGCTGCAATATAGTGGCTGGCAGAGTAATATAGAACAGGTCTGCAACTAGTTCTGCTATTAAACAAACTAAACGGCGGTATGTTATTGATCTTATCTACACAGCATGTCATTTCTGGGTCGCGTCTACAACTCTGCACGCGGAGTTCCACCCTATGCGCGCAGGTGAGACACAGCGGAGAGAGAGAGACAGAGAGCGGCGAAAAATATGTCGCGTGCTTTTCACAATGGGATTTGCTGCTGAAGCTATCAGTATTTTAAGATATGAGCTCTCACTGTTAAAGCCTAACAGTTCATGTGTTTGCAGGTCAAGACAAACAGCCTGGACAAACAGCCTGGAGCTCATCAATGACGTTTCTGACTCAGTGAGGCTCTGGAAATATTCTTCCAAAAGCCTGAATAACACCCTGCAGTGATAAAGCCTGCACACTTTGTGGTCGTCATTAAAATAAATGAACACCGTGTTTCCTTTAAGTCAGTATTTATCAAACTGGGCGGTATTTATTACAGGTGTAATACCTTTATTACAGGTATTTATTACAGGTGTGGCGCAAGCGGAAATGCTGATTTTAAATGTTCACCGTCCGCCGTTAACAAGTTACGCTTGCGCATGCGCCGATTCTTGGCATTTCGCCAAAAGCCGATCTTTATGAGATCTCAGTGAGGTCGGCTTTCTGCTGTTGTCTCTCATCATTGAGCATGAATTGAGAGCCGTATCAAATCTACAACCCCGTTTTAAAAAGATTTGTAGAGGAAAGCAGCTCACTGCAGCCACTAATACTGATACAACCTGATGCTCACACATCTCACTCATTCCGTTTTGTTTTGCAATAGCTTATTGTTTTCCACAATAAGTTATTTAGTAGTAACTAAATATTAGTTATTTTTTGCATAACTTTATTTTCATTTTTCTAACAAAGTGATAACACATTTTTTTTTGTCTGATGGAGCAATCTGGTTTACTTGAAACACTGAATACTCTTCCATGCCAGTAGGTAGCGCAATAATGATCTACCATATATGCTGTATTATGCTACAATGTGACATTTTGTAACTTTTTAGGTTGTTGGTGTGCCGCGGGATTTTTTTATTGTAGAAAATAGGTTGAAAAAAAAAAAGGTTGAAAAACACTGCTCTAAATACTACAGTTGCTGAGTCACAACATGACATTTTAGGATGTTTTCAGGCGAGCAGTTAGTTGTTTAAGCATCAAATCTGTGATCTGTTCATCTAGAAGCCGCAGACTTAAAAAGATACGCCGACGGTTTGAGTTCCTGGTCGCGGGACCATGAGCCCCGTCTGCACCGGGCCGTCAGCGTTCTGTTGCCCGCCGAGAGCAGCCTGATCCCGGCAGGACTTTTTGAAATGATCCGCTGGCTCCGATTTCTCCGTAGCGGTTAAACATGAGATATAATTCAGTTTTGAGGATCTAACGAGCAATCTTTATTAGTTTATTATTTATTCACAGTAACGTTACATCAGTTTGACGGAGGGAAAGGTTAAGATTCATAACTTAAGATTTTAATTTAACTTTTACTTTGAACTACAGCGGTGTCTTTTGACGTTTGACCGAATTGATTGCAATTATATGTGTATCTATATAAATATAATATTAAGTATTTATATCAAATGCATTAAAAAATACATATGAATTAATTGTGAATTACAATTAATTATTACATATTCATAATATATTACATATATATATATATATATATATATATATATATATATATATATATATATATATATATATATATATATATATTCAAAATAAAAAATACATATTAATTAATTGATAAAGCAGGATATGCTCCAAGGAGGTCAATTACAGTAAAAAATAAAATCAATAAAATCAATGTTTAACCGCTACGGAGAAATCGGAGCCAGCGGATCATTTAAAAAAGTCCTGCCGGGATCAGGCTGCTCTCGGCCCGGTGCCGGCGGGACTCAGCTGTCCCACGAGCCGGACCTCAAACCGTCGGCGTATCTTTTTAAGTCGGCGGCTTCTAGATGAACGGGCCACAGATTTGATGCTTAAACAACTAACTTCTCGCCTGAAAACATCCTAAAATGTCATGTTGTGACTCAACAACTGTAGTATTTAGAGAACGTCAACTTTCAGTTGTGTGTACCAGCGCCATTGTTTGACTGATCACCTCCGCAAATTCCGTAACTGTACGCTGGCACCGCCCTCGTGGGTAGGGGAGGGGGGAGCTGCACTCTGATTGGTTGAAAATGAGGGCGACGTCTGATTGGCTACGGATAGGTCCATATAGAAAAAATGCATTTACGAATCCAAAGGACGGCAGGGGAGTCTCATAAAACTCGTAAATGTGAAGCTTTTCCCAAACAAATGCAGAAATATATTTGTGATATTTTTTTTATACATTGATATAAATCATTGGAATGTATTTGTAAACCCTTCTGTGTGCATTTGTAAATCGAATATATTTGTTAATTGTTCTGTGCGCATTTGTGAATCTTTCTGTGCGCATTTGCCATTAAAGAGACTGAACTAACCCCATACAGGTCGAGCACTGCTCTTCAAAGGAGAACAAACACAGGACTGCGGTGAAGAAACACAATGAGGTGGATAAAAACGGGCACATTTTATCCAAAATAATTGATTGTGTGAAGTTTTCTAGGGCTTTTGAGTTTGCCTTGCATGACGAGACTGACTCCTGAGTGCTGCCGGAGCACCGTAATGCTGTGTTCACACCGGACGCGACAGAATTTGTCGCGTCGCGCTTACCGCTTCAGTTTGGTCGCGCGAGTGAAACGAGGGTGTTCACACCAAACGCCACAACAACCCGCGACAAAGGGGGCGTGGCTTATCGCCGTCGGGTCTCTCCGTGAAAAAGAGCTGTCTTTTCCGGTATCGATTATGGAATAAATAACCACTAGTTTTGCTTTATACTTGTTGTGGAAGTCCCAAACATGTCGGAACATGAAACGCCCTCGTGTTTGGGTTCATAATATTATCCGTAGCCGCACACAGCTCGGTGAATTTCACCGACTCCTCCAGGAACTGCGCCGGTCTTATCTCCGTAAAACGGATACCGTTTCCTTCATCCACCTTGGAAATAACCACCAGTTCTGCTTTATACTTGTTGTGTAAACTCCACATACGTCGGAACATCAAACTCCATGGTGTCTGGGTTCATAATATTATCCGTAGTCCCACAACAGCGTCTGAATGACAGCCGCTGCCAGCGCTGGCTCTGGCGGAGCAGCAGCAGTTTCATTCAAACCGGCGGAGCTTCTCAACGCTGATTCTCAACGCTGATTGGCTGCCGCAACTTTGCGTCACGCGTTTTTGTCGCTGGAGTTGGGCTATTTCAACTGCCGCGACTTTGCCCCGCGTCCTTCGCTCTGTTCGCCCCACGTCCAACGGTCTGTTCGCGCCGCTTCAAACGCGTCAGTCGCGTCGCCCAGCAGAAATGTCGCGCCGTCGCGTCTGTACGTTGACTTAACATGGAATCTGGTCGCGCGACAAAATTCTGTCGCGTCCGGTGTGAACACGGCATTCCAGCATTTTAAAGGCACGTCAAAGACGGAACGAGCTGTTTGACAGCATGCTGGCGGTTATTATATGATATGTATAACCCAATTTGTGTTCTGGCTTTAGAAACGGTTTGTCAATCAATGTTGTTGTTTTTGTTGCATGTGTTTTGCCTGCGTTAAGCTACATTTATCTTGTTTCCTGTAAGAGAGATGCTTTTATTTTGAAGGCGGCTCGCAAGGTTAAAAAGGAAGTCGCAATGTGCGCGGAGTCAAAAGCAAATGAAAATATGGTCAGTTTTGTATACAAATTAGAAACAGTAACGGTATTAACACTCCGCGGAAGAGGCACAAGGTTAGTTAGAGTTGTTTTAAGGAAATTGGCGTGTGTGTGTGTGTGTGTGTGTGTGTGTGTGTGTGTGTGTGTGTGTGTGTGTGTGCACGCTATTAATGCAAACGAGGAGTAAGCAAACATAATTATTGTTTTTGTGCCTTTGTACACAGCTCTTACGTTGGTTTTGGGAATTTATCAATACATTTGAAATCATCAGTCAAGTGCAGGACTATCTTTCGGAGGGGTATGCAACATTATATATATATATATATATATATATATATATATATATATATTAATATACTGAATTGCAAAGTAGTAATGCGCGATACCTTTTTTTGCATTGAATCATACAATGCAAAAACAATTGCCACCAAAAACTCAACACCTCGCTGTGTAACTGGCTGCTGGACTTTCTCAGTGAGAGGCCACACGCAGTACGCGTCGGCAACAACACCTCGAGCAGCATCACTCTGAGTACAGGGGCCCCTCAGGGCTGTGTGCTCAGTCCACTGCTCTTCACCTTGCTGACATACGACTGCAAAACCACCTACAGCACCAATCACATGGTCAAGTTCGCAGACGACACCACTCTGATAGGTTTCATCACCAAGGATGACGAGACCCACTACAGGAAGGAGGTCAACCTTCTGACCACGTGGTGCAGAGACAACAACCTCCTTCTGAACAACAGCAAGACCAAGGAGATTGTTGTTGACTTCCGGAAAGGCCACACCCAACACCCACCACTGACCATCAACGGTGCTGATATTGAACAAGTCAGCAGCACTAAATTCCTGGGGGTGGACATCAGTGAGGACCTCTCGTGGACAGTCAACACTAAATCACTGGCAAGGAAAGCACAAAGGCGCCTCTACTTCCTCCGAAAACTGAGGAAAGCAGGAAGCCCCCTACCCATCATGTGCACCTTCTACCGTGGCACCATCGAGAGCATCCTGACCAACTGCATCACTGTGTGGGGCGGAAGCTGCACAAACCACAGCAGGAAAGCCCTGCAGCTGGAAGAATCATTGGTGCCTCACTCCCCTCCCTGCAGGACATATACAACACCCGCCTCACCCGCAAAGCGACCACGATTGTGAGCGACTCCTGCCACCCCTCACACGGTCATTGTGAGTTCCCAAAAATTGCCTGAGTGCCCCTTTGATCTCCATTGGTAGTTGGTAAACTTTGTGGTATTTTAGTTACTCCATTCAAAATATATCATCTTCAAACTACAAATATGAGTATTTGTAATGAGACACAGTCTGAGGAAAAGAAAAAAAACATTTCCCGACCGTGCTGATGATGTCCATGATGGGCGGATTGAAAACTTTCGTGATCCCCATTGACTGGATGTTGAAGGCTCCCAGCTTCAGGGGGGCAGACAGCAGCTTCCCAGAGGCAGACAGCAGCTTCCCAGAGGCAGACAGCAGCTTCCCGGAGGCAGACAGCTGCAGCAGCGCCAACAAGACGCCCAACGCACACACCCAACGCATCCTGGGCCAAAGAGTTCAGATTAATGTGGATATTTATTCATTGTAAATCTTGATTTTATGACACATGGACCGTCAGCATGTAATAGTTGTACTGCATGCCGGGGAGCCTGAACGACTCTCTGCCCGGCTGTGGGAATCAGAGACGCATGCAACACTGCACCCCTGGACACACGACAGCAGGATCCCTGTTCCTGCAGGTTTATTGAGCTGCGAGTCGTTTCATGAGGGGATCTGGGTAAATATTACTCCGGCATTGCAGGAGAATAGGTTATCCTTTTGCCGTGTTACACTGGTCCGGCGGTGATTCCGAGTGCAAAGGTCGTAAATTATCATCATCAGCTTCCAGTGTGGTGGCTTTTTGTATTGGTGATCTGACATTAAATGTGTCTGTAAATTACATTTAGTCAGCCAGAGTAAAAACCGTATTCTGTGTTACTGTAACATAACATAGCTGCATTAAAGTGTGCATAGTGTTGAATACTCTGCAGGAATTATGATTCTCAGCAGTGTTTTCAGGTCAAGGAGGCCCCGTTCGGCATTATTGTCTTAGAAGTTCAAAGAAGTTCTGCTTTTGATTCGATTTAGTTTCTAGAATTATTCAACTCACCAACAACTCACTAAAAGTAATTAAAGATAATTATTTGATTAAAACATATTATACTTTATTTATTAAGTTACGTTCATAATTTCATTTTACTGAACGTAAAATGAAATTATGAACGTAACTTAATAAATTCATAAATTCATTCATATTTCAAAAGTTGGGCAGAGATGAGTCGAGAAATGGCCTTCAGTTTTAATATTATATTAATGGATTGGTCTAAAGAAATATGGAAATATAATTAGAAAGTTTTAAAAAAAAGTATATTTACATGTATGCGTGTTTTGAGTAGTAAATGTCACTTCTTCAACATGGAGGAGATCCTTTTGTTGTTTTCGTGTCAACAGTTTGGAAGGACTTTATAATGCAGGTAAACAGCAGGTGTGCCATCATTGAAACAGAGTGAAAATTAGTGAATTTTGTTCAACAACAGACACAGTCCACCGTGCACAACAGACAAAAAACACATTACAAAGAATAAATAACAAAAGAAATGCCATATGAAACATGATTGACATCAGAAAGATGCTAAATCTAAAAACCACATCTACAGGTTCATTAAAAAATCCAACTGCTGCTGGAAGAGAAAACCTTCTGAGTGGTTCAGTAGAACTCTGAGTCTCTCACTGAATGAGCTTCTGAGTCCATAAAACACATGTAGTGGATGGACTCCAAAAGAAACAATTGTTTTAAATATATGTATATTTGTATATATATGGATTTGTATGTTTATTTATATATATATATGTCTTTATATGTATATCTGTATAGACCAAAAGAGTCGCCCCCTGAAGGCCCGTCGAGAGAAGGCAAGTTTACGGCTACGCACTGGCTTCACTTTTCTGAACCGGAGGTTTGCTGCCTGGTTGTGAAACATGCAATAATAATATCTAGTGGGATATTTTTGGGGGAGGATAGGAAAGGAAGCTCCACGGTTTGGTTTACATCCAAAAACTGCACACGTTAACCACGTGTTTAACCTTTTCACAACGTTGAGTAGAGGGTAAATGGACCCGTACTTGTATAGCGCCTTTCTAGTCTTCCAACCACTCAAGGCGCTTTAACACTACATGACATCATTCACCCATTCATACACTGATGATAGGAGCACCATGCAAGGAGCCACATCAGATTGTCAACCATTCATACACCGTAGACGCAGCTACGGGAGCAATTTAGGGTTAAGTGTCTTGCTCAAGGACACATCGACATGGGCTAGCGGAGCCGGGGATTGAACCGCCGATCCTCTGATTGAAGGACGACCCTGCTCACCACTGAGCCACAGTCGCCCTAGGTGAAGACCTTACTTAAGAAAAAATATGTATGGTAGTCAATGGCGAGAGACAAATTATTATTTAATCCTGTTTCAATTGTGCCATTTATACGTATGACGTTTGTCAATTTAAGACCATTTTGTAAGTCAAGAAAGTTGCATTTTGTTGTAAGACTGTTGAAATGTGAAATATGTGATTAGAGAGACTGTTAGGATGTTAGACTGCTTAGACTGTTAGACTGCTAGGATGCCTGTGTGTTTCCCCCTAAAGCCTAAAACCCTGAACCCTCAGGGACTTACTGACGCCACCTGTTAAATGGTTGAGTGTGAGAAACTGTAGGGCTCGAAATGATGTAAATACAAATGGGACAGCATTTTGCTGCAACATATCACATTGCCAGGACGCAAACAAATGCTTCTTCAGATTTGTAGATATCTACTTTTTTTTTATTATTTTGCCTGAACATCGGAGTGGCCCCAGATATCAGAATAGCTTTAATTAAATGGAAGTCCATACAACATTTTTTTTATTTTTAGATTCATCTTTTTATTTAGATTTTAGATTCATTTCGTTTCATTTTCATTTCCAGATCACCTGGAGTAAACCCACAAATAGAATATTTTTTTAATCTAAATCTAGATTAATTTAGCGGGAGGAAACCGGATCAACCGGAGTAAACCTATGAATAGCGAGAACATGAACCCCAAACAGCCAGGTCTGGACATCAGTGCTAATCACCATTGGTGTCTTGGGGAAAAAAAGGAAAATTATTTGAAATAATTGAAATGAAGGGAAACAGGGAATTGTAGATGTGGATCGGCCATTTAAGCTGCAGTTTACTGAGTTCCTGCCGCTGTTTGAAACACCTGGTTTCCACTGTGGCATATCTAGATAAAGGTGTCTGCCGAGTAGTGTTGGGACCTCCCCCCATGCCATGCGGGACATGGTTGTCCTGCGGGTGCTCCTATTGTGGCAATAGGTATAACCTCTTTTGGTGGTCCAGTTTTCTGTATTTCCTCCAAGGTTTGGTATTGTATCGTCCAATGTTCCGAGTTTGGTAAAATGCCAGACTCATTTGATTTGTACCAGTTTGGTTTGTACACAACGAAAACAGGACGGGAGCCACGCACGGGGACTTTGGGGAGCTTTGTGAAGTTTAACATTTCTTTTTTTGTTTGTTTTTGTCTTGGGGTTTACATTTTTGTAAATGAGGGTTTAAAGGAACTAAACAATGTTAAATGGGGTTTAACAAATGTTAAAGGAACAAATATAACTTGGTCAAAGATTTGTACAGGCTTGTGTGTATAAGCTTCAAATTGTCTTTGGTATGAATATAGAAACAGAAACAGAAACATGCACTTTTATTATCCCCTTGGGGAAATTCTTCTCTGCATTTGACCCATCCCTGGATAGCGAGCAGTGGGCAGCCCTGTGAGGCGCCCGGGGAGCAGTTGAGGGTTCAGTGTCTTGCTCAGGGACACTTCAACATGTGAGCTATGGGGGGACTGGGGATCGAACTGGCTACCTTGTGGTTGCGGGACGACCACTCATCCCCCTGAGCTACAGTCGCCCTCATCTATATCATCTAATGAACCGGCTGTAGCTCATGGGGCTGAGTGGTCGTCCCATAAATACATGGTTGCCGGTTTGATCCCCAGTCTCCCCATAGGTCACATGTCAAAGTGTCCCTGAGCAAGACACCTAACCCTAAATTGCTGCCCGGGCGCCTCTCAGGGTAGCCCACCACTCCTTAATACCAAGGATGGGTCAAATGCAGAGCATGTACAATATCTGAATCAAATAATGTTGTTCAGGGGTAGTAACCCACAGCTCTGCAAGCAAATTACTTTTTTTCACAGTATATATATTCTTTTTATTAAAATGTACGTCACATCCTATTACGTCGCCGTCAACTGCTAATCATGTTTTGCTGAGTCCCGCCCTCAGTAAACTGTCAATGGATAAATAAATGAAAAAAGAAAAGTCACGGAGAAAAATAGAGTTTAATTCTGCGTGAACTTTTCATTTTAACTTTATTAATTTGCTTTTACTGCCAACAATGCTGGCTGACCTGTATGCTTGATATGTGGTGAGAAATTAGCAAACAACAAAATAGTTAATGTTGAGCAACTGGGGGTTCAGTGTCTTGCTATAGGACACTTCAACATGCAAACTGTGGGGACAGGTATCCAACCTGCTACCTTGTTGTTACAGGATGACCACGCCACCCCATGAGCCACAAATATGGGGAGGGGTCGAGACCTGCATAGTTGTGTGTTTAATTGACCTCAATGTTTCTCCTCTTCATACGAGTTTGATATTGTTATAAGAGGCAATAATGTCAAGAATTGTCTTTACTTTTGTTCTATCATTTCATAAATACAACAAACTATAGTTTGTGTATATATAATATGACTATAGATACAACTTTATAAGGTGTGATATAATAGCAAATAACAGACACATTTTATTTGGTGAAAAATAGAGCAAAATGGCTCTTTGGATAGGAAAGGTTGCCGACCCCTGGTCTATAAAGTTCTATATAGTGATTTCATTACTTTGAATTTAAATGCAGGACTTTTTCTTGTAACAGTATTTCTACACTGTAGTATTGCTACTTTTACTCAAGAAACAATATTTGAGTATTACTTATTCAACCATCGGTTGCAGCACAGCAATAAGGAAACAGGACAAGTGAGTCTATTTATTTGGGTTATTTGGGTTCAGCGCCAGTAGGTGGCGATAGAGCGCTGCTGTGTTTTAACACCGACCGACTTTACGCGCAGAAGAAGAACTCCGCGTGACGTCGGTCGTGTAGCAGCCACAAACAGGAAGAAAACATCCAGCTGTTACCTAAGCGGGATAGCTTTCGGCTAGCTTAGCAGCCTGTGTAGCACCGCCACAGAAATGACACGGCATTGAGAGTCGCGAACAAGCTGGTGTTTGGTCATGCTGTGTCCGGAGTAGCGGCCATACCCGCCAGATACCCCGGGAGTATCTTCCTCCTCGACTTTCCTCCGGTGCGAGTGTTGAAACGAGGTATGTTAGCTTCGCTAGCTATAACTAGGGTTAGCCTGGTTGCTGTCAGAGCTTTATTCTGTCGTTTTAGTTGTACGCGTAGACGTGGAGGTCATACATAGGATTACTAGCTGCTAGTAACACAAGCAGACCAACACAATAGGACATGGGTTGATGACATGAAGCGTTATAATGATAGCTTGGGGTACATGGGCAATGTAGTCAGAAATAATAAGCTCGTTTATGTGGATTGTCGGCTCGTGATATTGTGAATCATTTAAGTCGGACTGGTTTTGTATGAAATAATTTCTGTTTTGTTTTCGAGATGCACACAATGCATTCTCTGCAGACGTTTTTTTTCTTCAATATGCTTTCAGTAGGATTAATAGGATTGTTTTTTTGTGTGCTGTCAATAACCATTCACTCCTGATTTGGTGTCTCTTCACTTTTTTCTAGTCTGTGAATCTGTTCGACACCATAAACAACATATCAGTAGAATAAATGCTCTATGACACCATATTTCTAAACGCTGCACTCCAACCACTACTCAGCAGCATGTGAGAATTAGCTGTGCTTCTTTGCATTGTAGTGGATTTCTAGTGACACATTTTGATGTCATTATGGCCCCAAACAAAAATAAATTCATCATATTGCAGCCTTACTATTATAATAGTACACAAGAAGAGTTATCAGTACAGATTCAGACTGCAACTAATAATTATTTATATATACAAGTCTCAGTTTTTGTTTTAAATAGTTTTTAACAGTATTTTTTTACTTCACAGGCTAAAAATGGTCAAGTGACGCAACCACATATTTGTAAAAATATATATATTTTCCTAACATTTTTTTCAAACAGAAACTTTTGGAAATTATCCCTTGGAGTGTCTACAGTGCCTAACACATTGTTATTAATTGCGTTCTCTAGGTATTTAGTATATTTAACATTTGATTTTACATTTAAATAGAGAAACATAATAATATAAATATAGAAATGAATACATTCAATACAATAGTTCTTCACATCATATTCGGCAACCATTTGTTCACTTTAACCTTTTATTTATTGCTTTAAATTGCAATTGTATCTGGCTGCACCACCTGACGTTTATCAATGTGCCAACTGACAATGTTAGCCTCCTGTGTAGCGCTGATTTCTCTTGACTTGACAGTGGCTTCTTAAATAGTAAAAGAATATTCAATATTATCATGAAAGTGTATAATATATTTACTTAACACTGTTAAACATTAAAAGAAATTAATAAATAATCTTAAGCGTCAGATAACGATTCATATAGTGAAATTACTTGCAGTTGCGACATTTGACATCTGGTCGCGTCACCTGAGTTTTGCAACTAATTTCAAATTAAACGGGCATATAGTAGGACGCTAGCAACTTAATGTATATACTTTGTTAATACGATAAAGAGTTTTATGATAAAACACAATATTTCTAGTTTTAGATTGATTGCATGACTTGACATGAAAAGTGCACCATCCTACCTGTAAGTTAAACGTAGATATTTTAATCAATATTTCAGAGAGATCTACAAATCTTTTCACTCAGCCACAGATGTCAGTTGGTGTCTCTTGATGATGCAAAAGTCTGTTAACTCCACTTCAAAATAAAAGTCCCATTTTTACGGTTGCGTCACCTTGACATTTGAGAACATGTGTAGTGAATGTGACTTCATAATTCACCCTTGTTCTTAGTGTGGTTCTACACACTGTTGTTTCATGCAGTTATTTAAGTAATGTGTTATACACGTAGGTATGACTGTTCCGGCATCGCGGTCCCTTTAAGAGTTCGACTGTGGTTGATGACGTGAAGGCCCGAGGCAACTTCCACACATGAACATTTTGGAACACACATTTTTTAACTATTTCAACAGCTTAAAACTGTTGGTGTTTGTAAACGTTTTGTTTATTTTAAACGTTTCAATCATAAAAGCATGCCATAGTAGTTTATTTTAAATGTATTATGATGAAAATACATTATTTTATAGTCTGATCATTTGCTGGGACAGCTGCGCCCCCTGACATGTTCAGGGTTTGAGGTGCCAAAACATAAAAGAATATATATTATTTGAATGAACTGAAAATATGTTTAAACTGAATAGGTCTTATATAATTAAATTATATACGTCATGAATTGATAAAACATTATTTAAAGGAAATAATGGGTTCGGACACAGAAATATGCATGCATGTCATGTCATTGACCCATATATATATATATATATATATATATATATATATATATATATATATATATATATATATATATATATATATATATATATATATATATATATATATATATATATATATATATATATTAAAAAATATATATATATATATATAAATAAATAAATGCCCAGCACCTTGTCCCAGAACTTGGGGTGACGTTTTTAAAGGAATGCTTCACTCTCAAAATGATAATTTGTATTTCAATTAATCACCCCACGTTACCTTGAATTCTTACAGAAAATTAGTTTTTTCTCGCGTGCCTCCAGGGCGAACGGAGGATTAAAAAAAACGAGAGAAAAGTCCCGATGGATTGAAGTAAACGGGGGCAGCGTTAAACAACAGGCGAAACTACATAAAAGCACCTATTAACAAACCTTTCTCCGCTCTCCTTTGGTCCCTGCAGGTGTGAATGAGTGACGTGGTGTCTCCGACAGCTCTCAGTGAAGTCCAGCTCCGCTTCCTCTGCCAGGATGACATAGAGAATGTCAAGCTGCTCTGTGGGGATTGGTTCCCAATCGAGTAAGAGTCATAGGTCACCGCCCCGGTTGGGAGTTGTCAGCGTTTGAAATAATTTGTCAGATTTGCATCCAAGTCCGAAAGTTCTAATTGTCGTTGAACATTTGTACATACGTTGTAGGCACACCAAAAAATTTAAGCAGAAAAAATTAAACTTTTTCTCAGATTTACATTCATATGCGCTTGTGCACTTGTGCGCCCACATTAGTTGTCGATGGCACGAATATTGATTGTACTTTGCGGCGTTCACAATGCTGGCCACTGGAAAACATCTGGTGTGTCACCACCGGCACACTGTAGTTGGGGCGATAATTCAATATGACAGTTTATCGTCTTTTTAATGGAATCATACACAATTGTGTCCTCTTTAGTGGTAATAACGGGCAAATACTAACTCAGATTTCTCAGACTGTGATTATTTTGTACTCCAGTTCTTAATTATAAATACTCAGTACTTTTTACTTGTCAAGTACTTATTTCACACAAAAGTATATAAAACCATTTCAAATAGACTATTTATGTGTTGAATTACCAGAAAACAGTTCTCTCTCATATAATTAGAATGTCCTCTTTAAGGGGTGGCATTCTTTATTTTTATTTATTTTTTAATGTTACTTTGCCCGTTGTCTATATGGATGGAGTCAATTTACAGATATGTTGGAGATTTAAATTGCGATGTGGCGTCATAATTAAACCTGATGTTAAATAACCAAGATTAACAAGAACATTTAATAATGGCCCTTCATCTCAAAAGGTTGGAGGAAGGAATGAATAAAGTTGTTATTATTGTGTTATGCATTAAACCTGCATGTGCTTACAAGACACCACAAATTCACATAACTAACTTTACTTACTATATAATATATTAATATATGTATATCCAGACTTTTGAGACAAAGTTAGAAGCTCAGAAACAACTAAATTAAACAACCAATTTCTGGTCATCTCATAGTTTCCTGGCAAAACTTGTGCTTATGAACTTTGGTTCTGCATTACGGGATTCTGGGTGACAGACTCCGATACAGAGCCGCGAGAACGCTAACCCGTCTGACCTTCGCCTGCAGGTACCCAGACTCATGGTATCAGGACATCACCTCCAACAAGAAGTTCTTCTCCCTCGCGGCCACCTTCAGAGGGGGCATCGTGGGAATGATTGTGGCCGAAATCAAAGGCCGGACCAAAGTACACAAAGAGGTACGATGCGCAGAACCGTTCCAAAACACACATAGCGTAGAATATGTGCTCTGTAGAAGTGGCCTCATTGAGTGTGTCGTTAGTTCAGTTTATCCGCTCTCAGTCGGCACCGTTTGGAAACGTCTCAAGTGAAACACGTGCACGTCATAGAATCTGTTTTCAGACTGTCAGTTAGATGAACCAGATAACCGGGTGATGAACAATGAGATAGGTTAAAGAAAGACTACTAGTCCTGTTCTGAATTTGGGTTTATGTAAATGTCTGACATTAATCGCTCAAGGCAAAGGACTTGTGTCATAAAACAACGGGATACAGTAGTGGAACATTTCCATCGGGCTGATATCAGAGATCTGCTCCTCACTTCATGAGAGGTTATCATAAGCCGTACACTAAGTGGAAGGAGTGCCCGGTGTCCTAAATTAATTTCCCTTTGGAAGAGTCTTTGCATTTTTGAATATTTGCCTTCCAAGTGGGTAATTTGCCTGGGCAAAGATTAAAGATGGTGTGCTGATGAGGGAGCTCACAGAAGCTCATTAAGGCGGACAGTGAATGAGCCAACTTAAAGATCCTTTTGAGAGGATTAGTACTGAATTTAATGTAGTTTTTAATTGAAAAATCTGGATGGGAGAAGAAAAATGTAATGTGCATCTTAATCTGTGATTTTTCTCTCACTCTTTATCGTTCTGTTTCCATGTGTGTGTTAGGATGGAGACATCCTGGCTTCCAGTTTCCCTGTGGACACACAGGTAGCCTACATCCTGAGCCTGGGAGTGGTCAAAGATTTCAGGAAACATGGCATAGGTACCGGCTCTCACACGCATTTGACATTTCTGCTCAAACCTGCACGAGCATCCTACAGCCTGCACAAACCGCTGAATCCCACCGGAAGTTGGTCGTTGACGTTTCCCCCGCTTATCGACGACGTGACTCCGACGATAACTTCATCCTCGTCCGTAAATGCGCTCGGAAACACACGCTCCCCTCGACTTCACAACTTGCCTGAGAATCATCAACGTTTTAAGTTTTCTTCAGTATCAAAGTAATCCACAGACCGCTGCCTGTACGGTTGAACAGGAACCGCTAACGGATCATTCGGCTTTTAATGGAGCCTGTTTGCCAAAATGTTCACGAATATCGGCACAAAACAAACAAACAGGGCTCCAGTCATAGACGGATGTCAAAATTATGACGGCTGAGCGGATTTAAATGTATTGAAATGTATCTACAGCGCCGATGTTATCAGATCTTCATACTATATATTAAATAAATACGCCACCGAGGACAGACTGTAAATTAAAATGTGAAAGCACACATCAGATGATATGGAGCCTACAGCATCGTAAACCTCTGGGTGTCGGCTTATTCCTGTCACAGCCGGACTACAGTGATACCATTAAGTGATTTGCATGTCTCACGGGTTTTGCCTTACTCGACTTCATCGTGCCGCTTTGAGATGTGTGACATCGGTCGGTCAGCCTTCACTTGCTATGCACAGGATGCAGCGTCGCTATATTTTGATGTACAAGAACGTTCTGTTAGTATTTGTTCAGAATGCCTACGGGCTCAGGCCCAATAATCGGCTCTGCTTAAAAGTGCCACCTTTGCGGACTGAGCCTGTTTTTATTTTGGCTCTTGGTCTTTGAATGACCTGCAGACTAGACGACATCTAGACTCCCTCATCTCTCCAACCAGTTTTAAACAAAAGTTGACCGAAGCTTTTACCATAAATTGTTCTTGTTACGATAGATTTCGTCCGTTTTCTTAAATGTAATCGCTTCTGTTTTGTGTTTTTATCTCAATTAGTTTTTATCTGTTAAAGTAAAGGTTAAATAAAAAGGAAAGTTTCAGAGTCCAGTGGCCAACATAAATTGAGTTAATTGTGCGTGCGCTCTCCTTTCTACCAATCCAGGCTCCCTACTGCTGGACAGTCTGAAGGAGCACATCTCGACCACGGCCCAGGACCACTGCAAGGCCATCTACCTGCACGTGCTCACCACCAACAACACTGCCATCCACTTCTACGAGAACAGGGACTTCCGGCAGCACCACTACCTTCCCTACTACTACTCCATACGAGGCGTCCTCAAAGATGGGTTCACATACGTGCTCTACATCAACGGGGGTCATCCGCCCTGGACGATATTATATCCTTTTTGTGGACGCAGCAATGAGGAGATAATATACACACACACACACACACACACACTCATGTTTCCACACACACACGTCATGTTCTTCAGCGCGAGCGAAGAAGACACAAAGCTGGCAATTTGTCACGACTGCAAGTCCGAAATTAAGCCGTGGAGGAAGAACCTACAAAACATGTGGAACTACAAACTTAGTCAGACATTTATTATATTGTTATTAATTCATCCCAGAGCTAAACGGCTAACGTTAACGGAGGTTGCATTGACTTTGTATTTTGATGCGTTCAAGCTCTACTCAGTAAAATGATAACGCCATCGTGATGTGTTCAAATGTAATCATGTAAAGTGTAGTTTTTGACGAGAAACTTGGATAAATCCAGTTGTTTCAAGGAGATGCTTTCACAGCACTAAAATATATATATAGATATTAGAGAGGGAATTCAACTGCATAGCAGCAGGTCTAAGCTGCTTTTATCTTTTTATTTGATTAATTAATTAAATCATTTTAATTTATTTTAGATATAATTAAAACTACTGATGACAGGATTTTTCATCAAAGTAAATACAACAATGTATTTCCTAATCATTTGAATTGGTGTGATTTATGCAAATAACCACTATAGATGACAATAACAAAGTAAAACAGAAACATTAAAACATTTTCATGGTTTTCACCGGCTTTGGGAGAAATTATATTCCCCGGATTCAGCCAAGGAACTGACAATGAGTTCATCTCTAAATATAAATGCTCCCATTTTCTTTGACTTCCTGTCCCACTGACTATATCCAGCACATCGGCTCCGCCCTGGCCAGCCTGAGCCCCTGCTCCATCCCTCAGAGGCTGTACCGGCAGGCCCAGTCCCTGCTGCGCTCGCTGCTGCCCTGGTCCAACATCGCCTCCAAGACCGGCATTCAGTACAGCAGAACGATGTGACGACCACCAGGTGGGCGGGACAGTACTTTTGTATAACTTATTTTTCCCTGTCTATGAATGGATGTTTGATTTACCTCCTTTGTCTCTCTTCTTTTTTTGCAGGAGTGCAACCGATCCTCATCAGTCTTCCCCTGTACAGACCCAGATGTACGCGCACACACTCGCATCCTCCTAACGGGTTCCACGCCCTGCGTTTGACCCGGGCCTCGGGGTCAACCTGCGTTTGACCTGCTCACGTGCTACAATGTTATTCCCGATTTTTCCGATACGCGTTTGTCACTGTTCCCCTCGAGATTTGGGTTTTTTACACTGACCTGGTAAAACCGTGGGATTTCTTCCCCCGTATATTCTACTCCACGATCCCATAGTTACTAAAGTAACCTGTGTACGAGCAGCGTCGGACACGCTTTCTCCAGAAGGCAGCGGGAGGAACTGGTACAGATAAACCGCGGACGGCAAACGCAGGTCGTAGCTTTGGTGTGAAAAGGATGTAGCACACACACACAAACACACACACACACACACACACACACACTGGGAACCCGACAGAGACTGAAGGTTGAACCCTGTCTATCTTTCTGTCTCCTCTCCTTCTGTCCACCACTGTCACAGAGACTATGTATACTGTTTGTATATTATATATACTAAGCTAATATATAAATGTATCTTATGTATGTCTGTTCTATGCTGTCGGTAGGCCTAGTTCAAAGATAAGCCCCTTTTTTTTGAGAATAAACTGAATCCAGAGTCATTTCCACTTTGTGCTACAGACTCAAGAACACGCTAAATTGAATTGGTCCTTGAATCTAGCCACGCTAACGGGCTAGAAGGGTAGAGCTAAGCTAATTACACGCAGGAAACGTTGGGACACGATGTAGATGGGGGGATACGATTAGTAGCGACTTCAAAAAGGAATCCTCCCCTTTTTGAAAATTCTCCATTATTGTCTGATTCGCTGTGTGCAATAACTGAACTGCGCATCTGCACTTGTGGCATCGGTACCGGAGTGTGTGAACATGTAGCATGTTTCAAACGTGTGAACATGTAGCATGTTTCAGGTGTACATGCACCTCGCGTACCGGGCAGTTCGGTCTGAAAGTCTTAAAAATGTCCGGGCCTTTTTACATCGTTTCCAAATGTTACCCGTGTGTAGTTCATGCAAGAGGTTGCTCGGTCCTTATTTTAGAGGTTTTAAAGGGCTGCAGCCCTGTCCCGTCTGCTCCATGGCTGTACAATTGCTGCTAATGTAGAGAAATGTCCACTTGTTTGTCCAGGTTTTTTAAAATACGGCCAAGATCAGATTTTTATGTGGGCCTGTAGTAAGAGATGAGGAAAAGTAATGCTCCCCCCAAACACGCACACACACTCACACGCCTGTGTGCATGCAGCTGTGTGTGTGTGTGTCTGTGTGAATATTTATGCACACGGTCCGAATTTAGCACCCGGCAAGTGCCAAATGTTGGTCCGGACTGTGAAAGACAAAATGAATAAAGTTGGCCCGACATGTTGACTGTGAGTAACTTTGTAGTTTCTCAACTCTCCTGCGTTCTGTTGCACCCGATCCAAAGAACACGTCAGTGAGCAGATAGATTTGATACGGGACACTGGAAAGGGTCTGAGTATCTGTGAAAAACAAAATGTGCGTACGTTGTAAAAAAGGTCCTGGGCAGGTAACTCAAAAGTAAATTTCAGACATTGTGTATGCAATAAATTTGTTTTATTTGACTGATTGTAAAGACTGAGTCAGTGTGACTATCCTTGCTGTATGACTATTTTATTATCTTTATTTCATTGTGACTGTCATATTACATTGTCTTAACATAACATTTTCATTCACAATATGCTAACTGTTTGTCTTAAAGGGGCTTCCATACATTTGGTGAGACTTAAAGTTGGAATGCTTGAAAGTAAGGCAGCAGAGATCTCCTGACTTTTAGTTCCTACACTTCCCATAATTCAACTTGATAGCATCTTTTGTCTCACCGTAGAGAGTTCTACCTTGAACCCAACATAAAGGATTATAACTAGAACTATCTGTGAAAGGTTCCACCCAGAACCCCCTGTGAGAGGTTCTATACAGAGTACCCTTCAATGGTCTAATAGTCCCTATCCAGAACCTCTCCGGAAGGTTCTATTCAGAACCTGTCCACCTAAGGGTGCTAACAAGATCCCATCCAGGGGTTTTTACCAAAGGACCCTTTGATATCCCACGGGTTTCACCTAGAACCCATTTAGGGCAATCTATGTAGAACCCTTTTATAGATTAGATTAGATTAGAAAATGTTATTAATCCCCAGTGGGGAAACTCATTTGTCAGCAAAAGTCACACAGACAACAACAGACAAAGTTCACAGCAGACAAGAAACACGTTACAAAGGAACAAACACCAGAAAATGCTACATGAAACATGACACATGACCGACATCAGAAAGATGCTAAATAAAAACTAAAAACTAAAGGGGTTTAAAAAAATCTAACTGCTGCTGGAACAAAAGACCTTCTGAGTTGTTATATTCCAAAGGTTTCATCCAGAATCCACCCAGTGTATCAAGAACCCTTTTACTTTTTCTAGAACCCTCCCAGGGCAGATTTATCAAGATCTGTTTATATGCCAAGGGTGTTATCTAGAAAAAGCACCGGGCCTAAACTGGTGCAGTTGTTGGTGCACCCAGCAACCATCAAAGGTTCACAAGCATGTTTTTTGGGGGGTTTTAACACTCAAGAATCCTTGAAGTACTGTTTCCACCCAATTGTTGGGTTATTTCATTCTGAGCTTTCATTCTTTAGCTTTTCTTCTGACAGTTTGAACACTGTTGTCTCTTTAGAGTTCTCAGAGTTCTCATGTTGCTTTTTAACAAAAATAAAACTAAAATTGTGAGTCAGACTGTTTTTTTTTTTTGCTGCATTTTGCAAGTGAACAATAGTCTTTTTCACGAGGTCATGTGTTTTCTCTTTGTCAGCTAACCTCTGTCCAGGTGTAGGGCATACGGGAGCCGGTTATATCTCTGGCTCGCCCTTTGTTCCTGCTAACGCCTCTGCTCGCTTTGTTGTTGTTTTCCTCATGAGTTGCACAAAAGGGATCAGCAGTCTCTGCTGGTGATAAAAGGGACCAATTAACACGGTAGTCATTGCACAGCTGCACTGTGCAATGACTACCGTGGAAGAGCTGCAATTTTTGGAGCTGGGCGTTGTGTTTTTATCAGCGTCCCATTACACAAAGTAATTTGTGAACGTCTATGTAGAAACAGATTGACAGAAATCATTAAACAGAAAAATCCAGATCCCATATCTTTCATCTTAAATGCAGGAATGTCTCCCTCTGCTGAATGAAGTGCTTCCCATGAACCGTGTCACTTTTCCAGTTCAACCGGTTTAAGTACCGGGTTATTTCTCTTAGAACTTTCTATTAAAACATGCAACAGTAAAGTTGCATTCTTCAATGCATGTGCTCCTGTGTAGCTACAGGTATAACAGATGCACCACCACAAACCCTCTATAAGTTATAAGGAAATAAAGACATCTTAAAGTAACTCGTTCAAGACGGTTCCTGCCCTTCCATCGCTTGTCCTGCTGATATGTTTTGATTAAAGCTCCGGCCCGGAGCAGCAGTTGGGACCTGCATGCCAGTGCCCCCAGCTGTCTACCTCCAGCAATCACATCAGCAGCCTCAGCTCGCTCCGCTGGGGGCAGCGAGCACCGGGATGCCAGCACCTCTAGTCGCCTATCCTCCGTCTACTTCTTCTTTCTTTCTTTTTTCTTCACCTCAACTTTGCCTATGAATTATTTAAAGATATAACAAGATCACCTTCAACAATGATCAACTGTCTGACCCACATGACATCCATCCAATGCAATCTAAACTGATTTAAGTTGTTCCTCATATCAGAGAAATATAGTGATGTTTTAATATGTATTACTCTTACTATTATTCACCCATCTATCTATCTATCTATCTATCTATCTATCTATCTATCTATCTATCTATCTATCTATCTATCTATCTATCTATTTACATTAACTATTTATGCATTTACATTCATATTTCAGAAGGAACAGCAAGTAACGCTGTTTTAAATGTATTCCCAGAAAAAATATTATATCCACTGCACAATACAGATTTTTTAAGATTTTTTATTTATTATTATTATTTTCCTGGTGGACTGGGCTTCCATATAAATCAACGTTGCGGGCTGTAGCTCGTATTTACGGTGCACCGCGTCACCGCAGCGTCACCTGTGAGCTCTTTACCGTAACTGACGTCACAGTGCGACCTCAAAAACAGTCACGCCCATTCAGAGAGAGAGAGAGAGAGAGAGGGAGAGAGAGAGAGAGAGGGAGCGAGCGAGAGAGAGCCAGAGCGCGCGCGCTATCTTGAGTCTGTCTCACACACGACGAGTCCTCCACCGGCGGCGGAACAAACTGACATAACAACCGACGCTGAACTCCACACAGAAGTTGCCTTTTCCGTCTCGTCGGACGCGTTTCTACCGGGTCGAGGACGCCCTTCAGCCGGTAAACGAGGTGAGCGATGCTCTCGGACAACACAAAATACACCGTGAACGCCTCACGGATCAACTCCCTCGTGAGATAACTTCTTATGTTTGTTATCACACGGTTTTAGGATGCGGTCTCTTGAAGTGAATATTTGGGTTTATACAGGGTTCTTACGGTCATGGAAAACCTGGAAAAGTCATGGAATTAAAAAAAATGTTATTTACAGGCTTGGAAAAGTCCTTGAATACAAATAAAATCCCCAAAGTTTTGTAAAAGTCATGTAAATGTGTTATGTTCATGTGTTCATGACGTTCATTTACGCTGAGTTTGAAATAATTAATATGCTTTTAAAAGAAAGACTCTCAAAATATAAGCAGGCATACATACAGGCATCTATATAAATGTTTATTCTTTTAATCAAACTATTGTCTCATTCATTTGTGTCATTTAAGGTTTACTGTATGCTTTGTATTCTCATAGTTAGTTTAAATACTACATTTACTCACTTTTTCATGTTTACACCCAGATTTCACTAAATGTTTGGTCATGGAAATTCGGTGAAAAGTCATGGAAAAGTCATGGTAATGTGTATGAACCCTGTTTACAAAACGTCATCAATTATGTTTTGTAGTAAAAGTGGACAACAGGGTTGCTGTCGAGGTTCAACACTCTCTTTCTCTTTGCAACTTTTTATTGCCGTTCAAGTCCACTGATTTCCACGCTCTTCCTTTTCCATGACTGCTTGTGTTTTTTCCTGGCCTCTCACGCTTCTTTTGGAGGTTGGGGGCCCGGGGGGCCACACATGAGCGAGCCAACAGACAGAAAGATAGTTGTTGTGTTGACGTGTTCAAAAGGTTTTCTCTCAACACAAACCTCTCATTTCGAGTGAATGAAGTGCAGAAGACGAGCTTTGAGGGCGCTTAAGAGATACAGGACTTTCCCAGTAAGCGCCTCATTATACGTGTGTGTGTGTGTGTGTGTGTGTGTGTGTGTGTGTGTGTGTGTGTGTGTGTGTGTGTGTGTGTGTGTGTGTGTGTGTTAACCACACAGAGGTGGAAGGGAAAGCCCTTGTTGTTTTAGTTCTGGTACAGGCCTGTTTGTTGAAACAAAAATGTGTGTGTGTGGGTCCAGAGGGTTGGGTTGGGGGATGGGGGTCATGACACAGATTCAGTCAGGATGTGGCTGCTCTAAAGGTTTGAAGCTCCCTCCTCACCAGGTCTGAACACCGTCAGGCTGCTTGTGACAGATTCCCCTCAGCTGAACTGGGTTGTTATCAAAAGCCTGCATGCGTACTTTACGTAGCTTTGGCTGACTTCAAGGCTAAAATTAAATGTTGCCAGCACATATTTGTAATTCTAGCAGACCTGAGCGTGTACACGGATGAGCCGGGATGACCTTTTAAAAGGAAAAAGTTGAACAGAAGATATATTTAACCATTTAAAATAACATTCGGGGTCGTCCCTCTTGTGAAGAGCAAAAGCAAATGGTCTGCATTGACCAGAATGCTTTGCGGCCTGAAGGCATCCCATGCTAGGAATAACGGGCATTATTGTGAACAGAATCAGTTCAATGCTTTGCTGTGTGTGTGTGTGTGTGTGTGTGTGTGTGTGTGTGTGTGTGTGTGTGTGTGTGAGAGATATACTAATCCTTAGTGTTAGTTTGAAAACGTAAAAATCGATATACGTAGGAGTTTTATTCAAAGCGTAATCAATCAAACTCCTCGGGCAGACGGCACCATGGTTTTGTTTTCTGCAGTGTTCCGGGAGCTGTTTCACAACCCGACTGCATTGGGTTTTATTTATTTTTCCCGAGCTGTGAGCAGCTCCCCATTTAACTTTGAGCGTTGCATTGTGGGAGAAGAATGTACATCGTGAGTGT
Organism: Myoxocephalus aenaeus; assembly: GCA_038501785.1. Classification (NCBI taxonomy): domain Eukaryota; kingdom Metazoa; phylum Chordata; class Actinopteri; order Perciformes; family Cottidae; genus Myoxocephalus; species Myoxocephalus aenaeus. The sequence goes on from JBAMJR010000348.1 coordinate 277,067, forward strand.
TGTCACTTGGCGTGTAAAAACACTACAAACTCTTTTGGAGCTTGTTGAAGCTTGTTGTGAAGGCCTACATGTTGTTGTACTAAGATCTGCTGTGATCGTCCCCCGTGGGCAACAGAGCCATGAGGATGAGGGGAGGGAGGGGGAGATTCAGGGCCGTCCTCAAACTGCTGGAAAAAGTTGGAATCACATATTGTCTGGAATACGTTTATAATATGTTTTTACGCTGTGGTAATATGATTTTTACACTTAATGATTTTGTGTTTAACAGGGCAAGGTTAGCGGTTTCCCTCTTGTTTCCAGTCTTTATGCTAAGCTACAGCTAGGCTAGCCGCTTTAGCTTCGATTCTGATCTTGGTGATCATAATTAGTTATTTTGTCTAAATATTCATGTAATGTCAAACATTGTTATCTAAATTATAATAAACTAGAATTACTGCCTCTCAGTGTATGCCTCCACCAACCAGTCATGTTGCGGTTTACATCATGTATGTCCAAAATGTCACCCCTTCCTCATTTGGGGGAAATTGCCATAATTAGTGGTAACATTTTTGATGGCCAACAATGAGTGTTGTGATGTATTACAATGACCTTTGACCACCAAATTCTTAACATTTCAAACCTGAGTGGCTGATAGTTTGAGGAAAAAGTAACTTAATGCTTGGCTGGTCAACAGGCCTATATCGATATAACATCAATGTTTTATCAACATATATCAATGTCGTGATATGAGACTAGGTATCCTCTTAGGTTTTGCATATCGTATTATGGTGTGCGTGTTCTTGTTTTAAAGGATGCATTACAGTAAAGTGAAGTCAATTTGGAAATTCCCTCCTCCTGAGACATTGCGTTCACGAGAACTGACGCACAACCAGAAACACAATGCGTCGGCTGATAGAAACGCGTTACACTTTGATGGCAAAGCTTGCTGGTTCGAAACCGGCTTCCCAGTAAAAGAGACTAAATGTGAATATGCCGATGACGCGGGAAGCTAAAGCGGCGATGATCCTCCAACTTTGCATGTCGAGAATTAGCCGCTATGGAAACGAGCTTCACGGCTGACTTTAACCTGCCTTTAGTTTGCATGCGCACAAGAGACTCAGGAGGCTGTGTGCAGCGGGTTAGCTGGTTGATTATGCAGCGAGAGAACAGTCTGCTCCCTCATCACAGTGAACATGTGATGGCTTTAGAGTCCCAGTGAAGTGAGAAACACATTTTCCCAGTTTCGACCCTGGGTTTGTTATTCACTTATCTCTTATTATATGCCAAAGATATGTCCAAAAAAAACCTTGTAAACATCAGATCCCTGTCTTTTTTCTTCTTTAAAATGTCTTTAAATATTTGATGACTCATCCTGCCATCAGGGTTGTTTACAAATAAAAAGCCAAATGAGACTCTGGCTACAGGGGCCATTTTAAAACTGCATTTGTGGATCGTAGACTGGAAGGTTCAAGGATCATTTATTGTCATTATGCAGTCTATGTGTGACACAACAACACGTGACAGACAAAACAAGAATAGTGGTACATTCCTGTCGTGCGATTCTTTTGCATTAGTATCATGAGGAATGTAAACGGCATCAACAACAACATTTCTCTGGGCAGATAATATTGTCGACATCTTCACATTCATAACTCTACATGAGGAAAAACACAGTCCATCAACTCTGCTTGTTTGAGCATCCTGGGCCACGACAGATCCAGCTCTCTGTGAAGATGTGGGCTCAACAGTCACCCCTTTCGTCCATCTTGCTTTTCTGCGACCGGGCATCAGACAGCCAGCAGCATGCTGGGTAGTGGAGCAGCCTCAGGTGCTAGCTGGGTTAGCTTAGCTTCCATCTCCCTCTCCTCCCTGGGGCAGTTTGGAGGCGTTTGGTCCGGCAGGTTGGTTCAGTGATCGTCTCAAAGTCCGCTGCACTTAATTCTGTCCTTTCCAGCTATTGATTGATGTGGCCTTTCATTTCCATTAATGATGAACACGAAACAAACAACGATTAAAGACAAAAATGGTGGCCAGCACCTGCCGCTGCCATATCAATGCGTGTTTGGATGTCAGTGAGCAAACATTGGGTTTTCATTTCCAAAACGATGCGGCTGAGGTTTAATTCTTACAAGAGAAACTTTGGCCTCGTCCCTGCAGCCCTCTATTTGCCATTTTTAAAGTTATGCAGGGAGCTTGCATAGCTGCATATATATTTTCTCCTGCTAGAAGGGAGAGCAGCTTTCCACTTTCAGTGTCAAACCAGTTCTCAGTCGTGTGGAAGGTGGAGCTCGCAAAAGTCTTTTTTAATCGGTCTAACCGGCCCTTTCAAAGTTATTTACACAATCAACGCTGAGCAGACAGGTGCAACATACACCACATGTAATGCTTGTCTATTGACCCTTGCCTAATAATGCTCGCCTTTTTTATGTATATATTCAAGAATTGGTTTCACAATCGACTTGAATTTTTTTTTAATACGTAACAGAATAATAATTAAAGTCGTAACGCCACGGTTATCCACGTGAATTCCTGTTTCAGTGATTCTTTGAGTAACGTCTCTTTTTGGAGCAGAACGCCTTTAGCTGTAGCGCTGAGGGTTATTACCACCAGAGGTGTCGTATTACTCTGAGAGAGGGGGAGGCGTAAACACATCCACATGTAGTAAAGTAGAAGTGAGCTGTATGATGGTACCGCACAAGACTGGGGGCCGGACACGAACACCAGATCAGGTTTCATTGTGGAGTGGAGTGTGTGTGGGACGCTGCTTTTGTTTTCTGTCAGCAGGAACAACACGGAGCACGCGACCTGCATACCAGAATACCTAAAAGGAGTGTAGTAATCCTTTTTTATAAAGGCGGCATCATAAAACTTTTATTGCTCCATTTGAATTTCAGAGCATGTTTGTGATATGCGGCCGCTCTCAACATTGGTGATGGCTTAGGGGCCGATCACACCGGACGCAACTTTTAAAAGTACAGTTAGCGAAAAATGCGCCGGGCAAAACCTGTGGAGCGCCTGCGTGCGCAACCGGGCGATACACACTGACATTGATGAGCCGTGCGACTCCGCAAGGCGCTTAAAAGTTGAGAATATTTCAACTTTTAGGCGCGCCAAAGAAAACGCTAGAAAAACGCGAAGCGCGGCCTTTAAAAAGCGCGCATGAAAGGCGCGCCGTACCATAAGAAAACAATGGTTTTGGTAGCGACGCGTTTTTGAGAGTCGCGTCTGGTGTGATCGGCCCCTAAGCCGGCGGCTAGCAGCTAACGGTGCTTACAGTGCAAACGACGGGAGAGCTGAAGTGGACACTGTGTAGTCCTCCAGGATGTACTCTCTGGAGTATTTTTAAGTCCTAAGAAATTGTGGATAAACAACTTTTAATTCTTCCAGTGAGACCATGTGCTGTTGAAGAAATGAGTTACAGTTTGGTAGAAACGCATCAATGCAACACATTGTGATGTTTTGCTGCGACAGGCGTTCTTGGTCTGGTGTGACCCGTTGCTCATAGTAGCTAATGTTGGCTTTAAAAAAATGCAACTGTTCGATACATTTTTAAACATTTAGCTTCATCCCATAATTCTCACATGCGTCCTCAGTGGCCGAGTCTAAAAGTTCCGTAGTCTCGCTTTCAGCTTTTCGAGTTCGAGCAAGTGTCTTTACATTTTTGTGTTTGTCCATTTGTCCAAAATGTCATCGGTGTGTTGAACTATGGCTCACACTTGGTGGAATGTGTTGTGCACCGCTGGCCGGTGTTGGGACCATGTGAAGCGGTCCTTTCAGTCTGCCGTACGCATCCCCCTGCAGCGACGGGAGGGTTTCACCACGCAGACGGCTTTCAAACATGAAAAGAAGCGCGGCCGCCGTCGGTTTGCAACAGAGCCAGACTCGACCGCCGGGTCACAGCTGTAAAAGTGTTTTATTTGTTTTTTTAGGAGCGGGTTGAACTCGGTCCATCGCTCCCGTAAGCGCCGTGTCAGAGGTCACCCTGACTTGACATGAGTCCATGGAGAAGAAAAGGCAATGATTCCACAACCCTGTTTGGACATGTTGAAATTCAGCTTTCGAAAGTGAAACGAGGACACTTTGAGGTTTATCTCCTCCGGTGCTCATCTGCTCCTTCATTGTCCGCTGAGGATCATTAGTATCTTGTCTCGTTTTTGGCCGACGCAACGCTGAGGAGAAGAGAGCAGCCATTGTCGTGTTACACTCACTCAGCTGCAGTGCCTGATGGGAAGCTCTGTTGATGCTGCTGTAACAGGCGCACTATTGAGTAACGCATCAAGGGACAGCGGCTCTCTCTTTTCTCATCTTTCCCCTCCGTGTCTTGTTCTCTTCCGTTGCCTCGACGCGGTGTTTTTCACTCTGATGTATCACACCCGCTCATCTCAGTGTGGCCGTTCTGCCCATGCACCGGTATCGTCCCCCCACATCTGATCCCGGGTGCTTAGTCACAACCACGTGCGTCACGGTTGTTTTTGTCATGAACATTTTATCTGTCCAAAGCATCATCAAGGCAGCATTTGCAAATGTGTGTGTGTGAGACATGTTAAAGTTCTTCCATATGTCTTTCTTTTTCAACACAAACCAATACCGTCAGACAATTTGAAAGATTCTTCAATAAGAGAAGTCTCCGCGTAGGGGCTGAAAGAGGGCCGCCCTCTCTGGCACAGGATGAGAGGTGGCTGCTTCCTTTTCCTGCTGTATCCAGGAAGTGGGGATGACCAGGCTGGGTCGTGACACCCTGAGAAGAGGGACAGAATGAGGAGAAACGGGGCGAGCGCAGGAGAAGGGTGCTCGGTGTAACGTACATTGTCTTCCTCGAACTGCAGCAAACACAGCAGAGCGGCGCGCTCGTTTCCTCCCACGTTGCTGTTGTTGGACTGTCATTGAGGTAACTTGAATTACAAAAACATCACGGGACAACAGAAGGATCAACAGCTGGCAAGCCTAGCTGCGAATAAGCACGTCCTTCTGTTATCCAGCTTGTATGGTGGAGAAAATTAGACGCACGCTCTCTACACTCTGCTATTGTGAATTTCAGCTTTTAAAACCAAAAGCTGGTTTTGAAAGCCAAAGGGGATTCACACGAGTGCGGTGAAGAGCGCTTCTCTCCGTGTAACCGGACTCCTTTTGCTCTGTTTCCAGTCGGCTCAAAGGAGTTTAATTTCCATGAACTCAAAGGTTAATAACAAAAGATGAGGCAATAAAAAAAATAGTTTGATCAAAGGCTGTGCGTGCTTTGACTCCACGCCTACTCTTAACCGAGCACACCGGTATGAATAAATCACCTGCTCAAATGAACCACCGCTTTTTGATTTTTATGTTTTGAAATGAATCGTCCTCAGCCGTAGACTTGGATCACGTAGATCGGCCACTCAAAGTCCCTGATTTTTATTTTTCTGCAATCACAAATATTGATGACTAAAGAAGAAACATTTAAGGTTAAAGGAAGAACCCAGTTTGTAGCGGCTCAGAATCACAGGGCGGTTTCACGCATTATCTTTCAGTCATGGAACCGGCCTTGGCGAAAGTCTGCGCTCTCAGTGGTGCCCTTTTTAGTTTTGAGCTTCTAAACTGCTTTTGGTTTGGTCCACATTTGGCCATACAGTAGATGAGCGGTTCCAAACGGGCTAAAAGATCAAATTAAGTCTGACACGAAACAAATGGGTGACGACAATGAACGCAAACACCATTAATAAGGCTGAGGCATAGTGCTCTTGCACTTTCACCAGGAAGTAGACCCGTCCCCAGCCACGAGTAGCAAGGCTCTAAGAAAAACACCCCGCAACGAACCGTTCCTACAACTACATCTTCAGATTCTGAATCTTCTGCCAGAGAATTTTAAGACGACGGTTATCTTAAAATCAGCAGAATCAGGGACTTGATCAGCCTCAAAGATCCTGACCGACCTCATGATTACGTCACATTGTCAGCCTGAGGCAAAGCGAAGGAAAGACTGAAAGCAAAACGGGTGTTTCCTTTTTGAGTAGTGGGCTAAAGGTACACATCGGAAATGTCACCTCGCCGTGTTGTTGTTGTATCGCACACCTTTTGAGATGACAGCCCGGTTGTCGGCTCTTGAGAGCTACAATATTGATGAAGCATTTCAGAGATGGAGAGAAAATGGCGCTAATAATGTAGCTTAGCCTTCTGCTAAGTTTAAACCATAGAAATGCTTCTTGCGGTCTGGTCATTCATCGTTCGTCCTTCTCTTCTGCAGACTTGATCTCTTGTTGTAGACTCACTGCACTTAGCCATTGTTCATTAAACAAAAATAAAAATAAAGAAGCTAACAAAACTTGCCAGCCAGCGTTGGCTAATGGGAGAATTATTCTTCTCACGTGACTCCAAGAGCGGATAGTTACTCTCATGCCCCATCCACACTAGTACGTTTTAAAACAAAAAACATCTGTCCACACGGTAACCTTTTGAAAACGCAGATCACATGACCATTCACGTACACTGGGCGTGACGGTGTAAACAGGAAGCAGATTTTCTACACACTGCAGTTGGTTTAGTGTCAGGAAATACTGCGGAGGAAGAACGGCAACGGCCAAAAGAGGGTCGACGAGGTCGAACTGTTGCTGGTAAACCTGGCTGTTTGTCGTCTTCCGGAAAAGGGAGTCACAATCACACAGTAGCTAAGACGTGCGGTAAACTCTCATCAGATTTAATATTTGGAACGAGCTGCATCCCAGTTATCTGGAGCGGTGGATGCAAAAGGACACGACACAAAAGGCTGTGCGTTGTTCAGGCCTCACCAACCTGTGCGTGAGTCTGCATTGACGCACTTCGGAGGGCGAGTCATCAAATTGTAGGATAAGGGCCATCTCTTGTCTGTCACCAATGCATGACACATTTAGCCTTGCACACGCACACTCACACACACACGCACCCCCGCACTGACTTACCAGGCACACAGAGGCTCAATGTAATGGGCTGTTTGTGTTTAAGGTTAATGCGCTCGACCCCGGCTGCATGATGTGTTTAAAGCAGCTCTCCTCGTTCTCTGCGTCAGCGCGGACTCCTCAGTGACCGGAGCCGTCAACAACCTCCGTTTTCCTTCACAAAAGAGACGCTGCGGTGGCCGGGGGGGGGGGGGATCCATCAGCGGCTCACAGTCTTCTTTCCTGGTGAAAATAAGACGGGCTCACGACTTTGCTGACATTTTATGGGTCGAACGGTTATTTAGATTCTATAAATCGATAATGACAATAGAAATTAGGAGCACTCCTCCATTTGGGTGTGAGTTTAATGTGGTGGAGAAGAACCATACCGGGTTTTGTTTGTGTTTTGGATGTTTTATGTCATTTGCATTGAGTGTTGTAACTCTGTACACATGACATCTGCTGTTCTGGGATCCTCCTCTGTTGCTCTCCCTAAGGTCTCTTCCTTTTTTGGGGGTGTTTTTCCCCATACCGATGCGAGGGTCCTGGGACAGAGTGTACAGATTAAACCCTCTGAGGCAAATTTGTGATTTTGTGCTATATAAAATGAATGAAATTGAATCTGGGCTAAATTAACTAGATTAAGCTAACCAGCTGCCGGCTGTAGCTTCACATTTACTGCGCAGACAGAGTGGTGCCAGTCTTCTCATCGAAGGGGGTATCTCCCAAAATGTTGAACGTGCCTTTTAGGTAAAATAATGTTTCGAAACATCCTGCATCACCTGGAGAAGGTCGTCTCCCACAGTGACACGGAGACTCTCCTCTCACGGTCTCATATTCACTCTCCTTGTTGACCTTTCCTCTCTTCTGTTTTCCCCCCGGAGGCGAACGAGGAACTGAGTGAACACGGGAGAGAGACGGAGGACAGAGAACCTCAAAGGCTGCAGGAGACGAGAGGGGTTGGGATGTTAAAAGTTTCAGTTCCTCACACGGCTTCATCACTCCCTTTTTCTCTCTCACCACATTAGCGATGATGTGCCACTTCCTGTGTTCCTGTTATAATATTCTATTCTTTGTTTACGATGCTTAGACTGACGTGTATGATTTTGAGCTTCATTAGCACAGGAGTGGCAGCTGACCACAGATATAATCCAACTGTCTTTTAGCCAATCAAGATGAGAAAAGAAATATAAGACCAGACAGTAAAGGACTGCAGCGACGAAAGCTCACTGCTATTGGTGTGGACTGTTTTGTAAAGGATCTGGTTTATGCAAACGGTTTATTATCTGACGGAAGCGCTCGTCTCGCATGATGTGTTCGGTTACCATCGGAAAGATGGAAATCTGACGATAATGCAGTTTTTTTTTTTTTACAGCTTCTGGCTACGATACGCGATGTAGTTTTGGCGATTTGTTTAAAGAAAACTTGCTGGGTGAATGATGTCATGTAGTGTTAAAGCGCTCTGAGTGGTCGGCTGACTAGAAGTATAGGTCCATTACCAGAAGTTCCCTACAGTCGTATAAGATGTTTTTTCTTTACATTTCCGCGGCAGAAGACCTCTTTGTGTTGAGGACAGAACATGTCTTTCATGAACCCGTAACATGAAGTAACGCCACATGCAATCTCTGCTATGAAACGTCGAGGACTGCCCCTTTACAAACCGCGGCTCGGGATGAATGGATCCGCTCTCGCAGAAAGTGCCGGACTGAAACTCTAAACCAGTGAATGGAGGCTGTAAATGTATTCTGCAGCCTCTGCAGAGATAGTGGTTATATGGAATAATGGCCTCAACACACACTGTGTGTGTGTGTGTGTGTGTGTGTGTGTGTGTGTGTGTGTGTCCGTCCCTGTCCCACTGGGCTGGTATTTGCTGTATCAACACGGTCCCTGATGTGGGGATTGGAAAATTCCACAATACACGTGTGTTTCGATGCTGCTCCATATCAACACATATATAGTATACACAAATATTCAGTGTCCTGCTTGCCATCGTTTCTGTCCTCCCAACATTATAAACTCATTCCAAAACTCCTAAAGGCTTAAAAGAAAGACCACGTATTAATGAGCCCTGACTGTCGTCTGGGTTTGGTTAGTCTGTACTTCTACAAACGCACACAAAGCATGACATCATCATGTCTGACCTCCTTATCTTCCCCTGCTCTTTTATCTCGTCCTGTGTGTTTTTCAGTCTCTAAAGACTCTGCTGTCCTTATTCCACAACGCATGTTAACGCATCTCTTTTTTTTAAAGTAGTCCATTAATATGAGACAAAACATGACAGACCTTCACTATGACCTTTTTTTTTTTTTTTTAAAGCAGCACCCAGTAAAGAGTTGAGACTGGACAGGCTAAATCTGTCCTCTCCCTGTCATGTTTTCCAGGCCTCCCTCGTGGATCATCTCTTGCTTATCTTCGTCTCCGTCCAAAGACCCCGTTGTTGTTCTCAAACAGCTGTTTTCTCTCCAGGCCTGTTCATGCTCTGATTCCCGTTTCACTCAGATCCCCTCAGTCATTTTAAACTGATAATCGTGAGGGTGTTGGAGTTGATGCCGGGTGTGCGGCTCGTCACTGTGAATAAATGATTGAAAAGTGTGTGTGTCTGGGTCATGACTCATGACCCAGACACGGGAGGAAGCAATAGGCTGTGATTTCATTAACCCTCAACGTCTATTGAGTTAAATGGATCAGACGCTCTGCTTTGTGTGTGTGTGTGTGTGTGTGTGTGTGTGTGTGTGTGTGTGTGTGTGTGTGTGTGTGTGTGTGTGTGTGAGAGACCACCGTCTGAAGGCCGACCAAACCTCCTCCACTGAGCCGCGCTCAGGATCAGCTCTCCTCTTTGGATCTTTTAAAGAGTCCTTGTCTTCTTCGTCCAGCGTGAAAACCAGATGATCATCACAGCGATCGAGACAATATTGACCTGCCTTTGTTCCGTTTGATCGGTCTTGTGTTTTGCCTGACTGAGTCTCCTCCTATCAGTGCTGCTCTGCCGGCCACAGGAAGTGACTGAAGTTACCTCTTAAGGAAATGATCCTCGTCAAACATCTTTCCTGATAAGTTTTATCTCCATTTCAATTTCATTTCGTCGTCAGGAGGCAGTTCATTTCAAGCTCGATGGCAAAAAAAAAAAGTCAGAAAACAAGGTGCCGTTTAAAATGAGCTAATTGACCCTTCGTTAAGTCCCGCCCCTCGAGTTCCATCGTGACAACCTGTCCAATAGATGTTGAGATAGATGTCTGTGAACCAAAGAGTTGGACCGACCCTGAAGTGAAGTTAAATGATTTAGTTTTCATCCGAACTCTGATTTAAACTTCACTGCTACCTTTCGGTCGTACATCCTGTTTTTGGAGACCTAGAAAATGGAAAGTGTTGACGTCCAGGAGCTGACGACGCCGCGGCCGCCGTCTTTGTCTCCTTTCATTATATTTGTACAGTCTTCTCTCTTCTCTCTCCATTACGGAAAGTCCAGTCAATGGGGATTTTCTGTCCTGCTTTTCCCTAATTGGTTGAGGTGGCCCGTGTTGTCATGACGTCGAGGTGAAAGAGGGGACTGTTCTCCCTCAAACTAGTGTTGCCACGGTAACGAGGGTTCCGAGAATGGCTCCGGCGGGTCAACGACTCAGTGTTTGTCTTCTGGGCCGAGGGAGAGATGACGTGTTTCAGTAAACTGAACAAAGACGGGGTTTTCAGTGGCACTCTTACGTGTGTGTGTGTGTGTGTGTGTGTGTGTGTGTGTGTGTGTGTGTGTGTGTGGGGGTGCATTAATGTTCGAGGACTCTAAAGTGTCTCCTCCGCTCTCCTCTCCCCAGGTGTTTACATCGTCTTCTTCAGTGACTCCCTCCTCCTTCCTCTCAGCCCTTTGACTCTACCTCCTTCGTGATGTCATCTCAGGCCACGCCCCTCCAGGGGTCACGCCCCATGACCCCGCCGCTGACCTCTGCAGGATCCCCACGTTCCCCAGCGTCACCAGGTAAAGGCAGATTCTCTTCAGCACTGATGACTAAATGTACCGTACCATAGCATTCCTGATCCGATGTCCTGGGACACGGATGATGGTGTGTGTGTGTGTGTGTGTGTGTGTGTGTGTGTGTGTGTGTGTGTGTGTGTGTGTGTGTGTGTGTGTGTGTGCAGATTGTAAAGACCTCTGAGGCAAATTTGTGATTTTGGGCTATACAAAATAAACTGAATTGAATAGAACCAAACCTGTGTGTGTGTGTGTGTTTTTTGTCGTGATGTAACACACTGTCCTCTGTCCCGCCAGAGTCCCTGCGTCCCCCGGCCTGCAGACACAGAGACCGCTCCCCGTCCCCGCTGAGAGGCTACCTCATCCCCAGCCCGCTGCCCACGCGCAGGAACCGGACCTGCTCGGCGTGAGTCCACACACACACACACACTGATGCTCGTACACACTAGGGCTGTCAAAATTGCTAAAAAATGACGTTTGAATATTCCTTTTAAAAAAAAAAACACACATATATTCGAATATATGTGTAAATACAAAATTCTTCAGTTTAGGTGTTCTCTCTCTCCCCCCCCCCCCCCCCTCGCACCGTCGGTCGCGCATAGCGGTTTAAATGAACGGCAACAATAAACACATGCTGAGTGCTGATCAGGGATAAGGTTCCTCGGTTCCAGTTCTTCACAGAACTCCCTGAAGCCCTCATGTCCTTGCATACGAACGAAATCAATGTTTGCGTGCAGGCCTCCTGTCGTGCCGCAGACAACGAACTTGTGGCGGACGGCGCAAAATACGTATCCAGACGGGGCTGTTTCTCTGAAGGTCCACATTTTATGCCATATTCTCTTGGGTGCACATTCTGGAGATGTGGCCTCAAGTTGCTTGTCGTTGAACGGTAAGCTAACTCTAGCTTACATAGTGTAGCGACCCTGGGTCGGGAAAGCTACGAGACGTTAGCTGGCTTATAGTGTGTTTATTAAGGGAACACAGAACAGGCTACTGTGGGCCGCAGCCTACGCCACAACAACAGCAAAACCCTGTGAAAGCCTCAACCAGCTTCACGTCTGCTCCGGGTCAGAGACTCTGCCCCGAACGGCTCGTCACACACACACACACACACACACGCACACACACGCACGCACGCACGCACGCACGCACGCACGCACGCACGCACACACACACACACACACACACACAAAAGAGGACACTTCATCGTGGCCGCGGCGGGGGTTGCCAGATTCACGATAATTATCCTCCTTATTTTTTTTACTTTCGAATATTAATTTTCACATTCGAAATTCAGTTTTTAACAACTATTCGAATATATATTCGAATTTCGATTATTCGTTGACAGCCCTAGTACACACACGCACTCTGATGCTCGCACACACACTCTGATGCTCATACACACACACGCACTCTGATGCTCGTACACACACTCTGATGCTCGTACACACACACACTCTGATGCTCGTACACACACTCTGATGCTCGTACACACACACACTCTGATGCTCGTACACACACACACTCTCATGCTCTCCCTGTTGGACGCTGCGCCGTGCATCAGCCGCAAAAACACTATAAATGACTAACAAAGGAAAAGGAAAACACTTTGGATGGTTTACTGGCAGTTGAAATGATTTTTGGGACGGATGGATCCTTGTAGATCAGCTGCTATAATCATCAACAACAACAACAACAAAAGGATCTGTGTCTGCCAATATGAATAATCAATGATCATCAATTAGTAACGTGATCAAGGATCTCTAAAAGTTCTATTTGCTCCCTTTTTTCTCTCTTTTGTGCCGATCCGATCCGTGAGCTTTATGATCCGTTGCCCCGCTAACGATCCGCCTGTTCAGATGCAGTCGGCGGAAACGGAAAAAGCGAGGCGACACAATGAAATCCCAGCATTGTGCGCCTGCAGGAGTTCCAGTCGCAGACATTTTGAGCTCTTTTTATGAGCACTTTCCGTAAGTCCGCATTTCTGGTAGGACTTTGCCCAAGGGAATTACCCACAATTCACAGCAATGGGACGTTAAACAGATAACAAACAAAAAAGGAAAACGAAGAGGACGGCCCATGTGTAATCATAAATGTGCACAGAAACAGAATATTTAAGGTGGAACATAAAACCACAGACTTTATATTACAGACCTCATGTATTCATCAAACATGTCCTTTAGTTACTGAAGCTGTTTGGACATTTTACTGTGGGGATCGGGCCTGTGCCTTTGTTTTCTCTGCTGCCGTCTTGGCTGTAAGGAAGCCTGGAGGGACAACTGAGTGAATTGTCAATCTGTGTCTTTTGGTTGATGCACTGGCAGGAGGACGCTCACTATTTCCCCCTCCCCCTCCCCCTCTCCGTGCAGGACGGCTCTTGCGGCCGAGGGTCCGGCGTTTACCGGCGTGTGCAAGTGCTTCTCCCGCTCCAAGGGCCACGGCTTCATCACGCCGTCCGACGGGGGCGGCGACATCTTCGTCCACATCTCAGAGTAAGAACGAGCCCGTGTTTGTATAAAAGCATCTTAGGGAGAGAAAACAATGAATCTAGTTGGACTCGATATGATATTCTTTATCTATTCTGTTCTAATGACTGAATGGATGAATAATGAGAGGGCTGCTTCAATCACTGACCTCAAAGAATGTCAGGGTCTGTGTAGGAGTCGAGACACACACACACACACACACACACACACACACACACACACACACACACACACACACACACACACACACACACGAGTGGCAGTAGCTGCAGGAGTGTGTAGGAGGACAGCAGAATATCTGATGACCTTCACTGTGGTGCCTTTGTTATCAGCCACAGGCTTTGAACCCCCCACACACACACACACACACACTTTGAACACAGCTGCACGACGTGTACTGTGAAACGGCAATAAAGAAAAGTTCAGTTTCTATCTTCCTTTTAAATGTCTGTAAGTGAACTCGCTCAGTATGTCGTGTGAAGAGCTTTCGTTTGTTCGCACGCTGGAAAGTGTTGACGGCCTCTGATTGGTGGGTTTTCCAGAGTGCGTTTTAGTTCTCTGAACCGTATGAACTCTTCCTCCTCCTCTTCCTCCAGCATCGAGGGCGAGTACGTGCCGATGGAAGGCGACGAGGTGAGCTACAAAGTCTGCTGCATCCCTCCCAAGCAGGAGAAGGTCCAGGCGGTGGAGGTCACCATCACGCACCTCAAGCCCGGGAGCAAGCACGAGACCTGGGCGGGGCGCGTCGTCAGCAGCTGAGCGCTGGAGGGGAGGAGGAGGAGGAGGAGGAGGAGGAGAAGAAGAAGGGAGTTTGGGGTCAGAGTAGTAGATTATGGGATAGTGGGATGGGGAGGATTGATGTAGAGGGTCGTTAACGTACAAAAGAGACGTGACGTCATGAATCAGAGACGTATTGATCATCTCATCGTTCACTTACGTGGACATGGTGAACTATGAATAGTTCAAACAGCTGGTTTGACTGCTAAATGAATAGATATATGATTACGGTGGAGCAGAAGTTTATTATAGGAAGACATTGTAACTTTAGGTTTCCTGCTTACGTGTGTAAACCCCTGGAACGACATGTTTTTGGGGAGTCTTGCTTCTTCCAGTGTGCTGCATGTGCCTCCTTCTCAGAGACGTTGCTCTGTTTGTGCCTACTTATCGACTCGTCTGTATTTCATCATGTGTGGGTTTCTTCACGAGTGAATTAAAAGCTTTTTAAACCTGAACGGCTTGGTGGCTTTCGCATTTATTTCATTTTTGGGGGATAAATATCTTTGGCAAACTGTGATTAGAGTTGGAGATGAGTGAACTGGGAGAGTGTGTTTAAAAGGCACAAGGGTCTATTTTAGCTTTTTAATTGTCAAATGTTTTTTTATAATTTTGCTTGTTTTATTGCATTTGGCATTTATTTTAGAAAGGTTTTCTCCTCTTTTTTATTTTGGAAGTTCAACCTCAGCTCTTGAATGCACTATATAACCAAAATACAGAGACGCTGTTTCTCAAAGACAAAATGTGTATTATATCAGGCTTTTTTGAGGCTACAAAATTATAGTTTTCCATTATTCCCCCCCTTATTGGACTGAATACATGCTAGCTTCCTGATTTCTACTCGGGGGTTGTTTCTGCTGTATTATAGAGCGCTGAAGTATTTGTTGTAAAAAAAATAAAAGAATCCTGCCTGGTGTTTAGTAAACATAAAATGTATGGGATATAAATTCTGTAAAGTGAACCGGTAAGTGTCATTTGTGAAAGTTTAATTTCATGGCACGAGAAAATAAACTCAACTGACTCATGAGTAAAAGATGATCTTAGGAAGGAGAAGTTAGGGAGGGTTTGCATCAAGCAGCTAAAATGTGTGTGATTCTTTAGTCCAGTGACTTTAAAATAAGGACTACATTCACAAAATCAGCCAATAGCTGGTCTCCAGAGGGGACGTGTCATGCTGCATCACATCACCTTCACTCAATGCGAGATGAGGTACGGTTGTTTTGTCTTTCTTCCCGTTATGTCAACAGCATCAATATACGCTGTTCGGCCTTCATTAGTAAAAATCTTATAGGAGTTAAGATATAGTAAATGTTTGATACTAATCTGTGTATAAAATGTTTGTATAATAAACAGAAAACACTTGTGACCAGTTAAGAGGTTCACATAGTAGTATACGTGTTACTGGTTTATTGGTTGATGATAGAACACAGGAAAGAAAAGAGATGTATTTCCTCTTTTTAATTATGCATATCATCACTTTTTATTTCGACTATAAAATAGCACTGTGTTAACAGTATCTCTGCAAAGTTTGACTTTGCAGAGATACTAAGTTAAGTTTTTTAAATTAATTTAGTGCAGAATTTTATTGTTTTTTAATTGTTACCTAATTACGCACAACATACTCTGAACCCCGAGATGACTATTTTAGTTTAGAGAGTTTATTGAGCACACTAAGGTAAAACATTGTACACTTGCCACTGTGTTAGTATTTTATAGACACAGTTGTCATGTCACAGATCGATTCAGTCGAT
Organism: Myoxocephalus aenaeus; assembly: GCA_038501785.1. Lineage (NCBI taxonomy): Eukaryota > Metazoa > Chordata > Actinopteri > Perciformes > Cottidae > Myoxocephalus > Myoxocephalus aenaeus. Next base: position 292,902 of record JBAMJR010000348.1, read on the forward strand.
TGCACACACAAAATGATACATTAAAAAAAGGTATATATATATAAATAAATATATATGTGTGTATGTGTATATATGTATGTATATATATTTATTTATATATAAATAAATAAATATATATTTATATATAAATAAATAAATATATCTATATATCTATATACATATATTTATATAGTTGAAAAAAACACGGTGGCATTTGCTCATGTCACCACTGTTAAGCTCTCAGTTTGGAACTGTCTGTGGCTTTGGTATCGATTCATTCAGTACGAGGACTTGGAGAGTGAGGAAGAGCTCCTGATGAAGAATTCTGCCAGCATTTTGGGGGTTTATAAGGTTTTAACATTGAAATGATTAAAAAAATTTAAGTGACAACAAAAAAAACGCGCGTAAACTTTAAAAAAAATATTTAACAGGCTTATTGTCGACATATCATAACCATCATCAATGCCACACAAGTCCAGTAAACATATATATATAAAAAATAAAAATAAATCTGAAATTCAGTGTCACATGTTTGATGGATTTCTCAGGACCAGACCTGAGCTAGACCTCCGTCTGCTGCCCTCCTCTGGCCACGTTTGGTTACTACAACTCGACACAGTGGTCATGAAGTGTCTTCTGCTCACATTCGCCCATAATTTTCACAATAGAGCATACAAATGACTAGAATTAAAAATGGATAAATAAAATAAAAATATATTGTTGCATAAAAGTTGCAAATACAGTTGCAAATAGTTGCAAATACAAATACAAAATTGTCCTAAACACTCACATGACTTTTAATACCATTATTGATACTTCTAACGAATTATAATAATCAGTATATATATATATATATATATATATATATATATATATATATATATACGTGTATTCTTAGCTGTAATTGTTTGATTACATTAATAACGTTACCGATACGAGCACCGCGTATGAGCATGAAGTTAAATCTGTGTCGCAATTATTCACAGTCACCACTAGAGGGCAGTAAACACTAATTAAATTACACTCATGTCGACTCACCTGAGCGTCAATACACGAACCTACCATTTCTTTTCACAATAAAACAGACTGATATTCTTTTCTCATTGTGAAAGGCAATCTGCAGCAGGCAATGTGATGATGGCAAGTACACCTATTTATCTCGGTTTATCTGCTTTTGATTACCTTAAACACTAGCTGTGTAGTCATGTTCGCATAGTGTAGTTCTGTTGGTTTCACATATTTGTATTAATGTTTGCTGCTAATATTGTAAAACCTCAAATCAAAAACAAAATGTAACGCACAGCAATGAAAATGCAAGTAACTCAATATGTGTTCTAAAGTTAGAAACGGTTTGTCAACCAATTTTGTTGGTTTTGTTGCATGTTTTTTTGTCTGCAGTAAGCAAAATGTATTTGGTTTCCTGTTTTGATATATGGTGCTTTTAATTTGAAGGCGGAAAACGGAGTTGAAACGGAAGTCGCATAGTGCGCAGTTTAATGTCTAAAGCTACGGTTTATAAGGTTAATTTTGGATACAAATTAGATAAATAAACGCTATTAGCACTCCCCCGAAGAAGCACAAGGTTAGTTTAAGTTGGAATAAATGTAATAATTGTAATAACTGTGTACGTTTTAAGGTAGTTAGCATAAGTGTTGGCTATGTATGCTATTAATGCTAGAGGAGCTAACACATTGTGTGTGTGTGTGCCTTACACAGTTCTTACGTTGGTTTTGGAATGAATAAACACATTTCAAATCATCAGTCAAAGTGCAAGACCATCTGTCGGAGGAGTACGCTACAGAAAAGTATCCCAGTACATTTACTCACTTTCCTTAAGCATTTTACACGCCTTTTATCACATAACTTCACTACGTTTTAGAGAGGAAGATACTTTTTCCCCCCAGTGGTTCCCAACCTTTTGGCTCGTGACCCTGCTACACCTGTAAGTCAGGGCTCCTTGTCATGTTTCAGATGTCTCGAGGTATTTTCTGTCTCTTCCGACCCACAATCCTTTGCACGGCAGATATGTGAGCAAGTGGGTAAAAGCACAAGGTGCCATGCTATGAGGAAGTAGCATGTCCCAATATAATACACTGCAGTGTGTACTAAAAGTCAAAAGAAAAAAGTCTGCGATTAGGAGCAGGTTATTTAATTATTTGTATTATTATTATTATTATTATTATTATTATTATTATTATTATCTCTTTAATTTTCAGTGATTTTTTAAAAGTCATTTCTTTATCTTAAATACTGTTTATATGCGTGAGAATCCTCGTCTATATGGCACCTGTACGATTGTCATGTGACAGGGTCAATAATATAATATTATATATATATATATTTATATATATATTTATATATATATTTATATATATATATATATATATATATATATATTTATATATATATTTATATATATATATATATATATATATATTTATTATGTATATATTTTATATAACTATTATATATATTATAATATACATATAATATATATGTTATGTATTATATTTAATATATATTGTTGTGACTTTTACTTGATAAAATGCATTGCGGAGTCACTAAGTACACTACTAGTCGTGGTGTAGTTTTGATTTGGCCGACAGGTCGCTGAATCGCCATGTTGTAACTAACATGCTACGTTCACTGACCTGTCCTCAGCCACCAAAATAAGGTTACACACAGTGAGTGAGTGGATGCGGTGACATGAGGCCAATAGTCTGTCTGCACGTGACTTAATGCCATCTGTCAATCTGCTTCTACTGAGCGGGAGAACTCCTTCTACCTGATGGTGAGGAGGGGAGGGGGGCATTTCCTACAATTTTCCTACAAATTCCTACAATTGTCCTACAACTTTCTACAACTTTCTACAATTTCCTACCATTTTCCTACCATTTCCTACTCGTCACTCCCCTGCACATCCCTCCACACCTCATATTTAAATACACTTGCCACTTTATCATACACTTGTCCCTTTCACATAACACTTACATTCCATGCACTTTAAATTATACAGTAGACTCACCTGTAAATATTCATCCTCCCATTTATTGCACTCTGTTGATTGTTAAATGTTTTATTTGTTTATTGTTAAATCTTCAATGCATGTAAAAACATATATGGCAAATAAATGGTTCTGATTCTGAAGGGTGGAACAGAGTGCTAGGAAAGGGCTATAAAGGAGGAAGGAGAAGAAAAGAGGAAGGGAGAAAGGAAAGGGTGAGAGGATGTGAAGTGAAAGAGATTTGGAGAAAGAAAAGACAGAAATTGGAGGAGGGGGGCCGAATGAGGGGAAAGGACGCAAAAAAGTAGCAGAGGAGAGAGAGAGGAAGGATGGAGGAACATGAAGGGAGGGGAGGAGAGGGGGAGGAGCAGAAGGAGGCTGGCTCAGTCTGTTCTCTGGCAGGAGGAATCAGCAGCAGGACAATGGACAGTCTCCCCTACGGATCCTAACGGGCACCGGGGCTGCTGCTTCTCACTAACTGGAATACGAGGTATGGATGACTAGCGTGGCTTTAACCTGCGGTAGAAAAAAAACAAACAAATCTGCGGGTTTTGTCTATGAAAGACGAGAGAAGCTGCAGGAAGGAAGCGACGCAGAGCAGCAGCCAGCAGACAGCCAGCAGGGCCGCGCCGTCCGCCCGCCTCCGGGTCCCGGAGCGGCCGGTGACACGTTATAACGCAGGCACGACCGCCACCGCTCCATCTTATTGTCTGCATGTGCGGCATTTATTCTGCGTGATAACTCGCAGCAGAGGGAGAGAGAAGAAAAAAGAAAGCAAAAAAAAAAAAAAAAAACACATCCGGAATGCGCGCGCCTGTGTGTTCGTCTCTTTTCCAGAATGAACGTCGCGCCGAACTCCCTTTGAAATGTAGCGGTTTCACACTCTCGCGCTTAAACGTCGAAGTGAACACATACAAGAAGGCGAATAAATGATTATTCGGATACCTCGACGTCTTCTGGCAATTTCGGGCGCACGAGGGAGTCATACAAACCCTGTTTTAATTCAAGTTCCAACGGAACCTTAATGCGCGAGCACAGCGCGCGGCGCCTCCCGACAAGGTGTAGTTTAGACGGAAGACATGGTAAATAGTTGACATTTTGCCTGTGTTTAAAGGCTGCTGTGTGTGTGAAACGCACGCCGAATTAATCCTCCTCGCGCGGCGATTCTCAGCAGACGAAACATTTCTTCTGGCGAAGCTGCATTTAGTGCAGTTAAAGCGACGCAGCGATAAAGACTACGTTTTTCAAAAGAAGTTCGGCGCTAGCAGCGTATGCCAACAAAGCCTCTCTCTAGCCAGCAGGAGCACGCACTGTGCGCGCGCGCGCGCGTGTGTGTGTGCCAGCCAGAAACCGTTGTTTCACCAGGCCCGGCCCGGGAGTGTCCTCCTCGACAGATGCAGGGATTGTGCAGCGAGTAGACGGGACTCATTGTTAATTTGTCCATAATGTGGCTTCTGTTGAACGGCGCGCGTGACGCACACAGACGAGATATGTTGTGCGAGCACGGAGACTTAAGGGACCCATTATTATGAACCCGGGTCTGAACGGGCGAGCGCATTCCGTGTCCGCGCGGAAGCATCCACAGCGAGAGAGAGAGAGAGTCTGTCTCGAGCGTTGGACCGTTACGCACGCGCACGGCCACAGACTGGGCTCCACACAGAGCTCCAGTCCTACAGTATGTGATGAAGGTCATTGTTACCACCCAAACACTTGTCTGTCTGTGTGTGTGTGTGTGTGTGTGTGTGTGTGTGTGTGTGTGTGTGTGTGTGTGTGTGTGTGTGTGTGTGTGTGTGTGACACCTGTATTTAGTGATGGGAGCGGTTGCTTCTCCATCAATAGTGATTTACCTCCGTATTCTGAGGATTATTGTTGCAGGCGGGCAGTGGATGGGCTGGTTTTATTTTAGGTTGTGTTGACCCGATTGAGACAGTGTGTGTGTGTGTGTGTGTGTGTAATGTTCGTGGGAGGAGGAGGAGGAGGAAGGTAGCTCTCGGTAAACACACTACATTTTTGAATCTGGTTACAAGATCTAATGGAAGAAGCACAGCATCCTATAATGGACCAACGTCAGTTTTTTTGCGTTTTCATTTCACTTTTTGTAATTGCAAGGTTGGCGGTTCGATCCCCGGCTTCCTTCCATCCGCACGTCAAAGTGTCCTTGGTGCAAGACATCGAAACCCAGAGTCGCTGGGAGTCGATTGTCAGGGAGCAACTTGCAACCTTGCACGACATTTCCGCCTTCGTGTGTGTGTGTGTGTGTGTGTGTAAGAGAAGCAAATTGTAAAGCGCCTTGTCCGGACTCAGGTTTAAAAACAAAACGTGAACGATCCTTTAACTCCACGCTGTGTCCTCAGGTGTCTTTAATGACGGCACCAAGATTCTTGACAATGACCTCTAAAAGGCGACCAAAGCGCAGTAAGGAGTGAGGACCAATAACTAAATGACAGGAAGCAAACCCCCTGAACCACAAAGGATTATGGGTAGGAGCAGACGGATGAAGTCTTTCCTCGGAGGGGGTGGAGTTTAAAATGAAATCTGGTCAGATGGAGACAGATTTTGCTCGTCTGTGTTGTGCTTTTCAGGTTTGTGTGTTAGGCGATGAGACCGGAAGCCACCAGATTGGTCTTGAGTGTGTGTGTGTGTGTGTGTGTGTGTGTGTGTGTGTGTGTGTGTGAGAGTGTGTGTGTGTGTGTGTGTGTGTGTGTTTCTAGAGGCATCTTGATAAGGCTCTTCGCTTTACATCGGATTTGCTCGCTTATAAGTTCACATGATCAGTGTGTCAGAATCTAATGTTTGGCAAGACAGTGTCACAAGACCTACCGTGGTCACAGTGTGCGTGTGTGTGTGTGTGTGTGTGTGTGTGTGTGTGTGTGTGTGTGTGTGTGTGTGTGTGTGTGTGTGTGTTTTGGTCCCATCGTGGTCAGCTGTGTCATATGGCGTCAGCGTGGGCCCAGGCAGGAACACGATTGGATCTTTCCTACATTTCCCCCAGAATGCCCCTGTGCACTGTTTTCAACAACATTTGATTTTGTGTGATTGAAGTCTGACGCAGCATCAACACCCAGCCTGTTGCCGTTGCCATGGAAACGGATGCAAGCTAACACACAAAACAGCAACGTGAACCGACATGTTTTTAATCCACTTTCAGTTTGGATGCGTGTTGCAGCGTATTTTGTGTGCAAAGTAGTACTGCGATGAAGGAGTGGAGGTTTGAGTGCAAAGCTGAAACGTGAAGTAGACTGACAGAAAATGTATCGACTATTTTGATAAATTATGGATTTTCTAGTTTCAGCTTAAACATTGTGAGAATTTTCTTAGTCTCATATGAGAGAAATCTTTCAGTTGGACTTATTTTTATATTCTTTTTTAGACAAAATAGCATTGGTGATCCCCTGACTTTCACCGTGTGTTTGACATTTATGGATTTGAGATAAATGGCTCAACAACTGTTCAACGAATTCCCCTCAGGATGAACAGCAATATCTTTGAGGTTCTATATACGGGATTCAGAGCATTAATATAGCAACAAACTACCATTTGTAAAGATATAGTGGAGCTTCTCTGTCTCTGTTTACGTCTCTGGACCGGTCGCACGTGCACGATAGTGCTTATAAGCTAAGGCTCTCTGCTGTGCCCCACTAGCTAGCTAGCGGTAGCACCATCAGGTCTCTTTGAAACCATAGCGAATGCTAACATTTAGCTCAAAGCACTGTTGTGCTAAAAGACAGTCTCACAGAGCGGCTAGCATGGCTGTGGACTATAGACTATTCATTGAGAAAATAATTACCAGATTAATCAGCGAGAAAAATAGTTGCAGCCCTGATTTATATAAATGTCAAAACGGTGCAACATGTGCTCCACACTGACTCAAAGCGTGTAAGTGCATCACTGCTGCACTGGCTTTTCGTCCCCACACAACCACAGGTCTGAAAAGCCAATGGAAAGTTTCACTGTTGTGTACCGGCTTGTTCGGGGCAAAACTCGTAATTGCGGCTCGATGATGAACAACTCAAGACACCGTCAATTAGTGATGACATCACACAGAGCTGTTGCAGGGCGCCCTCATTTGGGCCTCTTTGCTCCAACCGGGGTGGAAAATTCGACTCGAGTATTTGGCTTGTTCAGACTCAGGGAAACACAGGACAGGGCAAGACTGAGCACGACCGGGCGACTTGAGATTGTGTTTGTTTTACACTTATCCAGGAGCGTTGAATCAAAAGAAGCACACGCGTGTCATTGTGACGAGCACATATCAGAAACATCACACCTCCGCTGTGAATTTTCACACAAAACCCACAGCGTCTTTGGCTCAGTCCACATTCGATTAAGTAACCGTTTCATAAAGTGGCAAACAGCCAGATCCTTGTGTCATTAGTACATTAGATACTTCGGTGTTGCTGCTTTCAGCTTTCTCGAGAGCCGCTCATACAAACTGTCGTCCTTTGGGTCATGAGCAGTTCACCTGCCGTGAGCATACCTGCATCACACGCCCAAATCACGTTGGTCCATGGGAAAAAACACCAGGGGAAGGCATTATCGTTAGGCAAGGTACTATGTCACTCTTCTAACTCACTGTACCCTGAAATAACTTACAAAAAGGGCTCCAGAGCGCTTAAAGACGATGCATCTCAACTGTTTAATTCTTATTCTGGATTTCAACTTGAGAGGAAACATTGTGGCACTAATAAAAAACCCGACAGAGAAATATTACAGGTTATGTTGCAGATTCAGATTAGACTCACGAAATATAACAATTACAAACAAAGCATTATTATTCATTAAATTATCCAGCATTATATTAGAATTGAAAGCTCCAGTACTTCACTTGACTGTGCCGTATTAATCGTTTCACAATTAATAGTTTGAGGTGAGTACCAACATTCCCAGTCATAGAAAGGGTGAAAAGTAAAGCAAGACAGCGTTTGCCTGGGGTACCGCCCCTGTATTCACGCTTTTAGTTAAGCTAAGCGGTTGCTGGCTGTAGCTTCCTATTTACAGTACTGTAACAGAGACAGAGTGATATCCATCTAACTCTATGGCAAAAAAAGGCAAATAACCGTATTTCCCAAAATGTTGAATTATTCCTTTAAAGTCTTTCTTTCTGCTAAATTGGCTTTCTTGTGCTCTGTAAGCTCGTCACTAAATTGCTAACATGACATTAAAACATCGAAAGCCAGGTGGCTATCGAATTCAATGAATTTGCCCAGAGAGATGGAACATGATTTTTCTTATAATCATTATCAAATTATCATGAGGAAATCTTTTCTTGAGACCTCTAGATAAAACATTTGTGGTCACGTTTTCATCACAACCTGCTGACATTTGGTCTCAGTGAATTATTAACCGTACTCGGTTTATCCGTTTGTTCATATTTAGTTTTGGGGATTTTTATGGTCAGAGCTTATAACCAATTTAGTACCAATTTATTCCTACTCTCATTGCCGGTGTTGTTGTACAATGCAGAACTAGAAATGAAGCCTGATGAAAGCATCACACTTCACTGTGGCTCTGACAGCACGGACCGCCAACGCAATCAGCCAGTTAATAGGATTGTGATCATGAGAAAACAGCTTGATGTCTGGGGACCACATGGGAGGCTCTCTGTATTCATGAGCTGACTTTGTCACAAAGTAAGTTTGGCATTGGGAGTGACAACATTGAAGACACACACACACACACACACACATGACACGTGAGGCGAGGTCACAGTGCGTCAGCATTTTAATTGGATTACTTTGACAGCTCCTGGAGCACCATGTGGGTGTTATGAAATACACAGCGATGTCATTATTGGCAACACTTTTGGGATTGGTCATTTTACGCTGATGCTCGATTATTGACGAAAAACTTAAAGGGCCGCTTTAGCGATTTGGCTCCAAATGGGGGCACTTACAGAATGAAAGTGATCAAAATTCAAACGACACAGGCAGAGAAACGGCATTTTACATTTCCTGTAGTGCAACACAATGGGATCTTTATCTGTTTTTAGGGTGCAACGCAGGTTTTCTCTTGAAGTCTCCAGCCAAAATCAACGATAACCTGATAATGGTGTGGAGAAAGAGCTACACAATATATCATATTTAATAATGTTACCCCCTCTTAGTCAACTAATCTGTGGCTTTTGTCTTAGTCGGCAATTTTTTTTTGTGCCAATAAGTCATTTTCTGCTCTTTTTATGCAGAATGACTTATTTCCAAGAAACCTATGAGCACATCTCTCATAGACAAAAGATTGAAAGTGGTGCTTTTGTGTGATTCTTTGTGGAGAAACAACATTTTAAAAGATCTGTCACTAAAATCAAGTCATTGATTTGTCGACAAAATCTTTTGAGCGTCAGTCGACTAAGAATTTCTTCAGAGGACAGGCTTATTACTATAAATGTACTGCTCAGTAGTATTCCTCGTGACAAGTAAACTGCCCTTTGTGCGTAAAATTGGTGGCGTGGCCCTTTAAGGTGGCCCACCACGACGTTCCTGGTTGAAACGGCGACAAACTGCTCAATTCATTTGATTTATAAAATGAATTGATTCCTGTCGAATGACATTCACTTAGTTTCATACCATCAAGAATATAATACTTTGGGTTTGTTGGTTGCACGTCAGACTAAGGAAGAAGTCTGAAGACCATGCTTTGTGTTGTGGTTACTCATCTTGAGAATCTGTTATGATTGATTAGATGTCCTTGAAGAGGATGAACCACATGACCCATCGATCTGTCTCTGTGTGCTTCAGGAGGTGAACGTCAAACAGCTCCAGGATGCTGCCGTCCTCGTCCCCGCTGACCCGCTGTTCACCGACGGGCATCTGATTTACCCAACATGATGAAGACCGAACCCCCGACGGCCACGGGCGGCAACGGGACCTCCGCCGGCAGCAGCGGGAGCTCAAACCTGCGGAGTCCCTCGCCCCACCGCAACGCCTACGAGGCGGGGCTGGCGGCGCTCAAGAAGGCCACCGACCACCTCAACAATGCCGCAAACGGAGGCGCCGGCCCCGTCTCCAAACCCGCTCCTCTGCCTCGCCCAACCGGGAGGGGCCGGAAATACGGGTCCAATGTTCACCGCATCAAGAACATGTTCATGCAGATGCAGTCTCCTGGCGACGAGGAGGACGGAGCCAAAATGATTGGTAATTCACCTCCCATGGTATATTTTTGTAGTGTGGAGGAGAACTCAATGATGATGAATGTTTACTTTAATTATAATGTTGCCATTTTGTCACCCACTTACTTACATTATGACTCTAATCTCCAGTTTGAACCTCCCTGGTCCAGGCTTTTAAAGGCCCTACACACCCACACAGGTCTACATGGATGATTAGACCTGAGTCAGGTGGGAGTTGGGTGGAGCTATGTTTGGAATTGACCGCTCACTAAACCCCTTCACTGAACAGAACAACAAATTCAATTGTCTAAATAGCTTAGCAATTGTAACAAGGCAAGGCCGGCCAGCCTGTCACGTTTTGGATTTTTCCACATGTTGAAGCAGTGTGCAAGTGGCTGTAATAAAAACAATATTTAGAATCTTAATCTTTTTTTTAGCCTTTAAAAAAAAAATATGTACGGCATTGATTAATAAACTGTGTGGATCTGCTTGAATGTAAGCTGCGAATGTTAGCATGTCTGGCTAACTAGCTTACTACCCGCTTTGTAACCACTTCCAAGGCTAAAAGTTGGGAGTTGCAAGGTTATGCGTTTGCAACATTACATTTATATTACCACAACTAACCAGCTCTACAAGAACAATGCTGCTTCTTATATTTCCATGTCTTCTACATTGATCATCAATTGGTGAGCTAACCGCTGTTAGCTTTAGCATCAATGTTTTAGCACCGTTTGTAGCCTTATTAAGACCCTTTTAGGTTTTTTTATTTTTTAAATGAGTCAGGAAACGTTAAAAAATCAGCCAGAGACAGCAGCTAGCTAACGTTATTTTAGGTAACTAAAGTTAGCGAGCTCCAGCTGACTAACTTCAACATTCTTTAGTGTCATTTTCCGCTTTTCTAACTAAAGAGTAGCAGATAAGAAAACGTATTATTAGGAGTGTTTTAAATGTAACATTGTGCAATGAATGGACAGCAGTTAATACCCCCACTGAGGACCAATTTTATCTGTTTAATATCAACTTGGCTTTTCTTCTTGTACTTTTGTTAATCATATCTATTAGTTATCATACAATTGGGCTCAGCAAAGTAACTGTTGAGCTCTGGGAGGATAGCAATACCGCTACCCCCGAAATCCAATGCAACCTAAAATGTTTTCTTTAACAAACCTCTCTTACTTTCTCTTTTTGCTCTTAACAATCTCCCCAATTAACTTTCTTGTCACTGGCAGGCGTAGTAGAGCAGGCGGTGAAACTGTCCCTGCCGAGGGCGTCCAGCCTTAACGAGAACGTCGACCACAGTGCCCTGCTCAAGCTCGGGGCCACGGTCACAGAGAGGGTCAACCGCTTTGACTCTAAACCTGGCGCAGAGGCTGGGGGCTTCTCCAAACTCCAGGAGACCAGGAGGATCTTCGAACAGCGGACTCAACAGGTCGGAAGGGTATTCGTGTTACTTACTTGTGCGTTCTGATTCTGATTCGAGACCATGACTGACTGTTGTCTCCTCCAGGAGAAGCAAGCCGCCAGCAACCGGATCTTGCTAAAGAAAGAGCGGGCGTCGGGCTTCCAGGACAGCCGCCTAGATGTCGTGGCTCGCTTTAACGGCTCCACCGAGGCTTTGGACCGACTGGACGACCCCCCGGCTCCGGCTCCGGCTCCCGTTCCTCTTCCGGCTCCGGCTCCCGTTCCTCTTCCGGCTCCCGCTACTCTTACCGCTGCCGCAGCTTCGGTCGGGCCCGGTGACGCCGTCAGCCCCACCGTGAGCCAGCTCAGTGCCGTGTTCGAGAAGACCGAACCACAAAGCAAGTTAGAGAAGAGCGAACCGCAAAGCAAGTTAGAGAAGAGCGAACCGCAAAGCAAGTTAGAGAAGAGGGAACCGCAAAACAATGTCCAAACCCCCCAACGTCGGTCAGGCCCGGCCCTGGCACCAAAGCCCAAACCTCCAGCCAGAACGGACGCTACCGGAAGAAAGGTGAGAAGACTTTGCTTCACTGTCTTTTTTTTTAAATGCAGGAAATCACAAAAATTTAATCCCAAAGGTTTTGGAAAAGTCATAGAAAATGTGTTATATTCATGTGTTCATGTCGTTCATTTACGCTGAGTTTGAAATAATGAATATGCTTTTAAAAGAAAGACGCTCAAAATATAAGCAGGCATACATACAGGCATCTATATACATGTTTATTCTTTTAATCAAACTATTGTCTCATTCATTTGTGTCATTTAAGGTTTACTGTATGCTTTGTATTCTCATTGTTAGTTTAAATACTACATTTACTCACTTTTTCATGTTTACACCGAGATTTCACAAAATGTTTGGTCATGGAAATTTGGTTTAAAGTCATGGAAATCCACTGGTCAGAATGTGTATGAACCCTGAAAAGGAAATCTGGTTTGGAGGAAAAACAATGAATTGATTGAATGATTGGACGATCTCTCTCTCTCTCTCTCTCTCTCTCTCTCTCTCTCTCTCTCTTCTTTCTTAGGGGAAGGTGCCTTCTCCAGGTAAGAAGGACCACGAGGAGAAGGCAGCAAGCGGTGTGAGCACCCAGGGAGAAGAAGAAGAACCGGAAGAGATTCTAGAGAGGAGCATAGGAGAAGCGACGGCCAGCGAGGAGATGGAAGGGTTCGGACAGTCAGAGGACCAGCTCCCCAATTCCTCCTACTCCTCATCATCGTCCTCCTCCTCTTCTCCCGTAGTCAAGCCAGAGTCGGAGGCCCGGCCAACAGCGACTGAAGCCAGGGGCTCGAGTACGGTGGCTGCCCCGGAGCAAGAGCCGCAGGCCGACGAGCAAGACGGCTCCACCGGGGGTTCTGAGGCCAGAGCCAGGCTGGTGCAGGCCGAGGTCCACGCCTCGCTGGAAAATGGTGAGAAAGAGCCTCCGGGATCCTCTCCCTCCTCGGAGGAGGAGGAGGAGAAAAGAGGGGACTCTGAGAGGAGGAGCGAGGAGGAGGACAACGACGAGGACGGCTCGAGGAAGGAGGATTACTCGGAGGGCGACCTGGTGGATATCAGCGCGTACAGCGGGCTCGGGGAGGAGGACTCTGGGGGCAGCCAGCTAGACGACGAGGAGGATGACGAGGATGAGGAGGAGGAGGAGCCGTACCATCCGGAGACCAGCAGCCACGAGATCCCGGGTCTACCTGAGGAAGAGGAACCCGCACCACCAAATAGGAAGATTCAGTTCAGCACTGGGCTGATCACGGTGAGTGAGGTTCTTAGTAATGTAAATGGTCGGACATCATCTGGGGAGCATGAGCGCTGGAAATGTTTTTATGAGCCTAGTGGAGCGTTTAGCTGCTGCAGATCAGGTTTCTGGTTAAACACCCTGCGTTTCCTGTTCTACATTATCAAGTTATCTTTGAGGGTATTCGGTTATCTCTCTCACTGAGGAAGTATGGTGTCACCAAGACTTCATCGTGACGTGCCGAGACATGTTTCACAATGCACAGAGCGCAACCAGCTGACTGCCGCAGTGAGGAGGAGGAGGAGGAGGTTTGGTGGGTTGTAGGAGAAGCAAGCTTTCCGGTATAGCAAAGAGCTTGTGTTAAATCAAGATCTGTGTTCAACCCAACACACACACACACACACACACACACACACACACACACACACACACACACACACACACACACACACACACAGTTTGAGCTCGAGTCAGCAGGAAACACTGTGGTGAAATCAACCCGTGTGTGTGTGACGTTAACGGAGGAGGAAGTCAGAGGGTCTTTTCAAGCTTTTCCTTTCTCTCTTAATCTCTTCTTCTTTTAGCTCACACGCTATGGTAGACAGCAGCGCACACACAACACATCTTCACTCCACCTATTCAGCTTCCCTTTTCTCAGATTTTATTATGTCATAAGATACCAACTGTATTTATCAATGTCCACTTATGCAGGCGGCAGAAGATGAGAAGTTTCATTTCATGGCAGGGGCAAGGAATTCTTCACATTTTCTTGGACCGTAAAACATTTAACCACTGAACTCTTTAGCCACAGCGCAGCTAAAAGTCGACTCGCCTGAGGCAATGCGTTCACTACCGAGGTAACTGTTGCCGTTAGCTGCCTAGCGAACCGCCTCAAACCGGCCGCCGCCACTGATGTGCAACCACCTGTTCTCTCGTTCAGGAAACCTTTTTGTTCAATATCGTGCAGAGACGATCTATTTATTGAAGAGGAAGTGTATTAATCACTTGCTAGCCTTTTCAGTCACAATGATTCAGTTGTTTGCTAGCTACTGCTTTGAAACTAGCTTTGCAATGGCTCAGATCTGTTAGCTTTAGCTTTTAGCTGCCTCCCTCTCGACCTCTGTCTCATCTCTTTATAGGGTACTGTCACTGTTAACAATGTGGAAACCAGATTTAAAATATAGATACTTACTCAAAAGTAAGACTCCAACGAGAGTCAGGAAATCCAATGGAAAAGGGATGTGAGGAGTATAAAAATATATATACATAAGTTTCCACTTTACAAACAGTGCCACAATATAAATATCTTATTTATGGTAATTTTCAGGATTTAGAAATAAAACAACTTATTTGAATTAAATTTCAAATTATTGTTTCCATTTAGATGTGACACTAAACTTTTTGTCAGCCGTCCGTCTCTGGCTAGCTAATGTGACGCATGAAATTCCAGTGAGAAACGGAGGCTAGTAGCATCAATGACCTAAAAATACTCAAACTTAGTCTGGGTTAGCGTTAGTTCTTGCGAATATCGTGTCCCACCATAAAACAAATAAAAAACACACAACAAGGAGCTCAGGCTAAAAGGTAAATCCCAAGTAACGTAGATTTTATTAAAAAGTCTCACACCAGCAGTTTACTCGCGCGAGTGAAACGAGGGTGTTCACACCAAACTCTAAACATCGCGCCGCGAAGGGGGCGTGGCTTATCTCCGTTACTTGTCTCTGTGAAAGGAGCTTTCATTTCCGCTATCGACCATGGAATAAATAACCACTAGTTCTCCTTTATACTTGTTGTGGAAGTCCCAAACATGTCGGAACATGAAACGTCCTCGTGTTTGGGTTCATAACACCATCTGTAGCCACACACAGCTCGGTGAATTTCACCGACTCCTCCAGGAACTGCGTCTGGCTTCTCCGTAAAAACGGATACCGATTTCTTCATCCACCATGGAAATAACCACTAGTTCTGCTTTATACTTGTTGTGTAAACTCCACATACGTCGGAACATCAAACTCCATGGTGTCTGGGTTCATAATATTATCCGTAGTCCCACAACAGCGTCTGAATGACGGCCGCTGCCAGCGCTGGCTCTGGCGGAGCAGCAGCATTAGCGTTTAAAAACAATAGTTAGCATAAAACAATAACTTAGCATTACACGTTAGCGTTGTAAAAAAGTAACATTAGCGTGTAAAAAAAGTAGTTAGCATAAAACAATAACTTAGCATTAAACGTTAGCGTTATCAAAAAGTAACGTTAGCGTTTAAAAATAGTACTGTTAGTAATAAAAATACTAATTTTAGAATTTGTTCAAGTAACATTACAAATAATAATGATATATGAATTATATAAGAGCACAGAAGGCCGCCATTCTATACATTACACTACTCACGTCATATTAACTACTTTATGAATGAGAAGTTAAGTTTAACGGTATATGATTTATAAAACATTAAAGAATAACTGCTGCTGTCAAAGAAATTAATCCTGAGCTTTGGAGAATCCCGGAATAAAAACAGACTATTTAAACTGTCACTACACAATTCACATTTTAATGGTCGATGGATTTACATTCTAAAAACATCCATAAAGGACTCAACATGACAGAATATGATGTGAGAGCAGAATGAGAGGGAAAGTGACACGAGCCAGCAGGTAACCGAGCCAGCAGGTATCTGAGCCAGCAGGTATCTGAGCCAGCAGGTATCTGAGCCAGTGAACTGAGACTCCGTGTCTGGGCACGTTGGCTGCTGTTGCGCAATTTCAAAACGGGTTGATAATTGTTGTTGACATCATGAGAGCACAAACCTTCTCCGGCACCAAGCAAGTCTCCCACTTGCCCCCGCGGCACGTCATTTTGTTAAAAAAACAAAAACGGGCCCCACATTTGATCTTCCAAGACTTTCTCATCACGCAACATATTGGTGAAGAGTAATAACTGATCAATCACAGCCGGGAGGAAACCGGTTTATGTCTCTTGGTTGTCCCGCATCTCTTTTATACTCACACATCCTGGACTGTGCCGAGTCCTACACAAGGCGACCTCTGTGCGTCTGCAAAAAAAGCTGTTGGAATGTAGCTGGGTGTGTTTGTTTTCCTTGGAAACGCACGTGTACACACACACACACACACACACACACACACACACACACACACACACACACACAGGCAGGGGAAGCTGATTGATAAGAACCACAAAGTGGAGCTTTGTGTGGAAGAAATGACACCAGGTGTGTGTGTGTGTGTGTGTGTGTGTGTGTGTGTGTGTGTGTGTGTGTGTGTGTGTGTGTGTGTGTGTGTGTGTGTGTGTGTGTGTTGATGTGAGCTGAATAGCTAATTAAGTCATCTTTTTTTCCCATGGAGTTTGGGGATGCACCACTTCCTGATTGAAATCATAAAAGGAGAAGAGAAGGCGTGTGATCGGGGTTCTGTAGTGACAGGAATGTTCGGATGGGCCTTTCTTCACCTGCAGCATGAACAAGTCTATGAAATAAATAAATGCTCAGCACAATTTCCTTCTGCCCCAGAGGCGGAAGTTCAAAACCCCAAAGTTGTTTAATTTGACAAAGTAAAGCAGCAAATTGTCACATTTGAGAATTGGAACTAAAAGGCAATTTTTTGCCTGAGAAATGACTTTTCTGTTTATACTGATTATTCAAGCAGTCGCTTTAACGTTACACAAATTATATGTTAGCGTGACGTACATCCCAAAAATCTCACAATTCACAGAAAGCAATAGTTGGGCAATATGTTCCCATTCTCCGAACGGCCGCCATCACTCCAATAACCGCCAGATGCCAATATATCCCTGCAGTTGTGTGCTACTCTCGCTTTCACCAAACTAGGACGAGCTAATTTCAACGCACGCTTCATTCTTACGTTGTCAATCAACAGCAGGACATTTATTACGCCCTGTATTTGGGTCCGGTCCACTCTGGGATCCTATTTACAGTCGGGATATACTGACCCTGTGGCGATGTATAACTGATCATGACTGGTCCTTTATGCTCTTCTCCGGGATATTCCAATCAATAAATAGTCCGCTATTTATGCCGTGAAGTGCCTTTGGAAACACGCGGCGCTCGGGCTGAACACTGGCCTCACTGTTTCAGTGCAGCATTGATTAACAGATTTATCAAGTGACTTGGAGTTGAGCAACAATCCGACACAGATACTGTTATCACATGAAACTTGAAGACCTAATAAATCCATTATTCAAGAGGGAAATCTGGTGTGGCCATTTTTTTTTTTGAGTGGTCCCTTGACCTCTCACCTCAAGATATGTGAATAAAAATGGGCTCTTGGATACCCAGAAGTCTCCTCTTTATGCTAATCCCAGGCAACCTTGGAAAGAAATATGCAGTTTTTGTTTTGCATGCAGTATAATTTTTTCCGCCTATTATATTTCTGCACACTGGCGTCCCTAGATTGCATGAATTTGTTATAAATTGGAAAGCTGAGCTTCTTGTGGATCCAATGAGCCCAGCGGTTATCATCTGTGATGAGACTATCTTTTTAAACCTTTTCGAAATTATGCCTATTATTCAACAACTAGTTCCGACCAAGCAAACCGATTGGTGGAGTCGACATTTAGAACGTGCTCAAATCAGAAAAAATATTACCCCGACATTTCCATGGCAACATTGTAATTTGTGATTGCTGGAGCGAAATGGATGGTTTTGTTGTTAATATTGATTTATATGGCGTCACTTGCAAAAACCACGACATCCTTCTGTATCAACACACTTTGACTATTTCTTTTATTTGGTGGGTGACTGTGTAACAATGTGTAACGTTGCCTAATTGTGACCTCTCGGGTTATCACAGCCCCGTGAAACTTTACAGCCCCGAACTAGAGACCAAAGGGCATCGGAGGTTGTGTTCAGGTCTGTTGACAGTGAGGGGGGTTCTGGTTGATTGCCATCCAATTACTGAAAGGCCTTGGTGTCTTAATGTGGTATTTTGGGGGGATTTGTGATCAGTTCTATCACTTTCCAAGTGGTCAAAAACTGTGAAATTTAGCACCGATTAAATCCACATGAGTGGAGCCGCCCCGCCAAACTAAAAGCGTATTATTGTTGCAGTAGAAGGTGAAAACCTTCATGTTAGTGACAGAAGTGGTGAGCTGCTGCTTGTAAATGTAATACCTTTTAGGTTGATATAAAGATGTAGCTTTAGCACTGCGACATCATTTTTGTTAATCATTACTGAGCCACGCTTTCGTTTTCTTTTCTTTTTGAAGATGAGATAAGGAGTAATTGAGCTGTCAGCAAGAAGAAAAAAGAAACAAAAGCGTCAGCAATATACAAGATGAAGAGTTGAAATACTGAAATAAAATGTTCTAAATACTAAACATAGCATAAAAAAGTGTAGCTCATGTATACCCGACATCTCTGACTTGAGTATAAAGTGTAAATGTTGATGGTAGGGCACGATGTGGGACCTATGTTGATCAGGTGAAGCCTCCACATGGATCTCACTGGTCACAACTCCAGCTGACACAAACTTAAAGGGGGCTCTGACTTTCTCACTGGTCATTTTAGTGGTAAGCGTTCCACCTGCTGTCTGTGATTTCATTGTGTGCTCTTGTGTTGGTAGAGTGTGTGTTCAGGGAAGTCTTTCAAGCTTCATGGACACACACACACACACACACACACACACACAGCTTTAAAGTTACTCAACAGGAAGGAAACGTGACGACAGGAAGCAGTTTAACAATCACGCCCTCTGACCCCGTTTGTGTCAGAGTGTGTGCGTGTGTGTGTGTGTGTGTGTGTGTGTGTGTTTGTGTTTGTGCCACGGTCCTCTACATTCGGGGGAATGTAAATAATACTGTAACAAGCACATCCTACACAAAAAGGCCTCTGGCTCCATCTCTCTCTCTCTCTGTTGTCTCACACACATTAGCATATCTACTAGACAGAGAGAGAGAGAGAGAGAGAGAGAGAGAGAGAGAGAGAGGGTCAGTGCCAAACTCACACTGGGCAAGCCTGCGGTTGCCGCGGAAACAAAGTCACGTGATCACGAAGATGGTCACCGGGGAGACAGATGCTGCTGACCTTCTAGCGAGGGGGGAGGGGCGATAGAGAGTGGAAGAAAGGATGGGAATGGAGGTGGGAAAAGCTAAGGGAGTTAAAAAAAAACATATATTTACTGCATGTTTCCCTGTGTGCTTCTTTCTGAGGGCAGTGCGATGTGAGTCAGCTCTGGTTTTGCAGACAGGCTAGGACAGGAGGACTGTATTGCCCAGTGCCGCTCAAAGGTGCTCAAATTGAGAGCGTTGGTCCTGGAGCATTATGGGACATGTATGCTAATGATGCGCAAGGAAGGACGGTGACACCGTTTCAAGGACAAATCAAGGAGACGTCAAAGTATACAGACTGAGCGTCCACCACGACATACTTGTTCTCAAAATAAAGAAACTAAAGTACAACAAGACCTACTACAATAATGCCATGGCTGTAGAATAGAAAGGAGAGAATAAAGCTGCACTTCTTGTATATATTAAATGATTATATCGAATGCATGTCAGCTGATGAAAGTCTCTACATCTTCCGTCGCAAACTAAAAACACATCTTTTTCGACTACACCAAAGTAGCACTTTAGTAGCACTTAAATGTCTCTTACATTTAGTAAGTAAGTAGTTTAACTTTATTGAATAAATTGTACTTTCTTGATTCTTGTTGTTCTGAGTTTGTGCTCATGGTTGAATGCACTTATTGTAAGTCGCTTTGGATAAAAGCGTCAGCTAAATGAAATGTGATGTAATGATGATGGATTTGTGTTGTAGACTAGATGTTTGTGTTTCATATTCTACTCGTGCACCCGTTAACACACCGCTGACCTTTCACCTTTACCCTGCAGGTGTTCACCACCTACTCCAACGAAGACTACGATCGGCGTAACGACGACGTCGACCCCATGGCGGCGTCGGCCGAGTACGAGCTGGAGAAACGAGTGGAGAAGCTGGACCTGTTTCCTGTAGAGCTGGAGAAAGGTACACACACACACACACACACACACACACACACACACACACACACACACACACACACCCCTTTACAACCACTGGGAGTTAAGCCTCTTGTGTGACTACACACATGCACACAGCCGACAGGCCGCTGGTAGTTGGACGCTTACACTGTCTGCTAATAAATCCATCATCCCCTTATGGGATTACATTTAGCGCGGATTAGCCTAATTAGCAGCTCGTAATTCTGGAGGCAATGGATGGGAACCAGCAACCGTCCGGGACACAACCTGACTTATGTGTACGTTTTAAAGCACGCAGTGAGGAGGAATGTGGTAAAGTCACCTTGTAATCGATAAAGATGCAAGATACAAGTTATATTTACATTGTGTGTGTGTGTGTGTGTGTGTGTGTGTGTGTGTCTCCAGACAGCGACGGTCTGGGTATCAGCATCATAGGTATGGGTGCAGGAGCTGACATGGGTCTGGAGAAGCTGGGGATCTTCGTGAAGACGGTGACCGACGGAGGAGCTGCACAGAAGGACGGCAGGTAACCCGTCCACCCGACCTTTATGCGACCTTCCCAGCAAATCTCACGACATGACACTTTATCTGCACAGGCACCTCACCTGCAGCGCACATAATATATGTAGACGTTTTATTTTTATGAGCACGTTTGCCGAGAAAACTGCACACGTTGAAAGTTGACAGTCGTCGGCATCGAACCACACACGGCCGCTACAGCAGACGTTTGTGTTACTCTGAGCTGTCAACAACAACAAACCACACTCAAAGGTCACGTGACGTAAAAGCCACGAGCCTCGGATCCATGACAGTGATTTGGCTTTCATAAATCTCCACTGTTATTAAAATCCTCATGTTTCAAGGGCATAATAATAATAATAATAATAATAATACACCTTTCATACAATAAATGCAACATTAAGTGTCTTACAGTGAAGGAAAATACACTGTAAGATAAGATAATACAATATATATGGAATGCATAGCATAAAATGGAAAATACAAAAAACACTGATTACTAATAATAATATTAAAACCAGTACCCATATTTGCATCATGCACAAATACATGAATTAAGCATCAAATGGTTTCCATTTTCCATCTACTCTGTTCTTTTTTTCTTTTCTCTATCAGTGGTGGAGATTTTAGATTTTAAGACGTCTAAAAACACACACACACACACACACACACACACACACACACACACACACACACACACACACACACACACACACACACACATGTGCTTGTGTGTGCAGGATCCTGGTGAACGACCTCATCGTGGAGGTTGATGGGACCAGCCTGGTCGGCGTCACTCAGAGCCTCGCTGCCTCCGTCCTCCGCAACACCACCGGCACCGTCAGGTATGACTCACTCTCTCTGTCCTGCATACACACACACACACACACACACACACACACACACACACACACACACACACACACACACACACACACACAAGCGGGTGCTGATTCTTGTTTTGCTGTTTATTTTGGGGGTTTTAAGGTGTTTTCTTTCGGGGGTTTTCGCAGATTTGTGATATAAATTGGATATTTTTCTGGTGTTTTGGTTGGTACATGATACAATTATCAGGTTTGTGCTGGATGCAAATAATCTTGTTTTGCAGTTGGAATGATGTAAATCATTTTTGGGGTTGAATTTATGCACGTGTTTCTGGCTTTTGCAGTCGCCGCGCGTTTGAATTTCTCGTGTGCGATTTGAACTCGGAACGGGTTGAAATTTTGAAATTTTGTATTTTCCGCCCAGCTTCGTGATTGGTCGGGAGAAGCCGGGGGAGCAGAGCGAGGTGGCTCAGCTGATCCAGCAGACTCTGGAGCAGGAGAGGTGGCAGCGGGACATGATGGAGCAGAGATACAAGCAGTACATGGACGACGACGAAGAGGTGGGCGGCGCTCAGACCGGCGGGCCGAACCCAGTGCATTTCATTCTACCGGTCGCTCTAACACTGGGGTCCAATGTAAACCGTCCTTGCATTAGAGCACGACTAGATGGTGAATTAGGGTGCGAACAAACTCACGGCTGAAAATGTTCCTGAAGGTGTAACTGAAGGCCGTCAGCGTCATGACACACAGAGAGGAGCTCATGTTCTACGGTTACACTCTTACTGCACATTCTGGGCCTGATTACAATTTATAAAAAAGAAATACATTGAATTAAAATGACAGCAATGTCTCACCGGAGCCGCCACGCGGCGAGCTAGAAATGACCGTAAATGTGACTCGACAGCCACAGAGACAGCGCTCAGCGGGGCGGAGCGCATCGATGTGGACGGCAGCAACGCCGTGAAGCGTCCTGATGAAAGTCAGTCAGACGGCCGACTCGCCTTTGTGTCGGGGCGGAGAAGTGGAACCAGAGCCGGAGACGCACTGAGGGCGCTACGTCAAAGAGATGATGTGAAGCGGGTTTACTTTGCGGTGTAGAGGACGAGGAGGAGGAGGAGGAGATGCTGCGAAACTTTTTAGCGGAAGCCATTTGCAAGCAGTTAGTGCATTCTCTCTCACTTGATTTGTACTTTAAAAAGGCTCACGGTGCTATCTATACCCTTTTTTTTTTTTACATATTTGGGAAACGCTTGTTTGCTTCCTCGTGTCTGTACTAACTGGCTGCTGACGCCAGCAGCCAGTTAGCTTAGCGTAGCATTAAAAGGCTGGAAACATAGAGGAACTGCTAGCCTGGCTCATTCAAAAGGTAACTAAATGTGCCCACCAGCACCTCTAAAGCGCAATAAGCAGCTCCTTCCAGGTGTGAAACCACAACTTGTCGTTTACCTTTACCCTTAAAAAAAAAAAAGTAAGCTAAGCTAACTAGCTGTTAGCGTTAGCTTCATATAAAGCCGAGTGGTATCAATCTTCTCGTTCAACTCTCGGCAACAAAACAAGTGAGCGCATCGGCGAATGCAGAGTTCTCCCTCTTCACCTTTCCCCGTCTCTTTCCTGCAGACGGGTGAATATGCGACCGACGAGGAGGAGGAGATGAGCCCCGTGTTTCCGAACTCCATCGAGGTTTTCGACCTGGCGGAGAACCAGGACACGCTGTCGCCCGTGGAGCTGGACCCCGAGAAGCTCGCCCACAAGTTCAAGGAGGTGCGCGAAGTTTTGATCGTTTTGGATGCTGAATAGAATTATTTAATTTCACTCGTAGTGTTTCTGTTCTCCAAACTGATCATGTCTTTTGCGTTTGTTTTCATCCTCCGCCTGTAGCTCCAGATTAAACACGCAGTAACTCAGGCGGAGATCCAGCTGCTGAAGAGGAAGGTGAGAATGTTCAGTCTCTTCTCAGTGTGCACAATCGACACACAGTGCAGCAAATCTAGCACATAACTCCAGTACCTCGGCCGACTTAACGCTGGCTCTGCTTCCCACGCTCTTCCTCCTCCTCCTCCTCCTCCTACATTCCCACCCCCTTTACCTCCAGCTGGCCCATGCGGAGCAGGACAAGTTGCGTTGGCGGATGGAGCGTGCTCAGTTGGAGCAAAACATCCGGGACAGTAAAGAGAGGATGGAGAAGCTGGAGGGCTACTGGATGGAGGCGCAGTCGCTGTGTAAGGTAATTCAAGAGAGAATGAACACGAGAAGCGGGAAGAGAACCATCAGGCATTCATTTTTCAATTATTTTGGCTGTTTTGATGCGTATGGCCTGGATTTTGTGATTTTGTTATTTTTTGTTTGTTTTCTAACTTTGGAAGTTCAACCTCAGCTCCTGTAATAAGTCTATAATAAACTGTGTTGACAAAAAACAGACACTCAGTCCCTTGAGGACAAAAATGTCCCCATTGAAGCCCATTAAAACTACAGTTTTTGATCCCTGCGGTGATTACAGCACAAACTCGTGCTTTCTCTTCTATCAGCCTTTCAATCTAAAACATTCATTCTAAATGAGACTTTTCATTATTCTCCACCACATTCAGCAAGTTTTCTCCTGTTTGCCCCGTGGGACAAATGCATGATGTTTTCCTGGTGTGTTTGATGTAATGCATCAAAATCAATGTTGCTGCTTATCATTGATATATCCCAGACTCTGAGAAAAAAATAGAAGAAAAAGCATTTAGTATACAGATAATAATGCTATTTTGGATTTCTGGAAACAGAATTTCTGAAACTAATATTTGGTAGTTATGATCAGGGCTGGTTACAATATTTAATTCAGTGGGAGTGGAGAATAATAATAATATGTAAATTTATGGCATTTTTGTCCTCCACCAGGGGAACTTTTTCTTTTTTAAAGGGTTGCACAAGGTTAGAGCTCAAATGACTAATGTGTTCTAATGTTTTATTTCAATGTATTTGCTGACAGTGTGTGTGCGCTCTTGTGTCCTCAGGCGGTGGACGAACACCTGAAGGAAACCCAGGGTCAGTACCAAACCCTCGAGAGGAAATACAGCAAAGCCAAGAGACTGATTAAAGAGTTCCAGCAGAAGTAAGGAAGCAGAGATGCATTCAAGGTTTCAGAGAGACGAGTAAAAGACCCCAAAGCTTTAATGTGCTCGTTTGTGTGTGTTTTTGTGTGTGTGTGTGTGTGTTTTTGTGTGTGTGTGTGTGTGTTTTTGTGTGTGTGTGTGTGTGTGTGTTGTAGAGAGATCGAGTACCTGAAGAAGGAGACGGCTCAGCGTCAGGCACAAGAAGAGAGCGAGGCCACACACAAAGAGGAGGCGGACAACTTGCAGGAAACGGTGAGTTAAAATAGTCACTGTGAAAACACTATTTTTTATTTATTATCTGTTCACTTTGACATCTTTCACACATGAAAGGCCACAAATCCGCTTCTTTTCATTGATTCGGTGGAGTGTTTAAAAATATTAATTAGCGAATGCCTCGCTTATCCAGCTTTTATTAAAGTAACTGAAGACCCTGTCCTTGCAGCCAACGCTACTGGCTGTTAAATTCCACTAAAGCTGAAAAGCAGCCGGCATCGCTCGTGTTTCTATGCCTCCACACCGACATTGTGTTTTTGGGGTGTCGTCTCAGGAACGTTGTTCACCTGCCAAAGGTCATGACCTCGTGGGGAAAAAAGCTTTTTTTTCCTTCGCTCAAGAACTCATATGCTGATTAAGACAATTTCACACAAACGTCTAACGGGTGAAAATATCACTAATTATTCGGTTGCCATGCAATTTCGTGGCTTTTATTTGAAGCTGACATGAGCACTCGTTCACTGCTTCGGCCCAGCAGCAATAATAATAATAAAAGAAGAAGAAGTATCACCTCTGTCTGATTGGAGCCTTGTCCGCCACTATTTTTTTAAGTGCATTTATAACTAAGCTCTCTTAACTGTTGAAATGTTTTGGAACCCTGTTATTGTCAATCTGGTTAAACAGGTTTTTTCCTGACTCATGTACAGCACTTTGTGACCTTTGTCTGTGAAAAGTGCAATATAAATAAACTTTACTTACTTACTATGTTGTGTTTTTTCACAGATTGACGACTTGGAGACCAAAGTGGACGCCCTGAAGACCCCCAACCCCTCCTAGACCGCTGCTACGCCCTACTTCCTGTCTGCGACCGGAAGGGGAGGAGCTCCGCCTTCATTCTGACCCGGGCTGTCATTTTATTCCAATCAACCATTTGCTGCACGGACAGGTAGCGAGGGGGCGGGCGACTAAAAGGGATGACGATTGTAAAAGAGAGGAGGAGGAGGAGGAGAGGAAGAAGCAACCTCTCATCTTCTGGCGGCGTAGCGCTCCGTCAGCCGATCCCCGCGATTACCCAGAATCCTCCTCGTGTGTCTTCCCGGCAACCCGGCTCAGCAATCAACGCGGAAAACACCACATTCAGCAACCCGTGCTTCACGTAGCGGACGGCCCGCTTCTCCTCTCTTCAAACAACGGCACCTTTCCCCCGGATTCCAATTCATACGACAAAAAAACGCTTTTACTGAACAGGCTCGTCACAAAGTGCTTTTATAGGGTGACGGAACGAGAAAGGACCGATTGTTGTCGTGCTACTTTTAAAGCGAGGCGGTTGCCGAAGAACGTTCCTTTTTCAATGTATTTTTCGGGTTGGACCGGACTGGATTCTCACGAAGAGGACGAGCGTGTGTTCTGCCGCGTGGCGGCGATCACACCAACACGGAGAAATGGCCACCGCATTTTAAAAAGACAAAACTCTGAAGTGGAGCCTCGGTAGTAACACGCAGCAGCAGCAGCAGCAGCAGCAGCAGCTCTGAAAGGAAATAGCCACCACCTGCTGATAGTTAAGTAATAAAAACTACAAAAGAAGATGGCCGACAAATTTCTGATTAGGGCCAAAAAGCTGCCCGCCCCGGCCTTCTCTTTTCTAGCTGGTGGGAGGAACCAGGGGGCGGCGTGCTCTTCAGGTCTGAACTGTGGCGGCAAACCGTTTGTATATATTCTACACGTGTATTTAAAAGTGTTTTAAATGGCTTCAAAGCAGTGAGGTGGGTCACAAAGTCGAGATGAGCCCGAGACGACCAGGAAATGGTTCCCCAATTTCATCTCTTTTCTATCAACATCGATGGCAAACAGGGTGTGAGGAGTGGAGCGTGTGTTCTAGAGCTTCTGATGGTGTTCGCTACATCTGTGGGTTTACATGCACACACCAACCTTCTGAGTTGTTGGTGCAGGGTTTTCAGAAATCTCATGCAGGATAAAAAAAGAAAGAAGCTATTTTGAATATATATTGGTGTTGTGAGGCTGTTTTGCGCACAGCTTCCAGTTGCACTCGCGTCATGAGAAACTGAATATTCAGATATGAGCGTCAGGATCTCCTGAGGTGTATTTCATCAGATCAAACGTTTCCCGGAGGCGACACCGCTCTGCAAACTCTCTTTAGTCAAGGTCAACGCGAGGGGGCGGAGCCAGAGCCCAAACTTTCTGAGCGACGCAGTTAAAAAATATATATAATCTGATCACAATATATCAGACAGTTTTATAGATGCATCATTTTATACAAATACATAACGAAACAAACAAGGATGCTTAAGTTTGTTTATTAACGACTCGTGTACTGAACGTTTAACAGGAGAAGCTGAATAGTTTGTGCTCACTTATGACAAACTATTTAACAGTAACTCTTCCCAAATGACCTCAAACATATTTTGGGTATTTCTGAACCAGCTCCTCTTACTTATCATTTCAAATTAGCCAGTAATAATGGCTACTTCGGAAGCAAAGAAAGGCCATAATAATTTGATTAAATAATAGATCATTTATGAGCAATTGATTACTGAATTTGGAATTTAAAGACTACTGAATTTATAGCATTTTTAGTTTGACTTGTCTGATTCTATGTGGTTCTAAGTGGTACAATTATTTCCAAAAAACTGAAAGAAAGAGGTCTGATCGATTCCTTCAGGCTCCACCGATTTTACCACCAACTTTATTTCCAACAACGATTTTTTTGAGTTGTATATTTGATGCAGGTCAGACAGATGGTTTTATATTGTTATGTAATATTTCAGTGCTACACATTCAGTGGTATTTAGACTTCAACATTAATTCAGCAGTGGGTCAATTTCACAATGATCTTTTCAGCTGCTTATGAAATTCATAAATGTTAAATGTTGTGTCAGTCAGGCTGTAACCGCTAGTTATCTATTAGCTACTTAGCCTTTCTGATTTTAAAAATCCTGTAAATCCATATCTAGCCTACTAAGTCGTTGGCAATTCTATTTTTATTGATATTTGGATCCGCATTGGCCCTTTCTAATCAGCTCATGCAGCCTTGTTATGAGGATGGTGTTGCCTCTATGAAATGTTTGCTAAACTAGATCTTTAAAGTGTCTTTCAGAACGCTGTGTGCATGTAAACACGCTCCACATCTGCTGACTCACAAGAGGAGAGGCTCACAGTGCCAGTATTATGAACTTATGCCTGACATATTCAAAATATGGGTTGAAGACAAAAGTGTTGCCGTGGTCATTTAAGGTCAGATCAATCTTTCCAGGAACCCAAGGACCACTGGAGGTTCTGGTTCAGCTGCATACAAATTGTTTTATTGATTTTTTATTTTTAAAACAAATTGAATAAGTTGCTAAAAGGTCGAAGACACACAGAAATGGTGTCGCTTGTCAAACAATTGATTTTCTTCGGGTCAAAATGTATGTAATTGTCTTGATTTGTCTGTGGAAATAGCAAATGAAGACATGTGTCCATACAGTCTCTGTTTATCCAATATGATTATATATTTAACTATTCTAATTTGACTACTATCCAGTAGTTGGTGATGACTTTTTTGCTATTCCAAATATGAGGCTCATATTTGCATGTATGGATGGCAAAATGTAAGGCGGTGTTTTGAACGGACAAATGGGGCATTTTGCTGCTCGTTCGCCGCGGCGATTATTCTGAGTTTGTGCACGTCTTCATCGCGATAATACAGCTTGCTGGCAAGCTCCCATTGATTGAAAACACTGAATTCCGATATCCGTTTGATTTGGCTATTCAAGGTCTCGCCAATAATGAACGCAAACCAAAACAATTTTTGTTCATGTTTTCCAGAGGATGAAGTTGGGATGAATTATGCTCCTCTAGCTCCATCTTCTGGTCAAACTTCCAATTTGTCAAACACTTTGGTTCACAAGCAAGACGTCATCAACGTTGTATCTAGTGCTGATTAGCAAGCCGTTAGCATGCTGATTAGCCGTTAGCATGCCGACACCGAGGTAAACGTTCCACCTGCTGAACATCGTCACTGTGAGCATGTTGGCACGTTGAGCCTCAAAGCACCGCCTCGATAGAGCCGCTAGAGCGGCTGTAGACTCTGTAGTCTTGCTGATATTATATATAATATTCAAAGAAATATTCTGTTTGTTTGTCATCCTGAAAAAACACAGAAACTTTTTTTTAATCTAATGTTGCACTTCCAAGCATACAAATTGTTACTGGT
Organism: Myoxocephalus aenaeus; assembly: GCA_038501785.1. Taxonomy (NCBI): domain Eukaryota; kingdom Metazoa; phylum Chordata; class Actinopteri; order Perciformes; family Cottidae; genus Myoxocephalus; species Myoxocephalus aenaeus. The sequence goes on from JBAMJR010000348.1 coordinate 322,027, forward strand.
TGTACAGACACGCCTTTAGAAATGAGGTGTTTGCTCTCACAACTTTTGTTTTTTGCTGACCAATTACCGGTCCCTGTTTACTGTACCAGCTCCCGACCTTCACCTCTGACCTCCAGGAAATAATCAGTGTTAGATTTTCAGTGACTCGTGGGAGCAAATAAGCTTTGTGTAGTGCTCAGCTCATGAACTGTTGGGGAATTGTGTGGTCGCAAACAGGAACACGAGAAACCAAAAGGTCCTTTTTCCTGTTTGTGAAGCTGTGTTGTGAGTCCTGATGGGATGATCCAGGAAGTTAGCGCCGCACTGGTTCCCGCCAAAAAAAAAAAGCCAATGGGGACATCTGTCAGCAGATTTTTCGATATTGCAGAAAACGTGTTTATGATCTTGCACAGTTTGTTCAGCAAGATCGTCCTCGCAAATGAAAAACCACTTTCATGGTTTTTGAGGGGTGAATGCAATTGAGAAGCTAACGCGAACTACGCAGCTAAATGCTTGTTAGCATCCACATTTTTTAACACGTGAAAGCCTCCAAATTCGCAACAGGGTGATTTGCTAACGTATTTTACGTTATAATCTCTTCAATTATTCAAAAATACATTAAAAAAAAAAATTTGACTTCGAGACAAGGGAACCAGGAAGTGCAAAAACGCTGAATTATTTCCTGGTTTTAGGACCTGGACTCATAAAACACCCACAACTGTTGGAATGATGTACTAATATCATGATATATAAGTATGTTTGAGTTCCACAAAGGGGATTCGAGTAGTATAAAGGGTGATGTTTTCATCGCGTGACGCCAAGTATTAGTCCAACACATGCAGTATATCTACATTGTAGACAGGCGCAGAGGGGCTTCGAGAGCATTTTCTTTTTTAGAGGAATCAAAATCAGCCATAAGCAACTCACTTTGGGTATTTTTCCACTTCTGAAGTATTTTTTACGACAGTCTCATCTCCTACGTCCGACCAAATGTGAGCCGTGCAGCTGCTGTTTCATCACCTCGTCAGTCAGGTCACCTTCACGTCACCTCGCCTTGCCGGGACTCGTTCTCATTAGCTGCTTCTCGCCTTCACGAAGCCTTTTCCCGGCGTGCGCTAGCCGTAGCCGACTGTCGCCACGTCCGCCCGTCGCTCATGTCCGCGTTTAAAAAAATAAAAAACTACAACAACAACAAAAAGAAAGTGTTTAAAGAGCGTTTGCCGGTGAGCGCGGTAAAGACGCCACGCCGCCATGTTGGACAGACAGATTGTAGCACCGCAGCATTTAAATCCACGCCTTTCCTCCACGTTCTTTCTCTCCACTGCCTGACGTCCCCCGTCCCCGCCGGTGGCCTCCGAGCAGCCCTGCACGGAGGTGAGAGGGTTTAGTGCCTTGCTTAAGGGCGAAAGGATCATAGTTGAGAGCGGGGAGCGCACGCGCACGCGCACCCGCCACCAAAGCTCGCCGCTCGTCGGACCTCAGTCTCAAACGGACCGTTACACTTTCTCGCACTTCGGAGTTTTGACCTCGACAACTGGCACGTGACGTCCCCGTGAGCATCGGCAACCTTTAAACACGTCACCTGTTAGTCGTGTCAGCTTGTGCTGACGTGATGTTTAAGAAACTGGGAGAGGGGAGGTTTAAAGGTGCTTTAAAAAAAGCACTACAGGCAGTTTTTTTCAAATAGTTTTGTGTGACTTTTCCATCCGCTTCGCTCCAGCACCCACAACCTCTTGGCTTCCCCAACGCGCCGGCGGCACGAGGGAGGGGCGGGGCGATCTGACGCGGCGCGGGACTCGACTCGGGTCCGACAACAGACTTCCATCTCTGCCTGGTTCTGTTCTGTAGTCCATGCCGCCATGTGTGTCCGAAACAATACCGTGTCTGTCAGCATTAATAAATAAACGAGATATGTTCAACAAGAAAGTGGTGGCTTTAAATCAGCAGCCGGGCTCTGCTCTCTTACTGTGTGTGTGTGTGTGTGTGTGTGTGTGTGTGTGTGTGTGTGTGTGTGTATATTTAGAGAGGAAGAGGATTCTAACCAGTAGTGGAATGTGACCAAGTACTTCCGGTAAGTACAGTTTTGACATACTTGTACTATACTTCAGTGTTTCTTGAGCGTGATACAGTATCTTAAACTTTTACTCAACTATATTTTAGAGAATATTGTACTTTTTACAATTATTTGATTAGCTGATATGCTTTTATGATATGATGCAGTACTTTTACCACCTACTAATCTACCCAGTAGCAGTTAAAGGATCTAACGTCGGCTCCAACTACTACAATAAAACACTCATAGGTTAGTGATAAAAACAGAATATTATATTCTATAATAATAAAGCACATCACATTTGTACTTGTTTTTGAGCAAAATATTGGTTAATTTGACCTCTATGGGCTTTGAGCAGTTATTTTAATTTTAGAGAAGAACTCTTACTTCAGTGGAACTGCTAACAACTGTAAATAAACTGTTATTTGATATGCTTATGTATTTTTAATGACGTGTCATTTGGCATTGACCGTGTAAAACGAATGACCCCATCAGCTTTGCTAACATGCTAACCTGCTAAAACAAGAGCATATATTAGCAAGAAAGCACACGCCTGATTTATAAAACGAGTCGGCCCCTCATTTCATTTCAGTTGGTCATCTTTATTGATAAGAAGTGCTGAAAATAAATACAAAACATTTTTTTTCTTTTGGAACACATCTGGTAAAGTGACAAAGACCCGCTTCAGTCAAGTGTTGCTCGTCAGAAAGGAAAACAAAAAGAAAAAAGGTTTTGATTTACTCTTCCAGCTTTGACTGCAGGTGTGTCGGAGCAAAACTTCAGTCTCCTTCGTGACGATCCAGACTCATAATTATTAAGAACAACCTTCCACTTCTAACCGGAGTGTAAAACTGCCCACAAGCAACCGCTCATTTGTGGCAAATATAAAAAATATGAGCAGGCGTTGAAATGATGGCACACAATGTTACAAAACTACTTCCAGTTCAGCTTTAGCAATGATTAGATTTGACACCAGCATCTACATCTATAGTCGCACAATGGGACAACACATAAATAAACAAAGCGGTTAAACATGCACTCTGACGCGCTGCTCTAAGTTAATTAGCTGGGAACCTGTTGCACATCCCTGGATTCAGTACAAGGGGGCCAGTATTCATGATCTCAGAGTTGGAGCAGTGAAGGCCTGCGTGTTGGCTGGAGAAGGCACTGGCACTCTTTCTGATGCCGTTAGGAAGGGGAGGGGGAGGGGATCAATGCTAACTAATTTCATGTTCTTATAATAACATTCATTTCTATTCTATGGAGACATGGGAAACTAAATGTAGACGAGATGAGAGTTAAAAAAACTGAGGTTTGTCTGCTGTGACAAGAGGGCAGCAGAGGGAGAGACAGGCAGTCGTCCATCGAGGGAAGATCAGAGTGTGTGTGTGTGTGTGTGTGTGTGTGTTCAGTCATCTTTTATGGTAATGGGAGAGTTCTGATATTTTTTTGCACTGTTGTTGTATGAGGTGCAGTCGGCGTCGGTCGGCTTCCCGTCAAAAAGCCGTCTGACGGGAAGGTAAAGCGCTGGATATATTCTAAACATAGCGTACATTTAAACTGATCTATACACATATTTGTAGGTGTGTTGCTGCCGGCACGGCTCACAGCAGTACATAGCTTTTCTACTCCTGTCCGTTTCTCCAAAATGGAGGCGTGCCAACCGACATCTACAGGAAGTGATACACCGACGATGTAGAAGTACCTCATACAACCTCGCTTAAAAAAAAAAAAAAAGAAGCAAACTACGCCTGAAGCTGCCGTCAAAGAAAAAAAGTTTGCCTACATGTTTATGACACAAGCAGCACATGATATCAGTTCAATGTGTGTCACAATTTCAGTGTTTGACATTCACCTCTGTTTCAGAAGAGACCTGACGAGGCATATAGTGTGTATGTGTGTGTGTGTGTGTGTGTGTGTGTGTGTGTGGCAGGTGGTTCAGTCGTCCACTCCGATGTTGCGGAACAGGTAGGACATGGACTCTCCGTTGTGGATGCGGCGGATGGCCTCCGACAGGATCATGCTGATGTCGACGGTTTTGATCTTTGGACACTTGAGCTTCTGGAGCTCGTGTGGAATCGTGTTGGTCACCACCACCTGGAGGAAGACGAGGAGGACGATGAGCGATATATATATATATATATATATATATATATATATATATATATGAATGAATGAATGAAGGTGGGGGTTGTGCAGTACAAGTAAGTAGAGCATTACCTCGTCGATGGCTGACTCCTCTATGAACCTGGGGGCGTCCAGGGAGAGGATGCCGTGCGTTGCCATGACGTAGATCTTGTAGGCCCCCCTTTCCTTCAGCGTCTCCGCTGCTGCCACGAAACTGTCCACGTCGTCGATGATGTCATCCTGAGGGACAAACGGGCAAATCAATTCTGCAGCACGTGAAAGAACCAACGCACCCATTCACTTTTACCAGCGCCAAAATGAAGTTCTTCATAAAACTTCCTCAAGACTTTTAATTTAATTAAAACAAACTGGACAACTAATAGCACCGCGATTTGAGCTTCCCACAATTAAATGAACAAGAGCGACATTGACGTTTAAAAAAAAAAAAAAAAAACTCAAGCATTTCCTAAAAATAAACAGCCGGCCACCAGGGGGCGATGCAGATGTTTTGGCTTCACTGCTGCGCCTTCTCCCTGCAGCAACAGCCTTTAAAACACACACACACACACACACACACACACACACACACACCTTTTACAGATCGCTCTGTCTCTCCTGCATCTACCGCCTCTCTTTTCTTTCCCACAGTTCATTGCGCCTCCCTCCTTGTATCCAAACACGCGTCAAAACAAAAAGCCCCGACCCGCACCGCGTGTCCTCACCACTATGATGGCGATGCGTCCGCCTACGTCTCCGACCACGGTGATGGGAGGCTTCTCTTTGGGGATCAGCCCTGGAGACAAACCCCAAAAAGAGAAAAAGTTGACCTAAAACCTATTCTGTTACAGGATCTGTGGTTGTTAGCACACGTGTGTGTGTGTGTGTGTATTACGTGGGATCTCCATGCTGGGGTGAATGGCTCCGATGTTCTTGACGGTGGGAGGGGAGTGTCGCCCGTCTACTTGGTCCGACTCGGGGTCCTGAGCCTCGCCGTGGATCACCACTAAGCCGAGCCGCAGCCGCTCTGCAAACGACTGAGCCCTGAGGCACACAGGCGAGAGAAGATAAATCCCCAAAAATCCATAGATATAAAGCAGAACTTTTGTTGCAGTCGCTGTAAAATATTCAGGACTTTGGCGCCCCCCAGTGGTTGTATCAAAACTAAACTACTGTGTACATGAATGCAATGGACCTTAACTTCCTCAGGGAAGGAAGAGACGGTGAACTTATTAGTTCCTGATTATTAGTTCCTGATGTGTACCTCATATTTAAATACACTTGCCACTTTACCATTACACTTACATTCCACCTGCTATCTGTGGACTTTATCTTAATTTTATATTCTATAGTAGATTTAATTGTATATTTCCTGCACTCTGTTTATTGTTTAATGTGATGCACCTCTCGCCAGGACACATTCCTTATATGTGAAAACATACATGGCAATAAATGGTTCTGATTCTCATGTGATATCAGGAGCTGCAGCTCAGCACAGGTGAAGGCCGACTGTACCTTTTGGCAGAGGCGGGGGATTTGGCCACGATCACAGCATTTCTGTAGTCGGGGATCTGGAGGTAAATAAAGGACACATGTTTAATGTCAGATTTGCATACGACTGAGGGTTCTCTTAAGGGTCAGTTTCTTTATTTACGTATTTCTTCTCCTCGTGTACTTGGTGAGGATGATCGTCTGCTGGAGATGAGAAGCCTGATTCCTAAATCAAGGACCCACTGTTGAAAAGCATTTCGGTGGCAAATCTGCCACTGAAGTCGGCGTCGCACGGAAAACCAATGGGATTATTTTCCATTTGGGATTATTACAGAAAATAATCTCTTTGGCAGACGAATGTTTATGATACTAACACGCTTTGTTATTTCAGGGATCTAACCAAAACCACGTCGACTTAAAGACGAGGGAAATGCCAGGGGAAAAAAAGGGACATGGAAAAACGCTGACTTATTTCATGGTTTTAGGACTCAACCAGGAACCCTGGAGATTGTATAGAAGTACGAGACAATGACTTGACTACTCTTGATTTATTCCCTCAGTAAAAATTGTAAACATGAGTTTATGTTTCAATCTCTAGTTTCAAGTCTTCTTCAAAACAGCATGATGTTCATTTAGTAAATTATGATCCATTTACAGTCAAATAGATCATAAAGCAGGGTGTGCTTTATGGCGGGGCCTAAAAATGTCTTATTCAGCGCTCAGTTATACGATGCTCCACCCAAACAGAAGAGGCATCGATGGCCAAATACCAGACGTGAGGCTTCAAACCCATAGTGACCACGCCCACTTCTCATGTACCGTCTAGGAAGCAAACGAATATTGAGGTCCGGTTGAATATGCATTAGTCGTGTGTGTGTGTGTGTGTGTGTGTGTGTGTGTGTGTGCGTTTACCTCTTCCTGGATGTACTGCAGCAGGAAGGGGGAGGCTCTCAGATTGTCCACTGGGATGTTGAAGAAGCCTTGGATCTCCTTCTGGTGGAGGTCCATGGTGATCAGGTGGGTGAGTCCTACACAAAACAGTCAGTCGGATGGCGCTGACGCTCTTTTTACAACAACGTGTGCAAACATGTGCAAACAACGTGTGCCTTGTGAACATGCGGTCCTACTTTACCCTGGTTTCTGACTCTCCCTCCCACCTACCAGCTTTACACATCATGGAGGCGATGAGCTTGGAGACGATGGAGCCCCTCTTCCTCATCTTGCACTGCTTGCTGTAGGGGAAGTAGGGGAGGACGCCCGTGATGCTCCTGGCGCAGGACGTCCTGCACGCGTACACCAGGATCAGCATCTCCATGATGGTGGTGTTCACGTCCCTGAGGCGCGAGGGCGACACGTTTCAGCCGGGGAAAAACAAACTGCGAGCGTCCGTGTGTGTCCGTGTGTGTGTGTGTGTGTGTGTGTGTGTGTGTGTGTGTGTGCTTTCTTACTTGGACACCGTCTGGATCACGAAGACATCTTTGCCCCGCACCGACTCCTGGACCTGCACCCGCGTTTCTGTGGGAACAAAAACCGGAGCGTGAGAACTGCAGGAGCGGCGAGAAAGCAAAACACGCTCCTGGCTCGTAGCGGAGCACGCAAGGCCTGCCAGCTTCATTAGAGGGCTATCTGAACCCTTTGTGCCTCTCACACAACCCCCCCACTGTAGATATCAGCATTCCAAAAAGTTGCCTCCCATGGAAAAGAGATTAGGAAACAAAACGCTTCCTATGCAGAGCCAGAGGAAGCAAGAGCTGACAGCTGATGCGACGAGAGGTTTGGGAGCAAAGAAGCTGAATATTCACATGTTAACAACATTCATTAACTCTAATATTCTACCGCACACACACACACACACACACACACACACTCTTCTTTCTCATTTCTCAGCACCAAGCAGATATCGTCTCGCCTGCACTTGTTGAAATTCCCCTGAGATATGTAATCTACCATGTCGCCTGGTGCTTTGTGGGTCAGCGATAGGAACCGGTGCAGCTGGCGACTGTTTGGAGGGCAGCTGTGTGGAATACTTCAAAACAAAACCACATGGGCGATGTGGGAAAACAAGAACGAAAGAAAGTCCAGTTTGTGAAGAACTTCTTAGATATAACGCTACAAATAGACAAAGAAAAAACAGCTCTTCCTAAATCAAACTTTTTATTATTAATTATAACAACACAGGCCAAAAAAAAAAAAAAAGAGGCAGAGGGACATTTGACAAAAAAAAAAGTGTAACCACAAAATGAATATTTAATGAGCGCTAAAACATTGGACTTTGGAAGTATCGCTCATTTACTCATTTACATAACAAACACGCATAACAAGTCCTTCCTCTTCAGGGAAAACATTGGACCTGCCTGACCTCGGGGTCTGGTGGCGTTGACTCAAACAGACCATCTTCCTTTACTGATATATACGGGATTATTTTCACTTGGCAGACAAAAGCAAAAAATAAATATAAAATAACGTTTCATGCAAGCCGATTTTCTTCACTACATTATCTCAAATTTGTACTGAATACTTTTTAAACTAAATGTTATTACCAAGTAGCTAAAGGCTACACACATGGATGTAATCTGCCAGTTAGCGGGGTAGAAGAGGAAGTAGAGTTTGTGAACTATAGACTGGGTATAATAGTGGACGTAGTCGCTGTGACGTCACTCATTGCATTATGGCCGTCGCCATCTTGTTTTTTTTTGCAACAAGGGAACAGAAGTGACTGAGTTTCGACTGCGGCATGGTGACGTAGAGACGCCATATACAGTTCTGGTAGTGACCTGTCAATCAAAAAGGTAGCCACGCCCTCTAGCATCCCCTGCTTTAAGGTCTATTTGACTCTAAATGACCATCATGCTGTATTGAAGAAGACTTGAAACTAGAGATTGAGACATAAACTACTGCAACAGCATCCTGTACGACACATCCACCAAAATCATCAACAAACTACAACACATCCAGAATTCAGCTGCCAGACTTCTATACAACCAGAGGAGTCGCCCCCTGATGGCCATCAGAGAGAACGCAGCTTCAATGCCCTTCAGCATCGGCTTAATTTATCAGAACCGGAGGTTGCCGCTTGTTGTGAACCAGAAATGCAAAACGTGGCTAATAATACTTCATAATTAAATAATCGACAAGTCAACACATGCACATGCACAGGAAGCCGGTCCTTACCTCTGTTAGTCTCCTGGTACACCTGCACCTTGCCAAGCTCCACCCCTAACCGCCTGAGAGAGAGACGGAGAGTCAACAGTCAGAGGACGCTTGTATGTTTACATTGGTTCAGAATTAAGGAATGCTGAGAGAAAGCAGCATGTTATTATCTCAACACAAAATACACTAGAAGTACATTTCAGGGGTCATACACATTCTCACCAGTGGATTTCCATGACTTTAAACTAAATTCCCATGACCAAACATTTTGTGAAATATCGGTGTTAACATGAAAAAGTGAGAAAATTAACAATGAGTATTTAAACTAACAATGAGAATTCAAAGCATACAGTAAACCTTAAATGACACAAATGAATGAGACAATAGTTTGATTAAAAGAATAAACATTTATATAGATGCCTGTATGGATGCCTGCTTATATTTTGAGCGTCTTTCTTTTAAAAGCATATTCATTATTTCAAACTCAGCGTAAATGAACGACATGAACACATGAATATAACACATTTACATGACTTTTGGGATTTTATTTTTTCCAAGGACTTTTCCCAGGCCTGGAAATAACCATTTTAAAATTCCATGCCTTTTCCAGGTTGTCCATGACCGTATGAACCCTGACATTTAGTCGCTCACATGCGACGTTTCATTTCATGTCTCTCTCACACAGAGCGACTGGAATTCAGTATCTGTCCCCAATCTCCTCTGTTTGTTCTCTAAACATGCACTTTTGGAGTCCGGGATTGTATTCCAAGTGCGTTTTTGCACTTTTGACGATTGTTCTGTTTACACATAACACGGTGAAATGCGGACGCTGTTGCAACTCATCGTGCAACTACGATTGTCGTTTCTCAGCCGGCTGCAGAGGGGGAGAGTTCAGCCATGGATTCTCATTGAATTCCTATTCTTTTTGCTGCAGGGACATTTTTGACGACGTCCAGGCCGTCGCCACTGTGTGACTGAAGACAACATCTCACTGCTCTTTGGTGGAAACGATCTTTCACCTCGGTGTCAAATGTGCAGAAGCTTTAAGGGTCACTTATCGCTCAATTCTTAAGGTCTTTTCTACATTTAGAACAAATCAAACACACCTTGAGGTTGTTCTGTAAGTGCTTATGTTTTTTTAAATTGAATAGGTTTTAGTTATAGGTGGAGTACTGTGTAGTATGTAATATGAAGCTACTTTGTTATGGCCTTATTATTGTTATTTAACTCCCTTATTTTGTAATTTTTTTAGGTTTTCACTTTTTCTTTGCACATTTTTAAAGACACCAAAAAAAAAAAAAAAATATCAACAATGTGTGATACTTGGCCACAGGCTCCAAACAAATAGGGAGCAGATTTTCACTGATACTACTGGGTCAATACAATCTAAATTAAAAATTAAAAAGGGCAGGAATTTTCTAAATGAAATCAAACTGTGAAACTCATAATAACACTGACCGGACGCTTTTTGTAAATGATTGGTTGGATGTTAGCTGCAGCGACAAATACAGTGACGAGACGCTGTAATGTCTCGGCACTCCATTGATGAGATTCTTTTTTTTCTTCTTTTAAGTCTTCACCTAAAATGTATTCTAGTGCGTGTGTGCATATGTACATGTCATCCGTGCATCTCTTACTCACTCTGAAATCCTCTTGCCCAGCTCGCGGCTGGCGGGGTGCGAGTTGGCGGTGAAGATGACCAGGCCGTCCTTGGTGCGGTTCATGTCTCTGGGGTCTTGGCCGCTGCCCTCCCTGCACTCAGGCAGTGGATCCCTGGGCACCCACGCAGCGCTGAGCCCTTCCTGCAGTGCAGAAATGGGAGGGGATTTACTTTTTTATCAATGTGTCTACTTTCAAAACTCTCGAGTAGGAGGAGGAACAGGAAACGTGTCTCAGTTAGTCCCTGAGGAGGTTTTTTTTTTCTCCCCATTAAAAATAGCGTTTTCAGATAAAAGTATAATTAATACTTAAATACCGTTGTTTCCTCAGACCACAAAATCACAGGAGTTAACGGGAGTATATAAATAGTACTACTGGGCTGTGTTGGAGTTACAAACAAGCACAAACTGAGGCATGAAGTTATTTAAGAAGAGATCAATCCAAGTACCTCAGAATGCGACTCATGTGACTTCCTGCACACAGCAAGGAGAAATTCTCCATTTGGACTGAATGACAGCATTGTCTTGCCACACACACACACACACACACACACACACACACACACTTTGCGTTAATTCAAGAGAAAATTGAGTTACGGGATTCTACATTTCCTGACCTAATACATTGCGTGCCTCTTCTTCGTCCCACAGAGAGGAAATGATGGCTGACCAAATTTTGCAATAGTTTGATCAATTTCCTCTGAAATAAAAAGACGCTTGAAAAATTCTTTATATGTCCACTCAAACCAGTGGAAGGAAAAGTTAAAGCTATGGTTGGCCCGACAGAACATTCGTTATATTTGTTGAAATTGTCATTACATTCATTAAATACGGTATCTGTGGCTGTCGCAAGACCTTGACAAGCCAGTCCAACCTAGCTGTCTGTCTACCTACCTGCCTGTCTACCTGCCTGTCTACCTGCCTGTCTACCTGCGCGTCCCTGGAGTCTGCCACAAGCTAGAGAGTTGGCAACATTGGGCTGGGTTGCTCGGTTCGATATTTATTATTATTATTATTATTATTATTATTATTATTATTATAGGGTGACCAGACGTCCTCTTTTTCCCGGACATGTCCTCTTTTCGAGACCTAAAAAATGCGTCCGGCAGGGATTCCAAAAACGCCCAGGATTTTGCCTCGTTGGATATTTGTGTTTCTCTGTGTTTCACAAACTAGTTATTACCCCCTTACAAGTTTTGGAAATGGTATCTCCCTCACGTTCCACCTTCTTGCGCGAGCTCTGACTGTAGAGAGAACTGTCATTGGTCGACCGATCTCAGTGTTGCCAGATGCGCGATAATTATCCTCCAAATACGACCATTTTGAGCCTTTGGTACGATACTTCGCCATTTCCAATCTGGCAACACTGAGCACTGTGCCACCTCCACTAGCTGCATTGTTTACAACAGCACATCTGCAGCCACGCCGAAACGTAAATGCAAGTTCACGGACGAACTCAAAAAGAAATACCCATGTTTTCGCCTCGGCCGCGACGCTTCGGAAGCGGAGTGCATGACATGCAGAGCAGGCACTTACGTGGCAAATAAAGGTGGCAGCGATTTGGAAGCTCACGTGCACTCTGCAAAACACAAAACTGCAGCAAGAGCAGAGAGCTCATCGAGTAAAGTGACAGACTTTTTTGTGAGTAAAACAGACACTTCTGTTACGGCTGCAGAGGGTACACCCTTGCTTTTCATACAATAAAGCATCACAACAGCTACAGATCAATGGACTGCACATCTGGTTTGCTAAGAAAGGTTTTCCCAGATTCGGTGACAGCTCAAAAAATCTCACGTGCTCGCACCAAGACAGAAGCCATTGTTAATGCCGTGATAGTCCCACATTCTGTCGAAGTTGCTCTGGAAGCGCTTGAAGAAATCCCGTACTGTGGCGTGTCTACTGATGGCAGCAATCATGGAGCTGAGAAACTATTCCCTCTGCTCATTCAATATTTTAAATTGGAAAAATGGTGGTCTGCAAAGTAAATTAATTGAAATTAAAAGCACCCCAAATGAATCAGCTGACACTATTACAGAACACATCAGAGAAACACTGGAAAAGAAAGGGATATTTTCGAAATGTATTGCATTTACAGGTGACAACTGCAATACAAACTTTGGGGGAATCCGGCGTCCTGAGGAAGGGAGGAATGTTTTTGCAAACTTAAAAAAGTCCTTGCAGAACAAGTCTCTAATTGGCGTGGGCTGTCCAGCACACATACTGAACAACTGTGTTCACCATGGAGCAGACACACTGGATGTTGACAATGAGAACATCATCTTTAAAATGTATCAACACTTCCACATCTACACTGTGCGCACAGAGAGTCTGAAGGAGTACTGTGAGTTTGCTGATGTGGAGTACAGAACTCTCCTCTCTCACAGCAAGACACGGTGGCTTTCATTATTCCCAGGAATCGAGAGATTGCTACAGATGCATCCAGCTTTGAAAGCTTTCTTTTTGTCTCAGGAAAAACCACCCATGCTGCTCAAGAAGTTTTTTGAAGACGAGTTCAGTGAGATTTACTTCTGGCAAATGCATTCATTCATGTGTATATTTCAGACGCACATTCAGGAGAGTCGAGAAAATTCAAGACAAGAAAATTCTAGACAAGGTCCACACCATGCTTCAGGAACGCAAGACAAATAACTTCATGCCTCTTAAAGTCAAGGGTATGCTGGCACAAAAGCAAAAGGATGGATTTGGTCAAAGGTGTGACCATTTCAGTGCTGAAGTACAGGGCCTGTACAGTGCGTGTCTTGGTTATTTGGAGAGATGGATGGCGCCCATGGAGGAGTTCTCCACTTTCATGTGGATGGATCTGAGTGAGATACCTGACTGGAATGATGTTGAGGGCTGTATCAGGCACCTAGCTGAAAAAGGGGTGGAAATTGATGATGCAAAGTGCTTTGATCAGGTTACCAATCTTAAGAAATTCATTGAGAGGAGTAACAGTGATGAAGATTTCAGTGATCTACAAGCACACCAGAGGTGGACCAAATTCTTGGAAAAATCCAAAAGTGTAGATTTTCATTCAGAGCTGCTTAAGATTGCACAGTTTTTTTTTTTGCAATACCTGCTCACAATGCAAATGTCGAGCGAATTTTTTCACTGATGCAAGCCCAATGGACCAAGGAGAGGAATCGCTTGTCTGTTGAATCACTGAAGGGGATTCTGAGCACCCAGTACAATTTCAAACACATGACCTGCAAGGACTTTCATACCTATTTGATAGGTAATCGCCGACTCTTGGGAAAGATTCAGTCTTCAGAGAAATATGCCCAACCACATGAGGAGGACTGAAAAGTGTCTTAATTTTCTTATTTTAATATGTGGCCATATTAAGAATTTATTATTTATTATGTAGAATATTGTATTTGTTATCATTATTGCTTTAATATATGAGGAGGACTGAAAAGTGTCTTCGTTTTCTTATTTTAATATGTGGCTATATAAAATATTTATTATTTAGAATTTTTTATTTGTTATCATTATTGCTTCAATATATGGGAAGACACATTAAAGAAGCACTGGACTAAATGCCACAAAAAAGATTTGTTTTGTCATTTCATTTGTGACATTTGTATGCATTCACATATATTCATATGCGGCATGCTATACACTCAACTGCTTCAACACAGCTTTAACTGTGAACTTCCACCTTCAACAACATTATCCACTTCTACTTTCCATCTCTCACAAACGTTCCTGTCTATGGCCACACTTCTCTAATGTGTTGCTTTACTTTCGGTTGTAGTTTGGATTATTTATCTATTCACTATGAGTGACTTAAGAGCTTAGTGAACAGGCTACCGCAGGCGGTGAAGGTTTGAGTGCTTGTTCATCCACTTTAGAGGGTTAGTGGAACAATAACAGAAAACAAAAGGCTGGGCTGCGAACAGATGCCCTGCAACCATGTGCAACCAGAATATAAGCAATAACTGGAAGGGGGGGGGCATTATATAATATTAAATATTAAATAATGTGTCGTGGAATTGCGCTTTTTGGGCGGGGGGCACGTTAATGGGACGTAGAAATCGTTCTTTCCAACTATCATCAACACAGTCACGACATTAGCTTCCTCATGTTGCTAAGCTAGCCGGTGCTACGGTTAAACAGGCGACCCTGTTAACTGGCGACTTTTCAGCCGAACGCGTCCGTTGTTGTCGTAGTTACGACAGCCGTATCGAAAATGCCGCTTTAATTATTTTTGTATACAATGTCAAACCCTCTCATATACATAATAATATATCATATACAAATTAAATAGTGCGGCATTCACGAGGGCAGCTACGTGTTTTCTTCCTATTGTCAAACAGCTGTCTGTAACTACGACAACAACGGACGCGTTCGGAATGACGAATGGAAGCCAGTTAACACGGTCGCTAATTAAACCGTAACAACCCATGACTTGTCCGTTGAACGTCCCGTTGCCAACTGCGGTCAGGCCAGCCTCCACTTCGAAAAACACAGTCGGGTCAGCCCGCACATAGATTTTCGGGACGCGTTTATACTAAGCATTACGGTACGAGTGTGGACAAACTGACTTCAAAATAAGAGGACTCTTCCGATGAAGGCAATTTCAAAATAAAAGCTCGTTGAAAGGAAATTACACTAATTCCACTTCATGTTAATAGTAGACTATCAATCAAGGCATGTTGATGTTTAATTACAAAATAAAAGCCCTTCAAAAGCTCAAGGAGGGGATTTTGAAGGGCTTTTATTTTGTAATTAAATATCAACATGCCTTGATTGTCTCTGGGTTATATCTTGAGGTAGTCTACTATCACCTAGAAGTGGAATTAGTTCATAACAAGAGTCATTTCCTTTCATATCTAAATCTGAAAGTAGACATAAATTGCCTCATAAATTGATTTGTAGTCAGGGATTTGTAGTCAGGGATTTTGAAGGGCTTTTATTTTGTAATTAAACATCAACATGCCTTGATTGTCTCTGGGTCATATCTTGAGGTAGTCTACTATCACCCAGAAGTGGAATTAGTTCATAACAAGAGTCATTTCTTTTCATATCTAATCTGAAAGTAGACATAAATTAACTCATAAATTGATTTGTAGTCAGCTCAAGGAGGGGATTTTGAAGGGCTTTTATTTTGTAATTAAATATCAACATGCCTTGATTGTCTCTGGGTTATATCTTGAGGTAGTCTACTATCACTAAGAAGTAGAATTAGTTCATAACAAGAGTCATTTCCTTTCATATCTAATCTGAAAGTAGACATAAATTAACTCATAAATTGATTTGTAGTCCGCTCAAGGAGGGGATTTTGAAGGGCTTTTATTTTGTAATTAAATATCAACATGCCTTGATTGTCTCTGGGTGACATCTTGAGGTAGTCTACTATTAACATTAAGTGGAATTAGTGTAATTTCCTTTCAAAGAGCTTTTATTTTGAAATTGCCTTCATCGGAAGAGTCCTCTTATCTTGAAGTCAGTTTGGCCACACTCGTACCGTAATGCCTAGTATAAACGCGTCCCGAAAATCTATGTGCGGGCTGACCCGACTGCTGGCCTGACCGCAGTCGTTGCCATGGGCTGTTCGAGGACCACTGTGTGAGGAAGTTAACCCGCGTGCTGCAGTTGTAGCTGCAACGGACCGTTATACGAAAGCAGAAAGTCTATACGTGTTTAGCTTTTATAAAGTAATGCCAGCTAGTATTTCACGTTTGGCTCGTAACGCCGTGAGATAACGTGAGCTAACGGTAACACACAAGTACTAACGCGATAGCTCGCGAGGAATAATCTTGCCGTGGCAAAGCTCTTGCATGCGCGCATTGATTTGTCACGCATCAGAGAGCAAGTCCGTCCGTGTAGCGGGGAGAGAAATAGAACAACGACTATTAAATGAAACGAAGCACAATAATACTCACCAGTTTGCGTGTTGGGTCCGGTTACAATCTGCAACCAACAATATTTGAATATACAAGCCTCCTGCTTCTTTCAACCTGTTCCTCTCAGTCCGACTGCTTGCGATCTTTTGACGGACTTACAAGCCGGCCAATCACAGGCAGGACAATGGAAAAAGGGGCGATTTTGAGGCGCATTCATGTGCTCTTTTTAAACCCGTAAATTTAAAGTCTATTTCACAGAGAGCGATTCATTAATGCCAGCACAGATTTTCAGTGAGGCCCAAGGCCATCATTTCATTTAAAAATATATTATTGTTGTAGTTTTGTTTAATGTTGTGTATATTTCACCCCCTATAGAAGTTTAATCACAAAATGGAAATCCAAATGACCAACAACATCCACTGTCACGTGGAGGTTTGTTTGTTTACGTAATTTCCGAAGATTGTGAACTCAACCTTCTGATGTTTCAAAAAGTACATATTGGTAGTCTGTGTTGTGCTACAAATAGTTTATTATACATTTTCCCTTTCATTTCTACAATCTTTTTATGCCGATGTGCTGATTGTGATACTCTACTGAAATAAAATGCGATGTAACAATACACAATGTGAGGTGCATGAGAGGTGCATGCTTTGTGATGAGCCACTTGAGGGCAGTGTGTATTTCTGGATGCTTCACGCATAGCATCCCCACCTCAGCTCTGGTTAAATGAAGGGACTCTCACGTTTTTCAAATAAACATGGGTTCATGTGTAGCGTTAGCCTGACGTATTGCTACTTCCTTTAACTGCAGCACCAAACGACTACTCTAACCCCTTATTGATTAGATGCCAACATGCATCACTCCAGAAAGAGATGGCATTGATCAAGTCCATTCAGGTGTGAGAATGTCACCCACTAAGCACGTGTACGTGCATTTGAGCTTCTTCTCGATCACGTGATAACATGTCATGTGTGCACAATGTCATCTTAGAAGTCAGAGAAAGCCCAACACCAATAAAACACAGATGGAGAGAACGGGACTCATGTTGAGTGTAAAAGAACTCTCAGAAATAAGAGGGCGGTGCAGGTAAACTGTCCAAAATGTACGAGTTGACATATCAAGTGTTGGCATCGCGTTGAGTGAGCTGCTCTTGCATTAACGGGCGAGACCGACTTATAAATACGCTCTCACTACCATGAGGCCTACTCTTCAGTCTTCTTACATAACTCACTGGATATGTGGAGGAGGCAGAGAGCAGCATCCGAGCACTGCACACTGCCCACGCACACACACGCACACGCACTCACAATGGAGAGGAGCGTGGAGTTTAAAAAACCTGGAGGAGGTTGGACAGAGAAAGAAGACAAGTTAGATGGAAGTCAGGGTTCAAAATCACTGTTTTGTGCTCTTCTTTCTCTACTTGTCGTATGCAGGGTATACACAAACTATATACAAGTTTGTGGAGAGACTTTTTTTTTCCAGAGCATTAAATATCCCAAATATAAAAGCCTATGTGCTCTGGTATGTCACCTAGAAATAAGGAGCTTATAGAGAATATTTAGCTTAGGACAAAGAGAACATGAAGTCCTTATACTGCTTTACATTTACCGTGCAGTCATGAGAGCGGTAATGATCTCACACATCGAACTCTTGGCAAGAACCCGAATAAATGAACCCTCCAAATGTATTTTTAACTATCACTTTAAATGCAGTAATTACAGAAACATAAGAATATGAAAATGTAGCTAAAACAGCAGCGGCATTGTGACGGCAGGGGACAGACGACAGAACTGCACACCTTAAAGACATTAACATGCTGGAAAATTACCATTTCATTACATGACAATAGCTGATTCAGAGTTTGCACTTTGTACTTGAAAAAAAGGCTTTCCAATTGTAGCCACTTAATAGTGTCATGCAGGTGCAGGGAACGTTTCAAAGCAGTGTGCTATAGGCTTATCTGAGATCAATGTCAATATTGGCTTAGAAGCCATTTGTTTTGCACTGATTTGTTGGCTGGTGTTCTTTTCTGCCAGGTGTGAGATGTCGGCCATCAGAGATATGGGTTCCTGTACGAACGCTAATGTTTTTTAGCCACGCGAGCTAAGTGGATTTAGGCCTGGCAATGTGCAATGTGAGTCGCTCGGCCCAGCACTTTGGTCCAGACTGAACTCTGTGTTCTTTGCTAATTAGGAAATGGTAAACGTGTGTGACGGTGAGTATAACGCAGGTGGCAACCTCCTGTTCTGACGATTAAAGCTAATACGGAACTTGCGTTCACTTTACTGGCCATCAGGGGGCGACTCTTCTGGTTGTATAGAAGTCTATGAGAAAATTACTCTACTTCTCCCTTGATTTAATACCTCAGTAAACATCTATGTCACTCTTCCGCATTCCCGAATATGGTCACTTTCCGAATATGGTCACTTTCTGTTCATTGGTTGCAAAAAAGCAAAGGTGGTGATGGCCGTATTCCAAGATGGCGACGGCGAAATCGCCAAACTCAAGTCTTCAAAGCAGCAGTCCAAAAACCAACGGGTGACATCACGATGACTACGTCCACTTCTTGAATACAGTCTATGGTTTGACGTTAGCAGTAACATTACAGCTGCAGCATTGCAGTGATCCCTTAGCTTAGCATCCATCAACATTTCAGTTGGTCCAACACTTTGGTTGATAACAAACACCTGCAAAACAAATGACTTCCCCATCAAACTCTGCCGTACTTTGTGTTCAGTGCTAATTAGAAAACGCTAGCATGAAGTTAGCGGTTAACGTTACAGCTGTGAAGGTAGCAGTGCCCTGTGTGTGTGTGTGTTTGCAGTTTAGACTATTTGTCGGTGAATTAAATGCTACAACTCGTAAAGACCTGAGCTGAATCTCCGTATCTTGCTAGCTGTTGATAAAAAGAGAAGGGGGTTAGCTCCGAAGATAGCAACAACTTTAGCCACAGGCTATTAAAGATGGCGGGTGGGGGACCAGTCGTTCCTCAGAGTTTTGCTAATACATATATATATATATATATATATATATATATATATATATATATATATATATATATATATATATATATATATTTAACGTTATAGCATTCTTTGGCAAATTAGTTTTTGGTTTGTTTAACTTAATTATCAACATCTCTAGGCAGTTCTCTCTGGGGAACTATAGGATGGAGGAGGCCCACACTGAAATCACTCCTCAGGAGCACCAACCGTCACGGATTACACCTAACTCTGACGTCACTTTGGGGGGGAAAGTAGGATCTAAGTGAAGCTAAATACAGCCTAATAAAACTCTGAGGAGCCAATAAGAAGAACACATTGATTATTTACTTTGTCTGCGCCTTCATTGGCGGCTTAATACATCGCTGCAGCTCCTCTGTAAAGAGAGAGAGAGAGAGAGAGAGAGAGAGACATAGAAACAGAGCCAGGGAGATGAAGAAGAAAGGAGGCGGGAGAGCACGAGCACCTCGCTCCTGGTCCGCCCCCAAGTTGCAGCACGCACGAGCCGTTTAGCGGTACGAGCTGGGCCAGCTGTAGAGCGCGCGGACGCGTCCACGTGCCCCCCCCCCCACCCCCCTCTCACTACCCCCACGCGGAGAAAAACCATTACCAAATACAGAGTCCGAGCGCACGCGGAGCGATGGCTGCAGCAGCAGCAGCAGCAGCAGCCGTGGATTGTGTTTACGACGCAGAGCTCACGAGAGCGGCAAGACCTCGAGCGGAGCGGAGCCCGCGTGCACCCGCCTTTTAAAAAACGCACAATCCTTTTCATGCGCCGCGTCTCTGCTTAGTGAGCCCGCGAGGCCGCTCGCTACATCACCGTTTTTTTTTGTTTTTTTTTGCAAGACTCGGTGGTTCTTTTCTTTGGAGCGCAGCTGCAAACAGGGAGACCCATCAGCCTCCAGCCGCGACCGCAGATGAGGAGCGCGAGCCAACCGTGGAAACGGGGGGAACCCTTCATCTTTACCTTTTTTTGAATACTACGCACGCGACGCCTGCGCGCTGATACTGGAATCTAGACCGGCCCGCTAGTCCCCAAAGTCCGGTGCCCAGACCACGGTGCACTGAGCAGGGGAGGGAGAACCCGAGAGCATCCCTCCATTCACACCTCGCCTATCCTCCCGCGCGCTCGCATGCCAGAGCTGTAGCGGGGGTCTCGTCTAAAGTCAGGGAACAGGAGGAGGAGGAAGAGGAGGAGGGCGGCTGTCAGACGCAACCCTCCGCGCCGCGCCGAGGCTGCCGCCGGGTTTTTAGGAGGATGCTGCGGGAGTAAAAGAGCGGCCTCCGAGCGGAAGATGGGGAAGGACCAGGAACTGCTGCAGGCGGTGAAGACCGAGGACCTGCTCACCGTGCAGAAGCTGCTGCAGAGGCCGCGGCCGGGGAAAGCAAGTAAGGCGTAGTATTCTCATCTGTCACGGCTGTAGTATCATAGAAATACATAAAAATCACTGCCACCCAACCTCCATGGTTTTGTGAGAGCAGGTAGTGTTTCTCACACGTCTTTGCTGGATGTTTGCTTTAAATACTATAGGCCTAACATGATGATGATGATGATGGTGTGTGTGTGTGTGTGTGTGTGTGTGTGTGTGTGTGTGTGTGTGTGTGTGTGTGTGTGTGTGATTCGAGAGACCGAGATGGAGAGAGCAAGGGGCCGTATGTATCGGGTGCATCAGAGATGATTAGTGGTGTGACTGGAGACTGACAGCCCATCCTGAGACCCCTGTCTGTGTGCACTGCAGCAGAGAGAGAGAGAGAGAGAGAGAGAGAGGGAGGAAGGGAGGGATGGAGGGAGAGTGGTGTTTTTTTTGGGGGGGGTATGTGTGACCCTGTCTCAGTGAGAGACGACGCCAGTGGCCTTGCGTTTGTCAGGGTTCAAACGTCACGTTCAATGGCGGTGAGAGCTCTGTTCTCCTGTGTGTGTGTGTGTGTGTGTGTGTGTGTGTGTGTGTGTGTGTGTGTGTGTGTGTGTGTTTATCTTCTACAGGCAACGTCCAACCGTGTTTCACTTCCACAGCCCACTCTAATGCGTGGGCAATAGAGTGACGACAGAGATGGCGAGGGTGTGTGTGTGTGTGTGTGTGTGTGTGTGTGTGTGTGTGTGTGTGTGTGTGTGTGTGTGTGCAGCCACACGGATACCTCCACTGACAGATTAACTGGCTGGTCAACAGACAGGCACAGCCATGTCGACATGGAAATGCAGGTAAACACGGGTTTAATTAGGTAAATGAATGAAGGGCTCCGTTCCATTTTGTTAAAGCCCCCGGACTCGAACCGGCGACACCTGTGTGCATGTCAGAATGTCAACATGTCAGAATGTCAACATGTCAGAATGGCTGCATGTGGAGGAAAGGTCTCCGCGGCGGAAATGGTTCCAGTCGGGCAGGTTTTATTTTTTTTACAGCGTCTGACCCGCCGGGGAAAAAAGGTTCCAAACAGCAGGTGGGCCTCTCATTTGAATGAAGTGTGTGTGTGTGTGTGTGTGTGTGTGTGTGTGTGTGTGTGTGTGTGTGGACCCAGAACATTGGTGACACAGAACATAACCAAAATAAAATCATTTCCACTGTAACATGGAGCCTCCTCTGGTTTTAAAGACCCAGCTCACCCACACACAAGTGGTTTCAATTACCCCGGCTAATTAGACCCCTGCCACACCTGTGAAGGGCCTATAATTGAGTCTTTTATGTCGCCATAAAAAGACTTGTCCAATGGATTCCCTGGTCGAGCCCCAAAAAAAAAAAGTACTAAGAAGAAGGCAGCGGGTTAACTTCAATGAAAATAACTTATTTCATTTAGTCGTATTTGCTCAAACTGTCATTATATCCTGACCGTAGTATATATGAAGAAAAATAAAAGAGAATTTTTCCTCTGTCTCCTTCGTGTTTGCAAGATTACACATTGCCCGAAAAAATCAATCCGAGGCTAGAGGAGTCTGTGTTGGCTTCCGTTTGTGGTCATATTTCCATTCAGCCTTTGACCATGAAGCAGAGAATCACAACCAAAGACTGATGTCCCAATTTTCTACAATGTTTTGTTTTTACAAGGATAATAACTTCTTTTTGTTAATTGTTGTTTCCTGAAGAGTTCTTTTAGAAGTTTGAGCTGTCAATCTCAGACTTTCTAATTTGACAGCAAAACGCTGCATTAAAATATGTTCCTGAAATACAGTAAATCACAGTTATTACCGGAATTCACGAGGCTCCTCGGCTCTGATTGGCCGCTTGTCTTCGGTGGAACTTCGCAGATGCCACTAGGATCCCTCAGAGGAAGCAGATTGATTATTTTTGGGTCACAGATTATCTGTCTCGTGCATACTGCCAGGATATGACAGAAAGCTATTCTTGATTAAAGTTACCAACTGCCGCTTTAAATGGTTGCGACACAGAAGGAGAATGAAGAAATCGTTCCAGATCGGAGGAAGAAAAATATATTGGTTATTGGTCTCGCTTGCTTTACATTTCCGGGCGAAACTGGTCATTAAATCTGACATTCAGGCCACAGAAAACATCACTTTTGTTGTGTAAGTAAGCTAAGTTGTGTGTGTGTGTGTGTGTGTTTTAAGTGCAGCACATGGCCTTCAAACGGTTTGCAGGAAGCAGCGGGGCGGCCAAACAGTGGAGCCCAGTACAGGAAACCCCTCGGATTAAAGGTAGTCTGCAGACTGTCTCTGGCGAAATACAAGACACGCCTTCTCCCTGGAGTAAAAAACAAACCACAGTCGGTGGGGTCCAGCATCATTCGGGCATCACAGTGCCTAAAAATAGCGTCTGCTGTGGGAATACATGTTGCGCATGAGCACGTCACAAAGCAACCTTTAGGCCTCGGTGAAGGGCACTTCCGCTTTGAAGCCCTCTCTCCGGCTGCTGTTTAGCACATCAGATGAGGACAGGTGTGCCTTATGTAGGTGTTATTGAGGTACTTTAAAAGTCACGTTCTCTCCATTTATACTTCTACTCCACTACCGGTCACAAAAATGGCAATTATATGCAATATAAACGATAATTTATCCTTTTTGTCGTCTTATTGTACGATATGTGGACATGACCTCGATAATTTCTACGTTATCATAACGTCATAATGACGTAATAATATCTGCAGTCTCCAGGTACTTTACAGACTAAGATTTGATAAAAAAACAAACATATTACGATATTTTGAAATGCATGCTACATTAAGACATACTCGTAACTTGTTTGTTTATTTTATTGTACATATTCTTATTTGTTATTACTTATTTCTGATATATTGCACTGTATTTATCATCACGCACCGCTCACCAAGCCAAATTCCTTAAGTAACGTACTTGACTTAATTTTTTTCTTTTCGGGTGCAAATTTGTTTGGCAAAACTTGCTTTCACCTTCTTTCCTTCCCCAATAATCCGTTCACAACCTCCCAGATTCACCTTGTTCAGTTGAGCTGAAGACGTCTTTGTTGTCGTGATGGAGGCACGCGGTGCCTTCAGGGCCTCTGTGTGCGTCTGCATACGATAAAGCCAAATTATCGATGGGCTTTGAACTTGACGTATATCAAAGTGGAAAAAAAAACAGTGCCATGAGAACTGCTTGGTGATAATCATGCAATCATACGCACACATATTCACCCTATGAAGCCTATTCTTTAAACATATGCACCTCGGTATAATATATTCTATTCTATTGAGCTTGAAGGCCTGTGTGTGCATGTGTGTGGGTGGATGGGTGAAGGTGTGCATGTGTGTGAGAGAGCGAGAGAGAGAGAGAGAGAGAGAGAGAGAGAGAGAGAGAGAGAGAGAGAATCTACCTTAACTGTCCTGATATTTGGAGAGGAAGAGGATTCTAACCAGTAGTGGAATGTGACCAAGTACTTAGTACAAGTAGTTGCATACATTAGCGACAATGCTCCATAATACAGCAGCGATGCCCCTAGTGGACACCAGTGAAATAGCAGGTATTTGCCCCAAATGGCAAACATAAGAGAAAAGCTCAATGCGGTGCAAAACTGTAAAAAACGGCAGGTCTCTGAATTGAAAGCCTGATATAGAATAGAATCCATGATTATTATAATTTTTTTGCCGTGGAGTCAAAAGGTTTTAGTTGGTTTCAATGGGGATGTTTATTTCCCTTGGCTCCAATGTTTATTATAGATTTATTATAGGAGATGCGATTGAACCCCAAAAACTAAAAAAAGAGACACAGTTCTGCAGTACTAGTCTCAGCACCTAAAGCAGCATGAGCAGCAGACTGTATTCCCTCATCAGGTGACCCTGCTGGCAATCCATCATGCATCTGGCCTCTAACGACGCGGGCCGCCATCACTCCCCAATAAACTCTTAACCACTCGCCGTCGCCGCCAACAACATTTTATGGCTCCTTTTTGAGGTCGGGCCTCCTATAACTTCCTGTTGTGTGAGGTTTGAAGTGCCATCTCGCCAGACGGAAGGTGTTTAAATGCAAGAACAAGGTCTCTCTCTCTCTCTCTCTCTCTCTCTCTCTCTCTCTCTCTCTCCCTCTCAGCAAACAACCCCCCAACGAAACAAAAACAAAACGGGTTCTGATAGAAGCAGGAATGGCGGGTGGAGATGAGAGTCCCAGACAAACAGCAGGGAAGTGTGACGCTCGGCCGATGTTAACACAGACCTGTTTGTCATCTCGCATTAAACACAAAGCTCTCGGGACTCTGGAAGCTTTTCGTGTGTGTGTGTGTGTGTGTGTGTGTGTGTGTGTGTGTGTGTGCGCGCAGAGATATATATGTTCGTGACGGAGAAGGTAAGATAGGATTTAGAGAGTGTGTGTGTGTGTTAGGGGCTCTGCCCTGCTGCAACTCATTTACTCCTCAGGCCAGATGTACAGTCTACTCTGCACACATTCACCTGCATCACACACACACACACACACACACACACACACACACACACACACACACACACACACAGACACATCTGGCACCATCTGGAGAGTCATCGTCAGTTTGCTGTCACTCAGCATCCCCCACCCCCATCCCTCTACACTGTGTGTGTGTGTGTGTGTGTGCGTGTGTGTGTGTGTGTGTGTGTGTGTGTGTGTGTACAGAGAGCAGACCTTGAGTGTGACCCGTGGTCTGTGTTTGTCGATGTTTCGGTGTCTGCGTGTCAAAGCGGTCTGGTGTAATCTGTATCGATGGTTGTTTATTGTGTGTCGTTAAAAGGCCGTGTGTGTGTGTGTGTGTGTGAGTGAGTGTGTGTGAGAGTGCATGTGTGTGTGTGTGCGTGCGTGTTACATCAGTGAAACGATGTGGGATTCCACCCTCCGGCGCGACGTTCGCACTGCCGCGAGAGACCGACACATGCTTTCCTTTCCTCTCTCCTTTTCTTTGCAAAGAGAGAGAGAGAGAGAGAGAGACTACTGCCCAAAGACCAGAGCATTCTGGATACAGCCCCCCTCCCCCCATCTTTCTCTTGCCCATCTTTCTGTGTTGATGCACGAGGATGGCAGAGGAGCAGAGCGGATGATTGCGTCCACGCCAGTGCACACTCACAAAGGAGCAGAGAGGACGCTTCGCATACCGTCAGCCGGAGTCTCCGCGGCGGTTAACTGCTGCGTCTGCAACTATTGAGAGAAGCCAGGTGTTTTTGGAGGGTGCATTCACATCATACAAGCGCACACAATTGGATTACGGGGAGATAAAGTGCATGATCCGTCGTGTTATTGATGGAAAGGCCACATAATCCGTGATACAAAATAATCCGTGATCAATAATCCGATGTAAACCACAGTAGTTCTATTACATTGATCGGACACCCTGTGATGCTTCGTTTATAGAGATCTGTATCCGTGCCAGGAGAGAGAGAGAAAGTATGCAGCAAAGATGATTGATCATTTGATTATTGAGTTTTTTTTTCTTGAGAACAGGTTGACGAGGATTGTTTGAGAGAGAGGAGCGCTGGCTGGCGGACTTCACTGCATTTTTCCTCCAAAAACATCATCGCTCACCCCTCTGCTGACGGCCTCCGCGATTGAATTACGGAACAGATGGAGATGGAGAGAGAGAGAGAGGTGGATGGATATTCTTGCTTTGAGGAAAACGCAGCGGTGAGAGGAGTCGTGGAAGAGAGAGCGCGGAGAAAGAAATAGAAAGAGGGGGGATGTTTTTGTTAGCATTAAGCTGATTTTTGGGATATGGTTATGTGGCATAATCGTCTTTTCCTGGTTTTAAAAGGCTGCATTTCAGTAAAACTGATGTAATTTGCTCTATTATTATTTGCCTTTACCCTCCTTCATCATTATATCCACATTACTGAGAATTTTCATAAATTCAGATCATTTTGTGAAAGCACCAATATCGAGGTGTATTAGATTTGGTCTCCACATCGCCGGAGGCCGATGGAGGAGGGGTGTTGGAAGAAGGCAGAAGGTGATGAAACAAAGCGATAGCTGAACAGACTCGATTCCACCTCACCTTCTTTTTCTGATTGCAGACATCAAGCCTCTCTCTCTCTCTCTCTCTCTCTCTCTGCACAATGCACTGCACCAAAAATAACACCCACATAGTTTAACAGGTCAGTGGCATGTTCAGGGAGAATAAGGGAGAGGTGCGGAGCAGGGAGGAAGGAAAGGAAACGATATGAGGGGAAAGAAAAAGGAAACGGAAAGGACAAGACCGCAAGAGAGGGAAAGGGGACAGGACAGGAAGGAAAGGAAAGGAAACACACGTCTAGACAGGAAAGGCTGGGTGTTGGTACTTCATATTTTTGAACCTATCAACCAAATAACCCAGAACCAAGAAACTGTCAAACGACACCTGCAATCGATCCTTTTTGTGCCCGGATCTAGAAAACAAAGATAATTTATATGGTTTTGCCTGCAGCCAATCCCTGCAAGTGTTTTTCCATTTGATGTGTCATGTGATTGGCCCACAGCAGCAGCAGCAGCAGCAGCTACGACCCACACACACACACGTCTACACACGGCTCTACACACACAGATGTCTGAGCCGCCGGCTAGAAGCTAACGGCGCTAACTAACGGCAACAGGGCTGGCGGCGCTTAGCTAGCCAGTGACACACACACACACACATATTCCTTTCACATTAATTGAATGAAGTACTATTGGTATTGCTATTACATTTTGGGTAATGGTGGTACTGGCATTAACAATACCCAGAAGGAAAGGAAAGGAGTAGGACGAGGAAGTGGAAAGGAGAGAAGTGGTCGGCAAAAGAGAGAGAGGAAGGAAAGGAAATGCAGTTGAGGAAGCGGAGGTGATAATAAGGAAAGAGGAGCTAAGGTGGGACAGAAATAAAAAGTATGTGTCATATGAAGTGCCATGTACCTATTCTATTCTGTTCTGTTGGAGCAAGAGTGCAGATTAAGAGGATGAGAGGAGACGGGGAGGGAGTGAGTGGTTTAGTCTGGATATAAAGACCACCCGCAAAATGAGAAGGGCAGCGGGGTGGGACCTCCCGCGGTCAATCAGCACGGATTACAGAGGTGGCATTAACCACCGACTGTACTGGCTTATGCACATGCACACGCACACACACACACACACACACACACGCACACGCACGCACACACACACACACACACACACACACACACACACACACACACACACACACACACACACACACACACACACACAGACAAACCCACACAAACACAACTCCTACACAACAGAAGACTGGCACAGAGAGGTACAGACTCTGTTGGAATTCACATTATCTGTGTGTGTGTGTGTGTGTGTGTGTGTGTGTGTGTGTGTGTGTGTGTGTGTGTGTGTGTGTGTGTGTGTGTGTGTGTGTGTGTGTGTGTGTTAAGGTGGAAGTCAAGCATTGTAGACAGGGGACAAACGTTGACACACACACACTCAGTCACACACTAGCATAATCCTCTGCTGACACGAACATTGATTCTCGAAGATATGAGAAAAGAGACGGACAGCTGCGCCTCGTCATATGAGATTCTTTATGTAACTAATACAGTAGCTGGGTGAGTGTGTAGGTGTGTGTTAGCATGCAGGGGTTTGTGTGTGTGTGTGTGTGTGTGTGTCTCAACAGCTGCTGCAGAAAGCCACTGTGCCTTGTGGGATCTTTCCACTCACGCCCCAAATTCATAACATTGAGTGTATTCTTACCGCTTCAAGTTAATGTTTGAGCAGCTAATAAAGGCAGGAAATTATGCTTTTTTTTCTCCTTCTTCTTTTCCCCCAGACTCAACTCCTAAACTTAAGCTAACATGGTCTGGACAAGGCTGTACTGTACTCTGCATGAGAACCTCTTAGCAATGTTCCGCCCTGCTCCCGCGGAGAACACATTCAGCGCCGCCGGGGGACTTTGTGAATGAATGCCGGTGCTCTGGCTACGCGAGTGGCCACTAAGAACAGGGCCGGGACACAGTTCGGGTGCGGGTTCGCGCCTCGGGAAAATGTGCCGCACGCGGACACATCCGTATAGGTCACTGATGTGTGTGAGAGCGGAGTGAGGATGGTGCCACTACTGTACAGATAGGAGTCTAAACTGATCTCTGAGTGAATTAAGCCCCGCCCCCATCAGTTACTGTTGTGGTGACAGATTTATTCGAGGTTGTCAGACAAAAGCAGGCTTTTTATTTCCATGAAGTCAGCTGCCGCTAGCTAGCTAATTAAGCTAACTGTGGGAAAACCATGTGAGGCACAAATTACAAAGTGCTCTCAGTAGAGAGAAACCACCTGGTGTGTCTCTCGCCTCCCAAATAAAACAAAAAGAGTTGAACCTCACTCTCCCTCTCTTACAAGATGGTGGCAAAGATAACAAAAAAACAAGGCTTTGAGCATCTCGTCTTGGACGTAGCGCTTACGTTACCGCGGGTTGTAAGCTAGGTTTACGGACACGCCAATGATGGCAGCTCACATCGGAGCAGAGGAACACACGGTTCAATCCGTTCCTGACTCTTTTGCTCCGACTCGACCTCCATCAAAAGGAAGCTGTCCTTTAACGCCGCCGCGTGCTGTAACATCCATCTGGTGGGACGCCCGCGTGACCTTGTCTGTCAGAGCATCCTCATACAGGAAGCAGTGAGCGGAGACCAGAAGGGACTGGCCGGCTGGACAGATGTTGAGTCTGGACTACTGTGTGTGTGTGTGTGTGTGTGTGTGTGTGTGTGTGTGTGTGTGTGTGTCCGTACATAGTGGTACATGTGTGATCCAGTGGTTGGACAGATGCTTGGTGTTGGATCACAGCTGCAGATTTGCAAAAACAATTCAAAATAATGTACTTGACCTATGGTACATGCACTTATATTTTGTGCTGTATTTGTGCATGCGTGTGTGTGTGTGTGTGTGTGTGTGTGTGTGTGTGTGTGTCTGTCATCCAAATCCGTTTTTTTTAGGGACTTACTTATTGAAGGCCATTCAACACAATTTTGCCCCAGATGGGATTCTTTTATTCACTGTTTTGTAATATAACTCACCATAAAAGTCCGCTCTGTGAATTCCCCCTCTCTATATGAACCTTCTTCCGCTCCTTTTTAAAAGAGGAAACCTACATCTTCACGCACTGATGTTCAAGATTCAAGATTCAAGATGTTTTTACTGTCATAAGCTTGGATAACAGACAGTTATTCTATACAATGAAAAGCTTGTTTTGCTGGGTCCTCCTAACACAATGTGATTGAATAACAACAATTAGAATAAACTTAAGTTAAATAAAAATAAGGCACAAAATATAAAAGATATAACAGTATTGCACAAACATATGATAATAGTATTGCTCAGTGTAAAAGTGCACTATGCATTGCTACAATGTTTACTTTAGAACTCCCTCATCCGGCATTAGCACTGCAGGGTCTTCCTAAAGAAGCATCTTTAGGGCGCAGCATCTTTAGGGCGCAGCGTCATTGCAGTGTTTGTAGCCACAGCTGTTGCTGCCGCTGATAGCTTCTGAAGTGAACACTGTTCTATCTCTATTACGCAATCAGCCCTTATGTATACATGAAGAATGTTTTGTCATCTAAATTCTACAGGAAACCCGCTGGAAAAACTAAGTCAGGCCTGGAGCTTTTGTGATGTTTTTCATTAATTGGCTGCTGCTATAAATACATTTAGAAAGGGGGAAGCCAGTGAGGAATCACGTCCTTGTTGCTAACGACAACAGGTTGCTATGGATGTAAGCCCACAATGCAACTCCAAAGTGTAAATAATAAAGCTGGGAATTTAATTGATGAGTAGATAAACAAATTGTTAACCAACCAACGGGAAATTAAAAACCTTTACGACGATAAACGAATCGTAAAAACGAAAGGCAAAACACACACACTTTTCTTCTAGAATGTGAGAATTATCTTCTTTTCTTCATCAAACACGACAAGAACCTGAATGTCTTTGGGCTTTAGACTGTTGGTTGGACATAACAAGAGAGAAAGATTGTGATTTATTTTCAGTCCGGTTTAAGTCAGGTTTCCAGATTTAGCACGAATTCAAACCGAATAGGTAATTTGGATCAAAGTAAGGAGATGTAAATATGATGCATCTGATTCTATTCTGGTTTCCCACTTTTCCTTTTTTATTAAATGTTGCAAAGGAGACTTTATTTTAAAGTTTTAAACACATTGTGAATTATGTGGACTACAGGTTCAGGCTGTTCCTAACTTCCACTAACTATGTGCATACTGGTCAAAGTCGTGCCATCAGATCTTGGACGTTAGTAGTATATGACTGATGTTTAAAAAAGGCTATGACGCTGCCGAGGAAGGCCTCCGCTTCACCTAACTCATAAATATTTCAGACTTTCCTTCTGTGCTCTCTGACGCCTCGCCTGCCCATTTGGAGGCCGATATCTGGGTCAGATTTATTTTCCAGGAAGCTTAGAATCTTCTAAAATGTGACGGTTGAAGATGATCAGTGAACTTATGACCGGAGGACTTTCTGTCTGAACCCGATCCTCAGAAAACAGCTGGGAAAACTTCAAGTGAATGTGAAGCCTCCGTCCTCCCTAATGGAACAAAAAGGAAGGCGAGGAAGAGAAGGAACTAAACGATGGGGAGAAAACAGAAAGTTGTATTCAGAGTGAATCTTGCCCGAGGCGTTTATTAGCGTCTCTTTGAACTGAAACGCCTCTGTTTGTCTGCTAAGTCACCACAGAACTCATGCTAAGCCATGTGATCCATTACACACACACACACACACACACACACACACACACACACACACACACACACACACACACACACACACACTGATTAATCATTTTGAACATATTCCAATCTCATCAAGTTGATTTCTTCCCCCGCTTCCATTTCATTTTCCACAGCCACCGGAGCCCATTAACTCGACAGCACTCGGCTGTACGTCGTGTTCCGAGCTAAGACGGTAATGCGGTGACGTCACCGCGTTAGCATCGACACCGTCAGCGATGTTTGCGTGCTGGCGTTCAAAGTGCCAACGTGCCGACATACAGCCTCATAGGGCTGCTAGCATGGCTACTAGCCTATAGTACGTTAGCATGCTAACATGTCTAACTAGGACTAAACATGAATGGAATGCAATTTGCTTGTCCAAAAGTATTGGAGAAATAAACATTTGGCCTGCTGCCAAAGTTATTACAGCTCATCCTTAAAAATGTTCAGTACTGTACTGAAGATACTGCTGGCTGTTCGTAGCTTTACCTACGTAGAATATTGCATTGTAGTTCGTAGATATCCCACAAAATCATTTTGTAAGCCATCCACGTTATCAAGAACAAGAAAGACCACCTTTCAAAGTTTTCGCCCTCTGATATCCAAATGCTCATCTCCGGGGAATTCTGATGAAAAAAACTAAAACAAAAGACAAACGCTACGTGAAAAAGACGTTTGTTGTCGCATATGTTGCAGGGACGGGTTACATTTGCATTGGGTCGTGTGCTTGCACACATCATGAATCCCTGACGGGTCTGTCAGTTGCACTGTCTCCATCTTTTCTCTCTCTACATCTCCCTTTCATTCGCTCCCTGTTTGTCGGTGCCCGCCCGATGAATCAGTCTGGCTGGCCGCTGCCAGGGAGCCGGTGAGAGTGATTAGTCACGTCGAACTGGGCCAGGATCTGGACGGCCCGATGCTGACAACAGGAAAGAAGAGATTCTGGAAGATTCCACCTAAGCTGCAGCTGCACCCTTCTCTTTTTAAAAAGAAAAAATAGGTTTTCATTTTGTCTCTGTATTTAAATGGTTACAGTGGAAAGACAGAAGGGGAGGACGACGGTGAGGTGAAAAAGGGACACGGAAAAAGTCCCAGACCAGATTCTAACAGAGCACACCTGTTATCCAGATGAGCCTCCACGATGGTCCAACATCTGTCCTTTCGTTGTCCAAGGAAAGAGCATGTGTGTGTGGATTATGAGTGTGTGTTGCTACAAACAGCTGTGTGTAAAAAAATTTTGTGCACGTGTGTTTTTACCAATACAAAATGCGGCGGCTTGGTCTGTGGGCCGTCGAAGCTTCGAACCATGACGCTCCACACGATCCCTGTAGTGTCAGCTTCAGACGTGTCAGCTTCAGACAGTTACATGCACACACTTCTCAAAATACACAGAAACAACTCAGTCAGGTTTAGGAAAAGGTCGTAGGGTTCAAATTAAATGAAAAAAAAGTACGATACGTAATGTTACGTAACTTATTATGTCAGTAAAAAAATGTCAACATTGACTTTTGGTTCCACACGGGACATGAACACCGGCCTGTTGGGTGAAAGTCCTCGGTTTTTACACGGACTTTGTTATTATAATACGCTTTCTGACATCTGACTCCTCCCACCATGACTACGGCCGGACCAAGCTCCTGATTTGACTTGGGAATGAGAACTGTTTTTACATGCATTTGTCTAAACAACTCTATTGTATGAAGATTTACTGTGTGTGTGTGTGTGTGTGTGTGTGTGTGTGTGTGTGTGTGTGTGTGTGTGTGTGTGTGTTTTAATCTGATGTGACAGTTGGTCAGTCCACTCCTTTGGTCCATATTAACATATCTCAACAACTATTGCCCCCCAAAAAAAGAAGAAAAACAGCCATTCATGGAGCTCAGAGGGAACATGAATAAAATAATAATAAAATATATCTTTCTGACTTTGATGACTGCCATTTGAAGCCTTGAGTTCGCCATTTTGGCCGTCTCCATCTTCACTGACATTTTTACACAGCCAAAATGTTACAATAACCCCCTCATGAAATGAAAACACACTGTGAAAGGATTACACCGTAACCGAACAACGGCTTGGCATCGACCTGTCAATCACAGTAAGCCCGCCCTAAAGCTTGCTTTATGGTCTATTTGACACTAAAAGGACCATCATTTACTAAATGAACATCATGCTGTATAATATGAAGACTTGAAACTAGAGAGTGAAACTATAAACTCATGTTTACAATGTTTACTGAGGGAATAAATCAAGAGAGCAGTAGTCATTCTCTCATAGAATGACTCTACTGCCAGCAAGAAGTATCAGACTTCTTTTTTTTTCAAAAGAAGTCGCCCCCTGATGGTCACTAGAGAGAATGCATGTTTAGGGGTTGGCTTTTCAGAACTGGAGGTTGACGCCTTGATTGCGGTTAACTTTGCTCCAGATATTCATATTCACCCATTGAGGATCATTTAGAATCACTTTGGTGATTGCCTGACCTTCATCCAGCCCCATTATCAGTTCAAATGTTTCATTTGTCCAATTATGACGGAATACCTGCAAATATAACGACATGCCCATCAAGCTCGGCTGTGCTTAACCTTAAGTATGCGTTGGCAAATGTTCACATGCTAGCACGCTGCACTCAGCTAGCTATACATCCACGATCAAAGCATAGTCAACAACACCGACCTGCAGAAAGAGGAGACTTCAAACCAGGGGAAAGTACAAAAACAAAGGAGACAAGGAACTCTACAATGATCCACACGGTACTTTAGTACATTAAATGTTAAAGTTCACATTCAGTTAGCGCCATGTGTGTTTGTTTAGTACCACACCGACATCCATGGTCGGCCAACTCCCCTCCCTTTGACGGCGCTGTCCCAGCAGGCGTGTGTCACTTCGGGCCAATCGGGTGACCATTTTGCGGCCGTGTCGGCCAATGGGTGAGAAGCAGCGGCACCCGCCTGAGCCAATGAGCACCTTTGTTTGTTTGTGTGTGCTGGCTAATGGGCTGGTCGTATGCAGCTGTTCAACACATGCAACACATGTGGCTCGGCTCCACATGAGTGTGTGTGTGCACGCATACGTGTGTGTGTGTGTGTGTGTGAGACTGAGTTCTGGTTTTTACTTTTTTCCATCCCTCCCCCTCCTCGTCTTATCTTTCCACACTTTCCTGCTCTCTCTCTCTCTCTCTCTCTCTCTCTCTCTCTCTCTCTTCCTCTTCCTGGAGCCATCGCCATAGCAACAAGCACAGAGCGCTGGGGCCGGGTAAATATCTCACCGATTCATATTTCGATTCAGCACCGTGGGGTCCAGTCTTCAAACCGCGTGTGTGTGTGTGTGTGTGTGTGTGTGTGTGTGTGTGTGTGTGTGTGTGTGTGTGTGTGTGTGGATTACACTGTAATCTGACAATACGGATTAGCCAACAGACCACTGGCTATCATACATTCTCTCGGATAACAATTGTCATCTTCATCATCACCATCACCATCTTTCTTCTCATGCTTTTTTTTTTTCATCATCTTTTTTCACCAGCTTCTTTTTTGCTCTCGTTCCTTCTCATCTTTCCTCTCGCCCCATTATTTCATCCCCCCCTTCCTTCATACATCCCTCTTTTCATCCCTTTCATCTCCCCACACCCATCATCCATCCCCTTTTCACCTCTCTCTCTCTCTCTCTCTCTCTCTCTCTCTCTCCTCACACAGCTCTACCTTCCCTCCGCTCGCCTCGTTTGTCTTTTCCAGTTTGACTCTCATCCCGCTCTTCCTCCTGTCTTTCTCTCCTCTCATCTCTCGTTCATCCAAATCTCTCGCTTACCTCTCGTGGGATCGGGGAGGAGACATTCTCTTTCACACGCTTTTTCTTTCCCGATCACTCTTGATCTCAATGCTTTTCTCTTCTGTCTGCATCATCTCTCTTATACATTTCTTTCTTCTCTCCTCTCCAGTCACTCCAGTGGGGAACCCCCCTTCTGCATGCTGCTATGGTTGCAGGGCCGAGTGCCAACATGGGGGAGGGGAGGGGTGCAAAAGAGAAAACTTGTTTGACTTAGTGTGCAGCACAGCAGGTCCACGCATGAGTAGAATGACAATCGGTCCGTTCATTGATAAGTCTGTGAACAAAATAACAACAGGCAACTATTCCTTTCATTGATCGATTGATCGTTTGGATCCGGCTTCTCAGATGAGAGGATTTGCATTGCAAATGTAATATTCATGTGATTTGGAAGTTGAAGTGGACAAAACAATTTTAAAATGTCACTTTCTCGCAATTATTTTGACAATTCGTAGACTAATTAGACAAGAAACATTGTTTTCACTATAGAAACCTTCATTTCCTGTTTCATTTCCAACCGTCGGTAGAAGCATCAATAAAGAAAGAACGACCTCATTGGCATCAAGTTTAGGTGATTCATAGTCGCCGCAGAGACTGCAGATAAAAGCAGCTGAGAAGAGTTTTTCCTCGACGAGGAGCTTCAGTGACCTGACAGGACCTCGGCATCGAGCCACCGCTCCCCTCACACTGTGAGGAGCCGGCCGGGGCGGGGTCGGGTACGGCGTGAGAATGCTACCTCCCGCTGCAGATGTTATCTTTCTCTTCTTCTCCAGGTGGGGCTGTAAAACTCTGTGGGGAACCCTGGACTGCAGTGGGACTCTGACTCTGTTTAAATGGACAGATGACGGAGGAGTGGATGGACCAAACATATAAATACTAGCATGTCTCCCTCTCCCCTCACAAACAGCAAAGACTTGCATCTCACTCAATTGTCCCTCCAGGCTCCCTTACAGTCAAGATAACAAGAGCAGGGAAATAATCACCTCGTATCATCTGTTTGTTACGCAATGTGTCCTTCAACAGACGAGCTCGTCCTTGTTCTTAGCCTAACCGGTTGCCGTAAATGCCTTTTTGCTACTGAAGCAGTTCCAGATCCCCGTGAGTGACGAGTCAGCAGTCGGTGATGGAATAAATCAGTCAATAATAAAATAGCTTTTTAAAAAAAGAAGTGTGAATCATCCCCAAGCACAAAAAGTCCTCGAGCTTACAGTCATGAATGAGCGCAGACACTATCAGGCCGACGGGTCCAGTGGTGTGGGAGATTAGTCGGGGACAGACAGACGCTCGCACACGCGTGACCGAACGCATGATCTCCCCCCAGACTTACGCCTGATGATAAACGGAGAGGGGACTCGAGATGCTCGTGTTGCAATAACTGATGTAACGTATTGCACATGTCACGCCATAATTCAGACGTTTTGAACTTCATTATCTTGAAGGAAATATATGTTTGTTTCAATTGTTAAGAATGATCCGTCATACAGAGACTAACATGCTCGGTGCAGAGCGGCTCTATCGACAGAGAGTAGCTGCAGACGCAGGTACAATAAGGCTATTGTTCTCCGTGGAACCCGACCACATACACACAGCCGTAGTCCTCAAAGCCTCCCTTCATGTCTCAGTCACACACACACACACACACACACACACACACACACACACACACACACACACACACACACACACACACACACACACACACACACACACACAGTGCAATTAGTTTTCCCAAACTCTCCGGTGCACTCTGCACCCACAAAAAAAAGAAGCAATTGACCGTTCTGTTATGACAATCACACACACACACACACACACACACACACACACACACACACACACACACACACACACACACACATATACACACGCATGCACGCACACACACACTTTCTCTCCGTCAGTGAAACAGTCCAAAGCTTTCCATTGGTTAGTTATGTGTGTGAATGAATAGGCGAGGTTACAAAGAGACATTTGATAGGGTGACGATCCAGAGAGAGAGAGAGAGCATGAAAGAACGAGAGCACTCGGGGAGCCGGGTTTCAAACTCAGGATATCAGTTTAAAAAAAGGCGGCTTCCTTAACTTTCACCACTCTGAAATTCTAAAGAGACAGTCAGCGATTCATCTTCTTTAAAAAGCTGTTTGTGCCGAGGCCTATACACTTAAATAAAGTATAAAGCATTTAGGCATCAGAATCTCTTCTTAAAGGTCATAATGACCAACTTTGACTTAATTTGACCTGCTTTTTTGTGACTTACATACCTAACTAACTAACATAAGTAACAAACGCACTTATTATAACCCAAACCACGATCTTTTCCCGAGCCAATTAACCTAAAACTAAAGTAAACCAACTTTGGAAGTTCATTTTGAAAAGACACTGCATGCATGTCACGTGCCAGAACTGACACGTCCAAAATGGAGCCGACGGTTTGTCGGTGTTCGGCGAGTTGGGAGTGAGGATGCTTCACTACCGCTCATCACCACAGGTGGCGACAAAGACACCGAAACAGGTCTTCGAGATTGTAACTGTGAGTCGGAGGGTTGTGTGCTCGGTGGAGGGGAAACAGAACAGAACTGTACTTGTGGTACAAAACAATTCTCTCCCGGATCGCTGAGGAGAAACCCGGCCTCTGCTTGTCTCTTCTTCTTTTTCTCTCCCTCCTCCAACCGCGTGACTTGA
This sequence comes from Myoxocephalus aenaeus, assembly GCA_038501785.1. Lineage (NCBI taxonomy): Eukaryota > Metazoa > Chordata > Actinopteri > Perciformes > Cottidae > Myoxocephalus > Myoxocephalus aenaeus. Next base: position 359,933 of record JBAMJR010000348.1, read on the forward strand.
CGTGTAACTCTCTCCGAGGGTTGATCTATAGTAGTAAATCAGGGGGCCGCTGCTGACGCGGCATGATATCGGTTCATTACATGCCCCAGTGGACTCTACATACAGTATGATCAGAGCCTATCACAGCCGCCTCTCCTCTCTCTCCTCTCCTCCTCTTCCTCCTCCTCCTCTTCCTCCTCCTCCTCCTCCTCCTCCTCCTCCTCCTCCTCCTCCTAGACCAGCAACGGCACTTCAGCATTTCTTATTGTTATTTTATATTCATATCATGTTTTTTGCAAATACAATCAACAGACCCCTGAGACATGGGATTGGTTAAAATTGGTGTGGGAAAACTCAGCATGCTTTACATATATCTACACGCTTTATTTTTGCATAGGGAGAGAGAGAGAGAGAGAGAGAGAGAGAGAGAGAGAGAGAGAGAGAGAGAGAGAGAGAGAGGTAGGCTTATAGACTTCTGTCTGTTGGATCAGGTTCAGACCAGGGAGGGTTGGTGGGTCTGTGTCTGTGGGATTGGCTTCCTGTGATTGTAAATCTATCCCCTTGTTCTGTAATGGATGTGTGTGTGTGTGTGTGTGTGTGTGTGTGTGAGAGAGAAATCAGGGCGTGTCGTTAAAAGATTTCAGAGAAGCACATCAAACTCTTGACCTGTTTGTTTTCTCTTTCATGTCTTCCCCCGTTCCCCAGAATGTTTTATTAGCTTTTTTTTCTTTTCGAAGACGACTTCCTGTTTTCTCATCTGCTTCCATTTTAATTCGCTGCTGCTGTTTGACACTAAATCACAATACGGTTACCTGCCGTCCACATAGATTCAGTATAAAATAAATTCCTCGTCACTAATTCCATCAGCTGCAACCGCAGAGAGCCACTCAACCTCTCTGAGTGTCTTTTCTTCTATAGAAATATGGTTTTCATTCAGTAATTACGTCTCTTTAATCACCTTTACCTTGTTTTTTGAGCTGATTAGGATCAAAACATTCTCTACTTAAATATTTTTTTGGGATTAAGAATCAGAGAGCGGGGCTTTAGCCTCCTCCTTCCTTCAATACTGCTGTCCAATAATGTGTTGAATTTGAACTGGAAGGTCGAATAAACCCCACCAACCCAAATCCAAGATGGCTGCTCTGAGCGTCGAGAGTAAAAACAAAATAAAAAACATTAGTTACATGAGTGTTTTTTCCCAGACTCAGCTGTACTTTGTGTTTCGTGCTAATTAGCATATGTTAGCATGCTCACTAACAACTAAACTAAACTCTGTGATAATCTGCATGTTAGCGTTGTCATTGCGAACGTGTTAGCGCGTTGTCGCCGTTAGCATTACAACCTAGCAGAGCTGCTAGCATGACTGCAGACACGCGTCCCTATGAAACCTCCCTGCTCGTCTCTGTGACGCTCTCCTGCGTTCTCTCCTCCCAGAGTTAGTCACAGTCAATGCGCCGTAATTCAAATAGTCCCAAAGACACTTGCGATATTGACTTATTGACGTTTGGGTGTAACACGTTAGCAGCTTCAAAAAGCATCGATATCGATCTGTCAGCGACCGACTTTCATCTCCACTTCTCTCCTCATCTTCTTCTGCCCTCTCCTCCTTTCATTCATGTCCTCCTCCATCCCTTCTTCCTTCCTTCCTCCCTCTTTTCCCAGCAGTCAGACATAAATAGCCCTGCTGTGTGTGCGTGTGTGTGTGCTAGTAGTCAACTGGAATAGATCCATACCAGGACCTCACGGTGTGTGTGTTGCAAGTCCTGCTCATCACACACACAGGCAGGATAAGGCTTTTCTCCCTGGGCGTTCTCCGTTAGAGAACCTGACATTTACACTCAGAGGCACCATCTTGCAAATCAAAGCCCTCCTAAACTTGGCCTTTCTCCGGCTCTCTCACTCGCCCACATTTCTGTTCATTTGAACGCCAGAGACAAGCTATTTTGGGATGTTTTTTTTTTTTTTTTTTTAACCTAGAAGGTTATTTTCGTATTCAAATATTCAGGTCAATTGTTGTTCTTTGATTCCTTGTCTCCCTAAAGTGGCTTACGAGAACAGAAAACAGTAAACATGACCAACCTCAGGGGTCTCATAGGTTCACTGTGTAGCAACTACTTTGTACAAATCTTTGTATTATCTCATTTATGTAAAATATATGTTTTAATGTTAATAAGAGCCTCACGGCAACTATTGCGATAAACAAGGAAAATTAAATGTATCCACATTTAAATTTAACACACTGAATTTGATTGACACAAAAAGTCGTGGGCGCGGTCAGATATCTATCTATCTATCTATCTATCTATCTATCTATCTATCTATCTATCTATCTATCTATCTATCTAGGCAACTTGAAAATGTAAAATAATCCTAAATTTAAGTCATGTAAGGTAGCACTATGTGAATTAAGTCCACACCCTCATTGGACTTAATCGCTCACTTTGGAAAAACATCTTATTTTCCAGTCCCACGCTGCTGACTGATTGATTCAACTTCAATAACCCGCTCGATTATCTAAGTGCAATGGTAAAATATTTGATTAATTTGACGCTGGGAAGAATCAATATGAACACACAGGCGCGGCTGTCATTTGCGTCTTTGATCATTATGGGGGAGTAGCGGCCAGGTAATTTACTGCTGGGTAATTGATCTGCACAATAATAATCAGAGAAACAAAGCGCCGAGACTCATTTTTACACACACACACACACACACACACACACACACACACACACACACACACACACACACACACACACACACACCAGTGTTGAATCAGTGCAGCCAGCCTAGTTTATGAGCTATATTAGGAGTCAGATTTGAGAGTCCCTCTCTGCTGAATTCGACGCTCTGATAGTTCAGGGGCCTCTGATGGCAGCATCACGTGTAAGCGAATGGGCATGTGTGTGTGTGTGTGTGTGTGTGTGTGTGTGTGTGTGTGTGTGTGTGTTTTATGCGTGCACATTTCCCTAATTGGCCATTCGCTCACCCCCTGCTCTGAACAGCGATTGCCCAATCATAATTTAGCAACCGTCAAGATATGTGAATTTCCCAACACACTGAAACATGTACAGTCTGTTAGGTGCTGCAATAACAGAGATACGAGTTTGGAAGGTGATGTATTTTTTTTTCTCTAAAATTAAAAACACAAGATCTCCATGTATCTGCTTAAACAGTTGTTAGCATGTCCGGCTAACTAGCTTTGTACAGTAGTAACCTAGCGTTATTACCAGCCAAAGAGCATATCATATACCGCTGTGCGGAAGCTAATCCCGAATTCTACCATAGCAGCGTTTAGGCTAATGTTAGCAGCACTGTCCTGCGCTGCATGAAAATTGGGAAAGCCGGTAAAACCAGCAACATTACCCAAATTAGTGTCACATTTGCCAAAACACATCTGTATGTCCTCCGCCTGAAAGCCCTTTCTCTTGCAGAGAAGTGAAAACGTACTTTAGGAAAATATCAACACGTATGCACGCTAAACAGTCAAATAGGATTATGTTAGAACAAAATACGGGAACACTAGATGGTCTTACTTTTTTTTATCACATAACTAACTAACTTTCGACGGAAATACATAGAAAATGCTTCTCCTTATGGCATCTACATGGATCATGGTCTTTAAGAAGTCATGTAGCCTGGAAACAACGTTTTAAACTAACTCGTGCCGCTAACGTTAACTTAGGTTAACTAGCTACAGCTGAAGAAAATAATGACATAATAATGACATAGCAAATCGCATAATAGCATACTGTTCATAATATTTGCACCATTCACACGAAGTTGGTGTAAAGTTGAGTGTGCGGTGCATAGTATGTGGATGTTGTGTGTGCGAGAAATGCCCTGACGTACGTGACCACGTTAGCAAGAATTTCTGCATGTTGAGACGCGCTCACATACATAACGAAGCCTACTGTCGCAAAAATATTTCACACAAAAATTACAATTTCACCAGACTAAGAAATAATAGTACGCTATTATGCCATTTCGAACGTGACAAAAACCACGGTCATCAACTGGAAACGAGCCTGTGTTTGTCTACGTCCGTCTGAAATAAAGGACTCATTATTACGAGTTTCAGGTGGTAAATCCGCCACCGTTAGCTAGCGCGCGGGAACGCAGAGCGTGGCAACAGCAGCTGGGAGGGGTTGTGTTTGCAGTTGTGTGAACATGCATCAGTGCTATAGGTCATGTTTGCATCATATTATGTTTTAATTGTTTTGTTCGTGTGTGTGTGTGTGTGTGTGTGTGTGTGTGTGTGTGTGTGTGTGTGTGTGTGTGTGTGTGTGTGTGTACACCCAGTGCTGGCTGTTTTCCAGAGCCAACTTTCAGCCTGAAAGAGGGAGATAACGCAGCACTGCTCGGAAGGGGAGTAAGAGGATGAGAGAGAGGGAGGCGATAATGCAACCGAGAGATGGGAGGCCAACAGGGATGGAGAGCAAGAATAGGGGGGAGAGGAAAAGAAGGAGTAGGAGAGATAGCAAAGCAGGACCTGAAGAGAGAGAAACAGAGAGTGAGAGAGAGAGAGAGAGAGGAGGATTAGAAAGAGGAGAAGAGGGTGTGATTAGAGCGGCATGGAGGATGGGAGCTGGAGAGTGGAGGATGGCGGGTGAGTGGAGGACTCTTGGTAGAAGAGGGAGGAGGAGGAGGAGGAGGAAGAGGAGGAGGAGGAGGAGGAGGAGGAGGAGGAGGAGGAGGAGGAGGAGGAGAGTAGAGGTGGTGATGTGTAGGGGGGGGGGGGGTGTTCATTATGAGTCATGCCCAGAGAGGCTGAGTGCCGCTGGGGAAACAGCTCACTGACAGTCCCAGGCATCTGAAGGCCTTCTGGAGCTTCTCATAATGTGTGTGGTGTCATCAGGGAGAAGACGGACAGACCGACGGATAGAGGTCAAAGTAAAACTGGGACACAACAGCTCCTCTCTCCTCTCCTCTCCTCTCCTCTCCTCACATCTCCTCCCAGCCCTCGCCCTTTATTGCGTAGGGGCAGTTTTACTGCAGCTTTGCAAGGCCAGACGAATCACTACACTCACACTCACACACACACACACACACACACACACACACACACACACACACACACACCGTGTTCCGCTTTATTAACGCCCCAAGCATAACTAAGCTTTATGCAAAAGGTCGTACATTTCCCCCCCTCTTTTTTAATCTCCCTCCATCTCTATCGTTGTCTTTCCACCGCTCTGTATCTCCCTGTTTCACCTCCCCCTCTCCTCCTCTAAATGCAGCAAGCAAATCACAATATTCCACAATAGCCCACGCCGCCGGGTTACAATGGAGGGACGGGGAGAAGAAACAACTTTATTTGTCATAGTACATATTTTTACATACATACATGAAATGTATTCTCTGCATTTGACCCATCCTTAGTATTTTAAGGAGCAGTGGGCAGCTCCTAGTGAAGCGCCCGGGGAGCAATTTTAGGGTTAAGTGTCTCGCTCAGGGACACTTTGACATGTGAACTATGGGGAGACTGGGGATCGAACCCCATGAGCTACAGCCGCCGAGGAGAAGGAGGGATGGAGAGTTGAGATAGAGGCGGTATATATTGACATTAGGTGAATAACAGAGAGGAGGGAAATGGAGAATGTGACGATGAGAGGGTGAAGTGTGAACCAGCCGGGTGAGTTGTGTTTGTTGTTGTTGTCGTCGTGAGAAAACCCTACAGCTCTGAGTCTGTTTTCCGATCCGGCGCTGGCTTATTCCTGGCCATGATCACTGCCACACGTGTGATGAATTTGTCACCTCTGTCTCTCTCACCCGCCCTCCTTCTCATTTATATTCCACTCAACACAGCCTGCAGTGTAGTTTCTTTTCTTTTCTTCCCTTCTCCTCATCTACGCTTTTGGTTGTCACTCTCTACTGATTTCAGTAATTTTCTTTCTGTGTTGTTACATTTTCTTTCCATAACGTGTCTTCTTCCACTGTTACCGTAAGATTTTCCAGTTTCCATGAGTCCTCGCCTGTTGGAACTATGACGATAGCATTGGCCGTCTGTCTGAATGTCTCAAAGGAACTATGTGAACCATATTAGGACCTCTTGTGGCCATACGAATGACATTTTGGTAAATAAAGACTTATAAAGACTGATACACTTTTACACTTCGAGTCAAATGAGAAGAATAACTCTCTTGTATCTGTACAGCAAATATCTAGTTGCAGCGTGCTAGCTTAGCTTAGCTGAAAACCGCTAGCTAGTTTCAGTTAAAAAGAAACAAGATTCATCCACCAGCTCCTTTAAAGCTCATTAATTAAAAAGTCATTTCTCGCTCAATTCATGCAAAAAAAAATAAAGATTTTTAAATGTTGGGACAAAGCTTGACTAGCTTTTACTCTCTGTCGCCTTGTTATGCTAAGCTAAGCTAGCTAGCTGCTGGCTTTAGCTTCATTTTTAACCGCACAGACATGAGAGTGGTATCTATGTTTTCATCTAACGCTCAGCAAGAACGTGAATAAAAGTACTTTCCAAAATATCAATCTATTCTTTTGAAATTGCAGCGCTATGATTCTATTCCGGTCCTAGTCCTTAAATAGCCGGACGTGCTCATTTCAAGTTCCCGGCGTCGTTTTAGGACGTTGTTATTTGGCTTGTAGGTCTTGTTTTTACTTCCTCCTCTCCTCTTCCTCAACGGCAAACATGTGGAGGGCAGAGACGGGGACACATAATGATGTCCTGTGACTTAAATGTCCTCCAGGTGTTGACTGTGGAGTATACTTCCATTTTGTGTGTGTGTGTGTGTGTGTGTGTGTGTCTATGTGTGTATGTGTGTGTGATCAGAGTGTAAACTTGCCTGTAAATGACAGTTATTTGGTGGCTTTTGGGTGATCAAAGTGGAAACTGCACTGATGGTGGGTTAGTCTTATGTCTGAACCTTGTGTGTGTGTGTGTGTGTGTGTGTGTGTGTGTGTGTGTGTGTGTGTGTGTGTGTGAGATGAGGTCATTGTCTGTTCAGTACAGTCATCACAGTGCTGCCCGAAGGTCTGTACTCGAAAAGAGGCCACCAAGTCATTCGTCACACTTGGTGAAAACACACACACTACACAGAGCAGCGCAATTCACAGTGAAGCCTTGGCAATTAGAAGGAGGTCCACAAGAGAACACACTTCATAGCACATGCAGTGTAATGTACAAAGTTAATCAATAAATGAAACGGCAGTGTTTCCCCGAGGCTCACTGCTTTGGGGCCGCCACGCCAAACTCAAATGTAACTCTTTAAAGTGCCTTTATAAGATAATTTTCCAGATATATTGTTTTCCATTTACTTTTTGAAATCCACATCTGCACACATTGGAGCACTTATTTACAATGAAAACATGTCACTTTTGAAGCTGGTTCGCCTGTTGCTCGCTGTTTCCGTCTTCCTAAACGGTGGTTAAGAAGAACGGCGGGAGTTGAGTTTTCATTCAAACTAAATTATGATTGGATGCCAAATTAATCAGAGCACCTGCGGCCAAATTGCCTCCTCAGTTACCGTATGCCCGATTGCTGACAAGCAATGTAGCATTTAAAAAAACCATTTTTTAAACATTACGTAACTTACAGCATCACGGATCTCTTTGAACCGAATATTCTCAGGTCTAGCTTAGCTATTTAACGCCCAAAACACAGAATCTGTTAGCACGTTAAGCTCGTCGTTCACAACCGAACCCGTTTGTGACGGCTAACGGCTAACGGCTACCGGCAGCGTTACCTTCACCTCACGAGACTCTCCTCTGCTCCGGTCCGTGTTTGTGGAGAGGCAAAAAGCTAAGCCCTCTGTGAAACACGAGAGCAGAGGATATTTATGATCGTGCAAAATTTTAGCTGCGGCGCTCACAATTCTGCAGCGGTGGAATGAATATAGGGAAAGCACAGGACAATATGGATCCATATAGATATGTCTTTTTGACATAAAAAAACAGAAGACGTGACATCATCTTGTCTTCTTCTTCTTCTTCTTCTTCTTCTTCTTCTTCTTCTTCTTCTTCTTCTTCTTCTTCTTCTTCTTCTTCTTCTTCTTCTTCTTCTTCTTCTCCCCCACTGTGTTCAGCCCTGACAGTGACACAGTCTACTGCCCCGAAGCCGAAGACAAGGCCGGTCCTCTCCAGCCGGTAGACAGCGGTATAGCTGCACTATCAACATCACCATATTTACTGCACATAAGACTATGAATGTAGGCCATCTCATAACCTACATACTAAAGCCCAAATTACTTCTGCATCTGTGTGGCCGCCAGGGTCCGCGTGACGTAGATCTTGTCCTAGGAAGTGCGGACATGAATAGTATATGTTTTAGGGGGATGAGAACGGGTGGCGTCAACGCCCTGGTTTAAGATTGATAGTCAGACATTCAGCGAGGTTCATCCTCATTGACTTTTCATTACTTTTCCCCGTATTGATATTATCCAACATGGCACCTTGTAGTTTGGGACCGTCTTAGAAGTGCCTGCAAATGGGCCAAGCTTTTCACTTTTTTTCTTCTTCTCTCCCATAGACATTTTAAACTAACTTCACTTTAATCCGGGCCTCCTCCCATTATATCAGACGGCAACCTCCGGTTCTGACAAGTGAAGCCGATGCGGAAGTGTCTACAAACTTGCATTCTCTCTCTTTATGTTCTCAATCTCTAGTTTCAAGTCTTCTTCAATACAGCATGATGTTCATTTAGTAAATGATGGTCCTTTTAGAGTCAAACAGACCATAACGCAGAGTATCCTTAAGGGCGGGCTTACTGTGATTGACAGGCCGCTGCCGCTACCAGAGACGTATACGGCGTCTCTACGTCACTCCTCTGCATTCCAAATATGGTAACGTCCTGTTCACCGGTAAAGACGGCGGCGGCCATAATCAAAGATTTTAACATCTCATTGTTAAAACACAGCTTTTATTCAGACTTATTTATTCAGTTTCGACTTCTTTTGATCATGGGGCTCAAATACAGATCATGCTATATTATTTAATTAAGTTAGGTACGTGATTAAAGTATTGTCTGAAGTGTTATTTTGTGTGTTTCCAGGGCAGCTATAGAAATGCATATGAGGAGCATGAATCGCAGTAGAACAGTTTGCAAAAGATGAAGCAGGACGAGTTCTACAAATTTTGAAATACAGAAAGCTTTGCATCGGACTTCATCTGGACCTCAACTCACTCACTGCAAATATTATTACGATCAATAACACTGACATGCAGACTAAGAGGCTCATTGTTTTGAACTTGTGTGTTTGTGTCCGGGCGTAGCGGCCAGTGTTGTGCACTCCGCTCTACCCAGTCCAGGGAGAACCCGAAGGCAGCAGTTGACCCCTTGTTCATTCGTTTTAAGAACATGTCTGTGGTGGTATTATGCCCGGCTGATGTTAAACAGCACAGACAGTAAAGAGAAAAGAGGGAATCACATGTTTCGTCCTCCAGCGATGTCCCACTTTACATTCAAACAAAGAATTCCTGCAGTTAGAGATAGCAAAGTATCGGTCCAGGAGAAATCTACACCTGATGGGGAAAGGTCGGGAGGTCACCAGAATAATTTTGAATCCTCCTCTGGGGTTCTTGAATATTCATACCAGATAATCTGGCAATGCAGCCGGTAGATGCTAAGTCACGCTGCGTTGTATTTGACCCTTTTTCCCCAACACTGTCTCCTACTTGTTGAGTTTCATTTTGTTTTATTTCATATAGAAGTGCTAAATTGTTCTGAACAACTTCACTTCCAGACACCCACTAGCTAAACTAATACTCTTCCACTAAAACAACAGTTTCGACTTTGAATGGATTTTCCACTGTGTGATGCCTTACAGCCATACGCATAACCAGCACTTAACCTCGTTAAACTCCCATTTAGGTATTTGCAAAGAACAAATAAAACTGATTTTGTTTGTAATTTAGCCATGCTAGCTCCTGGGGTGGCAGCGTCGGTCCACCACTTTGGTCCAGACTAAGAATATCTAATATATCCTATTTATCATTGGCTGGATTGCCATACAATTTTGTTTAAACATGTATTCACCTCGGGACAAATTGCAATAACTTTGATGATCCTCTGCTGTGCCTAAGTGCTGCCCGCTAGCCTGGCTGCAGAATCTTAGTCTTGTTTACAATAACACTAACAGTTGGATACAACACAAAAGACTATTGCTAACAAGCATGGCCAGCAGTGTTTTCTGTTAGCCTTGTATTTATAGCATTTGCTGATATATCAGCCCTTGAAAGGCAGTGTTTTCAATTACCTCCAAATGCCTCTTGTGAATTTGGTCTGTAATGGCTTTTACCCGAGAAACAGATTCAGTGTTGCTATAGGTCAGGCATTAAACTCCATTATCTCAGCACTGTTGATGACACAGCTGTCTCAAAGGCCTCTGCCCATTGCAAATGCACATTTTTTTTTTCGGGCTGGGTATCAGTACCTTTTTAAGGTGTCGATACCCTCTAAGGTACTGAGCAACATACCCCAGTACCAAATAGTATCAACACTTTTAACATTTTAACCTGGCGGGGGTTAGCTAGCCATTGGGACACGAACACACCTTCCATTCCCATGATCGATATCGAATGAAGTACTCTATTGGTATCAGTATCGCTTTAGGGTACCGCATGTATTGGTATTGGCATCATTACTTTTTTAACAACACCCAGCCTACAAGCTTAAACGTCAAAAAGGAACATTCAAATATTGCTTGTCCGTTGTTACATGGAGATTAAGAAACAGACCCTTCACCTAATTTTGTCCCAGGACTCCAAAGAGATATTTGACTATAAGATCCACACTGTATCAGGCGTCTGAGAACAGGAGTGCCGTCTTTGCAGAAAGTCTTCCTTTCTCATCCTTATGAATGAATTACTGAGTAATGCAGGATCAGCAATCCTATTCCGGGCGGTTTAGAACACACTGGCCCAGATTTACAGTCAATTATGCGACTATCTCACACACAAAGTTAGGATTTTGGGTTAGAGACGCCATGCTTTACTACCGTTACTAATACGCAAAATTTGGAGGGTGGCATAAATTTGGTTCTCATTTCAAGTATCATCCAAGTATTTGTGATTCCTATTCTAAGATAAATCGGGTCTGTTAAATTGAGGTTAATGGGAGTGTACATATAAGATTAGTAATTCAGTTGGCTGTTTTATGTTTTTGAGTTATGTTTTGTTCGATGTGAAAAGGGTATTTGAGCGGGATCACATCGGTAGGCCAAAGATTGACCACAGATGATTAGAATCGCCTGATTGAAGATCAGAGAAAGAAAAAGAAAAATCCTTCGATGACGAGTTGTCAAGAAGAAAGGACCGCTTCAGAGACGACCTAAATTGTGCTGGCATGATAATGACGAAATATTAAAGTGAATAAAGGAGCGTCGGAGGGTCAGGGAAAGAGCAATGGAAAGGAAGCAGAAAGCAGCCAGAGAGCCAGGCAGAGAGGGATCTTTTTACAGCAGACACATGGCGTCTATTGATCCATGTGACGGTCCCCAGGGTGTCACGGTCCTCTGGAAGTCTCTCTTTGCCCGCCGGTGCGCTCGCCCGTCTGCGCGGGTGCCGTCACGCTGTCTGTCTGCGCGTCTCGGCGCGTTAGGTGTACGGGGATTGGAAGTGACGTCCGTGTCTGCATTTTGGACGTCATTGTGTTAGCCATCGCTGCCGGGCAATCAAGCGCGGCTGTAAAAAGAATCCAGGAAAAAAAGAATCCAGAATCAAGCACATGTTTTTGTTTTCCCAGATGGAAAGTGTAAAAAACACTTCTTGATGCTTTCGCACAGCTTCCACTCTAGCGAGTTTCACAGGTGGAAAAGATTCCTCCAAATCATGTATATTGTATTACCATCAGTCTCACGGTCTTCTTCATACTTACCATTTCTTCCTGTGAAACAAAGGAAACGCTTTCCAGTGCAGGGTGACGTGGTTAATATTGGACTGAAGCAGAAGTTTGGGTTGTGTTGCTCGACGGCCATGATATAATTCTAATAATTAAGGGGAGTCTGGAGCAATGTTCCCTCTAATTTTTTCCGGCACTGAGCAATTTCTTTTATTTCTGAGCGCACATTTCAGCACTGTGAGCAATTCGCAACCACGCGACCTGCCGAAAATGACCACAAGCCTGCGTTAGCCATAGGGGATTCAAAGAGATGACAGCAAATGCATCAATATGTATACAAGGTTGATATTTATTCAATATCCTTTATAATGGCTGGACTTTGGGAACATTTTAATGATGGTGTTTTACCAAGTCAGTTTAGTTGAACTTAAAGGATCTTTGTTGAACTTCAATAAGGGGAGGTTATGACTGGTTCACTGGTTATGACTGATAATGATATATATAAAAAATAAAAGTATCAAAGGTGTTTAGTCATTTCTCAGCAGGTACAACATTTAAGTGGAACTTCATTGAAAGAAAAATGCTAATGCAGTGCTTAACAATAATTATAGGCCTATTAAATTGACATGGTGTCATTTTTCCTAAAGGTAGCCTATATAAACAATTTAATAACTGGAGTGGTTTGCAACAAACTAGGCTACAAAACATGTCATTTGAATGTCATTGAGGGAGATAGGCCTATCTGGCTATGTGGCTCATCTTGTCTGCAGGCCTATGGAAGACACATGTCTCTGAAGAACAACATCTGAAAAACAGGTTAACCAAAAGAGAAACACGTTTTTCCACGAGCGAACTCTCCTTTCGCTTTTGCCTCCGAGCAGAATTTGCTTTCTTCATATTTAAATATGTCTGAAAGTTTCATCCTACCTGTGTCAGTTTGGACTATTTCATCTAGCCACTCATGTTTAAACGTTAGGCAGACCTTTTTCTGGGGCACCTGCTCTGCCTTTCTTTTCACCATGGTAGCCTATAACTGCTGGAGCAGGGCCCACCAAGAGTAGCCTAAACAGCGCCGGCCCTAGCTCATGTGGCGCTCTAGGCGAGCTTCACTCCTGGCGCCCGGAGGAGGACAGCGGGGGTGGGGGGTGCCTACGGAGGCAGAGCGCTAGCAGAGGTACAGAGCGCTAGCGGATGTACAGAGAGCGCATGTCGAGAAACGGGACGCTGATTGGCCAAGAAGACTCGACACGTCACATCAAAGATCTTCTATTGTGGAGATGGCTCACTCCTATCTCAGAAACACTGGCGCAAAAAAGATTTTTAACCCCTGAAAAAAAATCGTTTGCGCGGTCTGAAAAATCTATTGCGCGGCCACTTCGACTGGCCTGCGCGGCCGCGCACGCACACAGCTTAGAGGGAACACTGGTCTGGAGGGCTTTTCATTCGAAACCAAGCAACCATGGCAGCAACTGTATTTCAGCTGTAGCTAGCTAGCAGCGGACGTGCAGTTCTTAACTCCGAACTCACCGACCTTAGCGTCAATTCGCCTCGAATTGTCGTCACACCGACTTTGTATGTATTCTATGCGCTTCTAAAATCCGTTGTCCGAACACACAGCAAGTTACAGTCAGGCAAAGCTGTACTCTGGGAAAAAAGCGCTTTAAGCTAAATGCTAACATTATTATGCTAAGATGCTCACAATTCAGGCTGTTCCCATGCATGTTCATACCTTTGAACACAAAGTAATGCACTATTATTCATATATATATATATATATATATATATATATATATATATATATATATATATATACTCCATAATGGTTAGTCAGGACGTGCACGGCTGCCTCTTAAGACATCAGGTGACGTAGCATAAGAAGGGGGAGTTAAGGCAAAGTGCACAGAGGCCAGGAGATGACACTATGGGGTCAAAAGTATACATACAAAATGATGTATATTTTTTGTGGGGGTTGAATGACAATATGTTGCACAATCACCAAGTAAACTTGCTCATTCTAAGCAGGTATAATGTTTACCATGTTCACCATCTTAGTTCAGGGTTTTAGCATGCTAATCATAGCTAATTATCACTGAACACAGAGTACCTGACTGCAATTGGGAGAAATTGGTGATCATGCCAGTTAATCAAAAACATTGTTCCAAACCAAGATATTCTAAATATCTAATCTAATTGCTAAAATGTCCATGACATTTGCTTTGGATGTTAAATAGTCTCAAAAGGACAATTCTTTTAACATTGTTAGAACACCCTCACCTTAACGTTCCCGCTACATTGAACTATATTGAGACACCGATGCTCACAGAGGAAGGAACCATCACAAACCAGACCAACCATTCAACGTCATCCTCGAGGGACGTAAACATCAGACAAAGCAGTGACAGCAGTACACGCAATAAATAAAGAGCAGATGCTTGTTTTCAGGAATGTGTATCGCATTCAAACACCCGTGTGTGTGTGTGTGTGTGTGTGTGTGTGTGTGTGTGTGTGTGTGTGTGTGTGTGTGTGTGTGTGTGTGTGTGTGTGTGTGTGTGTGTGCGTGTGGCTCTGACAAACGTGTTAGCAATCGAGAGATAACCTTCATAGCAGGAGAGGAAGCTGTTGCTAGGTAACTATAGAGCACCAGTGTACCTCTGACTGTGGCAGTTGCAAGGTCTCATGAGCGACGACAATCAATACATAAAGCACATTTTTAATCTTTTTTTTAATATCGTTTTGGTGGCAGCTGGGTCCTGCTTAAAGAGACAAAATTCCACTAAAACCGGTTCTGTGGAAGCGTTTGAAACTAATTCTGTTGATGAAGAAGTATAACATCAGTCACGAACAGATGGAGCCTAAAGGGCTTTAGATGTGCTCGATGCTCAGCTCTACTAATAGAAATCTTGATGAAAGAAACATGGCTCTGGTTTTTCCGTGTGTGTGTGTGTGTGTGTGTGTGTGTGCGCGTCTGTTCTGCTGCCGGTGACACGGAGACGTCTCATCACACTGATTATTCCAGTCACGGTGACGATAACGCAGTTGTTTACAGGACGGCTCTGCTGTTTCCGGCAGAAAGACTTGTGATTATCCAGATAAAAGGGACACACTTTTTAAGAAGGAGGAAAAAGTCTGTTCACATAATTGGCCCGTCGCTAAGTCCCGTCTCTCGGGACGCAGACCGGCCAATCAGAGCGTAGCGTCGGCCGGCGTGTAACTCATGAGGTCGTTTCATATTTTATTTGTTGTCACGGTGGGTTTGTGGATTTGGAGCTTGTCACGGTTAACACTGTGTAATAGGAGATTATATGTTTCGAAAACTTTACGTTTCTACATAAAAACGTTGAGCTAACGGGACGTTAGCGCATCATTAATTAGCATTAGCACTTCTATTCTACTGTAGTTACTGAAGGTAAACTGAATGTCTACACATGCAGCTTTTGCTTTCTCATGATTGTACCATGAATAAAGACCTACATATATATATATATATATATACATATATATATATATATATATATATGAACAGTGTTGTTCCTTCATTTTATTGTCTTCTGTCTTGATCTCCAGGTGATGTTGGGTTCACTTTTACTCTGTAATCTGTAGCTTTAGCTTCTCTTTTTGTCTATTTAACTTGTTTTCACTGCTGGATCAGTTTGACATCCTGGATACATCCTTCAAATGCATATTTAAGCCCTTCTGTCTGTTTTGCTCTGAAATCACATTTTCGTTTTTCAAGGAGTGCAGTTAGTGACAGTGTGGGCTCCTTGGTAGCTCTGACAGCTTGACGGAGTAGCAGCTGAGCAAAGGATCAATTAGCTGTTATAAATTACACATTCATGTAGAAAAGTGACCAAATTGTACGTAATTAGACACATGAATATATACTGAGTATGACACATCTGTTTTAAAGATAAATTAAGGACACAATTAACAAATATGTTTTGTTATATTGAATGATGCTACATATATCTGCATTTCTTCTTCTTCGACATCTGAGGCGTTTAGTGGAAACTCAACACCCTCGTCCCTTCCCCTGGCTGCACACATGGTCGGTTAGTCCCAACACATCGAGGTCAACCAGATGCCACGGTCGACCCGTCAGCTCCGTGCCGCGTGTCCGGCTCTGCTTATCTCCGCCGCGCCGCTCCGCTCTGCGTCTCAGAGATAGCGACCCTGATCGCAGGTGGTCAAGTTTCAATGGGGCCGTCCTTTCGGAAAACAATGTTGGTTAGATAACAAGAGTGGTTTCAGCAGCGGTTCAATTGAGGACCACTCTTGTATCCATGGAGACAGCCTCCCATGGTAAGCAGAGTGTGTGTGTGTGTGTGAGTGAATGAGTGTGTGGTCAAAGCAAGGGTTAGAGTTTCACTATGTGTATAAATAGCAGTTTATAATGGCAATAAACCCATCGTCCTAGTAAAAGCCTACAGTGTTACACTACAGTGCTCTACACACTACTTTTCCTACCACAACATTTCACAGAGTCCACTTTGAGAATCATGTATGGACGACATACAACTTTAAATAAAGAAATAACATTGTTTTTGTAATCAAACTAGTTACTCTTGGCATTATGCAAAAACAGAAAGACTTAAAAAGACGGTATTCTTCTAACTCAATCCTGTTTTGCCGCTTAGTTCATATTTTTAACATAATTTTACCTGAGGAAAAGCTTCCAGGGTTGAGATTAACGCTTTTGGCAACGTAGCGCTATCTTGTTGTCTCCCCCTGTACACACATCTTCAACATGCAGAGAAATCCAAAGCTTAACAGCTGCTGTGCCTCATTACAGCTGCTAACCTACGATTAAACCATCATTGGTCGGGCGAGGCTTCAGCAAACATCAATTAGCAATCATAGATTAATTAAAAGCCCCGCCACTCTTCAGCCTCTCTTTCACTTTCAGTTCATTACAGTTGTAAAAAGTACACTGATAATGGAAAAAGAATTGTACGAATGAAAACTTTTAAGCTGTCGCCGTGTATTGACCATATGTTGGTGTAAATTCATAATATTGTTAAACAGCACGGCAATGATATAGTCTATTACAGTCTGCTCTCATCGATCGGTTTGTCCTATAATCACTTCCTGTTTTGGCGCTTCCTGTCCCACGTCTGTTTTTCCTTTCCCTCTTGATCAATCTCTGTCCTCTTCTCTCAGATGGACATGTATCCGCTCGGAAAGTCTCTCCTCTCTTATTCAATCACCCCACTTCCTGTTTACCTGGCAGCGGGTTGTGTGTGTGTGTGTGTGTGTGTGTGTGTGTGTGTGTGTGTGTGTGTGTGTGTGTATGCAGCTGAGCAAATATGGATCGGAACTAATCATCACTCGTCATCCTGTGCACTTTGCCAGCCGTTGTGCACACAAACAGAAAACACCCCCGTGCACAGAAATATCATTCATCCTGAGCCTGCAAGCTGTTGCACCAGACACGTGTGAGTTCAAACCCACTGTTAAAATAAGTTTGAACGAAGTTCTGCTCCAACTTAATAGCAACGGACTACACCACACACAGGTTTAGTGACAAGGGGACGCTTTTATATCAGGTCACAAGATACAAATCAAGAAAAAAACATGGTATGAATCTAAAAAACAAACATGTTGGGTATCAATTAAACATAAAAATCCGGGCTACAATAATATATAATCCCCGTGTACAACCTCTAAACACAACTCAAACAATAAATGAGGGATTAAAGGGCATGTGTAAATCGAGATTAAGCCAGATTTTATTGCTGTAATGCAATGTCTTCAATATCTACAGGACGCTGTTTAGGTTTTCAAGTCTGTAGAATAGTTTCACCAAGAAGGCCGAGAGTCCACAGCCATGCTTTTATCAGGCTGTACTTTAGCACCAGAGTGCCCCAAGGTTAATGCTAATGTCCGCATGCTAAATTGCTCACAATGACGATGCTAACCTGCTGGTATTTCGAGCCGTACTCACTCCCAATTTGTCAGATACCACAGCAGTATGACACGCACAAAGATGGACGTTCACACAGGAGGCCGCTGTTCGTGTCAACTTGGACTTCTTTTACCTTTTCATTTATCTACATGTACCAAATACTTTTGTTGCTTAAGTAAACTTAAAGTCTAACTAAAATGTTGGAAGTTTATTTTGAAAAGAGAGTGAATGCATGAAACGAGCAGAAAGCTGTACGTTTCCTGTGAACACGAGAGCCTATTTTGAAAAGAAGATTGTCCAAAACGGAGGCTAGCATGTGTAGCTATAGCGTCATAGTTCCAAGAGTTGGGCCAATGACCCGGCGTCGGGATTTGACGAGCTGGGAGTGAGAATTTGTTGGATACTTAATTGTAATGTTAACAACGTGTTACCATGATGACAGCTGGTCATAACACAATACACAGCTGAGGTTGTTTGGAACGCCATGGGGGTTTTGCAGGTCCAGCATTTGGTTCTAAACCTCAGTAGGATTCGGCCTCTGGGGACCATGAACATCTGTGCAAAATGCTCATGTTATTCTATCCAACAGTTGTTGAGATATTCCTGAACTCAAGCCGACCCACATGGCCTCCCTGGAGCCCTGCCACTGGCGAGGTTAAAAAAAACACATCAGAATCGATCGATACGTTTTGGTTGAATTATTAATGAAGTAACGGACAACGTGTTGTGTCATATACACTTCTAGCTCACATGTGATAGTTCAGTTTTCTTTTTTAACAATCCTACAGAATTCTTTGCTGATTGGAACCAGGACTTTAATGTTATAATATTGTTCTTGTTTAATTCCATGACTGGTGATTTGTATTGAATCGGTCCTGTGCAGGTGTTTCATGCTCGAAGAGTCAGGGGACAGTCCATAATTTGCATATATTCCCAACATAGATATGAGACCGGTTCAAACGGGGAAACACAGGGAAGAGTAGAGAGAGTATCCTATGTATGTGGACAATCATTACACCTGTATGCGATTGTTGCACTCAAAGGTTCAATCATTTTGTTCTTGTAAGTGAGAGGCAGGAAGGAGGGAACGTAAAGAGATTTTTTTCAGCAGTCCAAAGGAAGAATAGTGAAAATGGGAATACGCAAAGATATCAGCATGCACATTTTCTGCATGAGAACTATGCACACCGGTGAGAATTAGTCGCATTGCTGTGTCCAATTTACATAAAAATATATAATAAATCACTTATTTTGTAGTGTCCTCCCAACGTTATCTACACAATAAACTAATCGGACCAGCAAATTTGATGCTAACGCTAGCTGTTGTGGCTAACCCCGTTCTGTGACATAAAACGTTAGCAAGTGCATATCAGCTTTATTATCATATTCATTGTATAGCCAAATGCTAGGCGTCTCCATGAGACGCATCAGGTTTTCAACTAACAAAGATGGGTCAAACCCTTCCAGGACTTTCACCCAGGAGGCCGCTGTTCGTGTCCTGTGTGAAAACAAGTCAACTCTGACGTTTTTTTTAAACCTTTTTGTTCCGTAACGTATGAACTTAACGCAAGTACTTTTGTTGCTTAAGTAAACCTGAAATCTAACTAAACCTACTTTTTGTAAGTTTATCTTTAAGCCGAAAGCTGGCTTCCTTGCAGCTAGGTATGACATCAGCAGGAACAAAATATTTCATTGGCCCAACACATAGCTAAAATCCAGGTCCGTTTTCCGTGCATGTATACCAGGGCTTGTTGTGCAATGGCTTTAAAAGGGAAGTGAAGATAGCAGAGGGAAACAGGTGAGAGGTCGGGAGGTCGGATGTGAGGATGTGAGGATGTGAGGATGTGAGGAGGTGAGGAGGTGAGGAGGTGAGGAGGTGAGAAGGGATATCGGACAGAAAAGAAGGGTAACCGAGTAAACGAGTAATTGATCAGGTAATAGAATAAGAAAGACGGGGCAGGTCTGTTTGTTTCATGTGGGAGTCAGTTTATCACACACACTCTCCTCTTCCCTCCTCTGTCAGAGGCTTCACAAACAGATGCGTCACTATCACACGTATGTGCTCTAGGGTGATGTGTGTGTGTGTGTGTTTGGAGAGTTAGAGCGGATATGACGTGTGTATTTATAGTAAATTAATTCACTTGGCCGCCCCTCTGACTTTCTCTGGAACGCTCTGAACTCTGTGTGTGTGTGTGTGTGTGTGTGTGTGTGTGTGTGTGTGTGTGTGTGTGTGTGTGTTAGTGCACGTTGCATGTGTTTGTGACGTTGCCTCTCTGCGTTGCGTCGTGTGACATCGTCCGGTCTGACGGCGTGCGACCGTTGGCTGCTGCTCGCCCGTCATGCGGCTGTCAATCAATGAAAGTGTCCCATGGCGGCAGTCCGAGTGACAGAGATGGTCCCGGGTTCAATTAGGGAGAGAGAGAGAGAGATTATATGGACAGTATGGACATCAGTCCTACTCTATTTTAGTCTAATCGAGTTCTAATGTCTGGTTTATTTAAGAAACGACTGCACTTAAGCTCCTCGGCCGACGTCTGTTTCAGTGATCTGCATTCAAGAATGACTGATCTTTGTCCTGCACAAAAGGCCACAGCTCGTTTGAATTGTGTTACGTGAATTATTTTGTACGTGTAATGGTGTTTTTTTATTATAATTTTATAGCCAAACTTGTTGTAAATATATGTAGGGCTGCAACTAACACTTATTGTCATTAACCCTTCATATTGTGGATTATTTTCTTTCTATATGAAATAGACAGCATGATTTCCCAGAGGAAAGGGGACATATACAAATGTCCTCTTATTGTTGAATTGTTGATTTTCTGTTGATCAAATAATAATAATAATTAATTAATGGACTTATAGTTTCAGCTCTACAACGTTCGTAGATCTGCATTCAAATGTTTTTTGTTGTTTCTCATCCTCACGTTAGTGAATAGTTTGTATGGTTATTCACACTGTGTGACAACTATTCCTAAAAGTGATCAAACCAAGTTGTAACCATTGACAAAAAGGACCACTTACTAGCTTTTTCCTCCCAGAGCTTTCAACCACATCCTATTCTCTGTTGCTTCTCCTCGGCCCACGGATCGTACCTTCACTCGTACGTCTCTTCGCGGACCCGATGAGAATCCCTCTTCTGTAGCGTGGAGGCTGCTGTTCGGCTCTGGCGTTGTCGTGGTTTCTAACCGCACGGCCCTCCCTTGTAATGTCTCCCTTTTGGCTTTGCTGTGATTCACACAATTAGTGCGTTTACCACCCGCATCCCATATGGGTCGAGAGAGTCTATACTTACAGTAATTAATGAGTTAACTGTGGTAAGGAACCCAATGCTATTTTGCTGCATCGAGCTCGGCTGATCTGGCGTCAGCTGAATGTCTGAGTAGAGGAGTCTCTCTGGAGGAGGCAGGTGCTGTTTCACTCTGTCTGGAAGAAAAGTGTCACACTGTCACCTCTGTCATACGGCAATGAGTGTGTGTGTGTGTGTGTGTGTGTGTGTGTGTGTGTGTGTGTGTGTGCGTGTGTGTGTGTGTGTGTGTGTGTGTGTCACGCTCTCGCACGCACACGTGACTCTGAATGTGCATGTGCAGGACAAGTCGACATGTATAGGGAGAGCTGGAGGATGCTTGTTGCCTGGCAACCGCCTCTGTGCAACCCAGAGCTCCCTAGCTGTGTGTGTGTGTGTGTGTGTGTGTGTGTGTGTGTGTGTGTGTGTGTGTGGGCAGGGAATCGGTTCGGCCGCAGGCTGAGGTGTTGCAGCAACATCGTGAAATCAGTATTTTCCCAGAGTTCTGCTGCAGCAGGCAACAAAATGGTGAAGTGTGTGTGTGTGTGTGTGTGTGTGTGTGTGTGTGTGTGTGTGTGTGTGTGTGTGTGTGTGTGTGCAGCATCTGCAGGTATAGCACATGACACACACATATTTAGGTGTAGTGATTCTTTTAGTATTTCTTATAGTGGTGTATAAATCCTGTACACAACCACACACGTATGTTGTGGGATCACACGTATGTTGTGGGATCAGATCTCTTCACAGCTCCGTGTGGGCGTGGACAGACTGGGCTTGACGAGGGCGGGACAAATTACCCCATCAATCAATCTTATTGGTCCAGAGGGTTTCGTGAATCCCCGGCATAGCTCCACCCAGCTTCAATGAACGAAAAGTCAAAAGTGGTTTGATTTCTCTCGGGAGTCGAATCGTAAAGGACCACTTGGGGAGTGAGGGGTGCTGTTGTCTCTTTTTTATTTTATTTTATTTTTTATATATAAACAAAATAAACTCATAAAGGAAATATCCGAACAGTTATTCTCCTTATTGAAACTGAAGAACACAACCGGCTTTCTACTGTTCCAACAATCAGCAACTCTGGTTTCACCTGAATCCTTAATTCACCAAGTTAGATGTGAAAATCCGCTTCGTTTCATCCAGATGCTCTTACTTGTTCTTCTATGTAAGGGAGATCATTAAATTATCCAAATGAAAAAACAACCCCCCCTATACATTCTACATTCTGCCACCCATCCGGATGCCTTTATGCTGAGCAGCATGACTCGTTTCCATCCGAGCGTCGGTTATTTTGATGGAAAAACAGCAACAGATGTGGAACTGACGCCCTAAAAATGACCCCTCCGACTCGCTATGCCTCCTCCCGGCTCCGCTCGCTCTTTGGCGGGACGCTTGGGTTCCAGTCGTGCCGCACGTTTCATCTAGCGACGATCTTATTTTAAAACTCAGCGAGCGTTTGGCCGGGTTCAAACCACGCTGATCGTAGATATGTCAACATTATGTCATGTTCCTTTCAATGGGTATCGCTCTTAATTGTGAGGAATTACAAATGTGCTTAAGCGTGTGTGTGTGTGTGTGTGTGTGTGTGTGTGTGTGTGTGTGTGTGTGTGAGAGAGCAGTGAGCAGATGGCGTGTGTGTGCTACCTGCTCAGGAAGCTCAGTCCAAATGTTGATGAGGAGAGAGGAAGCAGGGAGGGTCAACGAGGATCAAACAGCTCCTGCGGTTGCCACGCCGACGCACACACACACACACACACACACGCGCGCACGCACACTAGCACAGTTCATCTGTCTAATAATTTATGCGGATAAATTATTAACGCTGATTATTTATACTGAGACATCAGAGTTATGTGCTTCACAAATCACTGTAATGCTCGTGTGTTTGGATTGGCCGCGTGTGCGTGTGTGTGTGTGTGTGTGTGTGTGTGTGTGTGTGTGTGTGTGTGTGTGTGTGTGTGTGTACAAGTTCATGATACAGCACTTTTGTGTGGACGTGTGTGTGTGTGTGTGTCTCGTCGATTTACTGTGTGCGCGTACATCTGGCAGGATGTTGGCCGAGCTCCGCTCTCACCCGCTCTGCCCTTATATGACGTCTCTCACAGCTTCTGTCCTTATTGGATGACATGAAGTCAGACAATGGTCCAACCCACAGGATGAAGGAGACGCTCTCATGTATTAACCGGGCCTAAACCAGCGGACCTTGGTGCGTGTGTGTCTGTGTGTGTGTGCATGTGTGTGTGTGTGTGTGTCGAGTTGCGAAGTGGGAGGGGTAATTTAATCACCCCCTGGTTAAAAAGCTAGGCTACGTTAGAACACACTGAAGCGATGCAGCTGACTGAAGGTAGAGCGCACAACATGGACACATTATCACCTTTCAAGTTGTTATGGTGAATTTATCACAGTTGCATTTTGGCAGATGAGCATCAACGTGATCATTCACTGGAGTCGTGTTTGTGAGTCCAATATTCACACACACTTTACCTCTGCTTCACCCAGAGTATCCTCACTTAAAAGTTTGTACGATATTTTATGGAAAGTTATTCCTCGTTTTTCGTGCATTCCTACAAACGCACAGAAACTTGTTAAGTGCATCCAGTCTGTTAAAAAATACATTTCCATCTTAAAAGGATACAACTCAGGTTTAGGTAACGAAACTACTTGGTTGCGCTTGGGAAAAGATCGTGAACTACTTCGTTAGGTCTAGCAAACAAAACTGCTTAGCTAGGTTTAGGAAAAGATCGTGGTTTGGGTTAAAATAAGTACGTAAGTTGCATTACGTGACACATAAATCAACGTTGACTTCTCGTTTTACATGCTAAGTGGTTGTCTGGAGGAAATACCGGTGTTTGGTTGACCACCTCCACTCCCGCCCCGTGTGACTTTTTGTGGTTTTCATACTTCCTGGTTTTTCTTTTGTTTTGCATTGTGGGATTTCTACAAATTGCAGCGTATACATCTTTTGTAGGTCTGGCTACAAACACTGTATGAGAGCTGTCTGTTTTGCCCCATCAGGGAAAAATCAGCTTCAGATGCTAAATGCTACTAGCTAACATTGGGTTTCTACCTTTCTAGCGTTCGGTGGGTTTTTTAGAGCTTTTTTGTTAACAACATCTGACTGCTGCTGCCAAAAACACGGATGAGACCGGTGAGAGTGAACCAAAAGAGGAAAGCATGAAGGGGTTGGGCCATATGTCTTTTTCCCCAAATTTTCCACCTTTGTCACGTCACCCAACAACCAGCGATTTCTAATATATTCATGCAGGTGTGTGTACGTGTGCGCGCCGCAGTTCGAAAAGGTTAAACCGACACGAGAGTCGACCTTAATATCGCAGCATTAATGCATGAATACATGAATACAGGCCCTGCTACCGTGCCTGCCAATGTAATTGCACTGCGAGTGCTACAAGGGAGAAACAGAGAGGAAAATGATTACGTGAGTCAGAGAAAAGAAATACTATCATCTTTCTCATTTGCGGACCTGGAGGGAATTGATGGCAGAGGAAGAAAGGAGGAAAGAGGGGGCGGAGAGGTGGATGAAATAGTCGGAGGAGGAGGAGGAGGGGGAATGGGGACAGATCAATCAGGGCCGAGACAACAGGTCCACTTTCAGCGAGCACTCCAGAGTTCAGCACACTATTTTCCATCCTCGCTGCCAGAAAGAGAGAGACAGAGTCAGAGAAGAAGGGAAAAGAAATTCGGAGAGACAAGAGAAAGGCATGAGAGCTTAGGCTACAAGCTAACGTTTCCTTTCCATTTGTTTCCCTCTAAACTAAATGGATTCCATGTGATAGAACAATATAAACTCCCTTGTTTAAAAATTGTCTGTAGAAAAAACACTCTGTCTTCCCCGGGATATATTATATAACAGCACAGCATATTAAGAAAAGCCATGACACTGTTCTCTTTTCCTCTCCCATGAGGATAAAATCAGCCCATTTTTATGCCAGGGGGTAAGAAAGCAAAGAATCAGCAGACTGCAAATAATCCCTCTGTGAAAACCATGTAGTCTCTACAACCTTGACTGCCTCCACGTCATCATTTGAATATGGATATATCTAACCTTTTCTAACATGCACGCGTAGACACTACAATTAAAACATCCAGCAAGTCAACCAGGAGGGTGGTGTTACTCACAAGCTAATATGTCACTTATGTACAGAGGAACTGTTTCACACTTCAGTTAAGAATCATATGGACATTTTGTAGGAATCCGAATGACTAAACATGCAGCCAGGAACACGACCGTACGCTACAGTACGTCATGCTGGTTGTTTAATTGGTCCAGACAGGGATGGACATTTTTAGCCACGCTAGCAGCAGGGCTCTTGGCGTGGCCATGGCGGTCTGTTGGTCTGTTGGTTGGTCAGTCATTGTGTGTAATTACCTTCAATTTACGTTGTTGAATCTTATGTTCATATCCAATAATATTCAACACACCTTTATAACCTATGTACAGCATATTTCAACATGTTGCAGATATTCTATTGAATCCTGAAGCAACATTTCATCATTTGCAGTATTTCATATATATATTTTCTCTTGCGCAGTCTTAACCCACTTGTTTTTATTAAATGTTTCTTTCTTTTACGTTATCGTATTACTAAAGGCAGTGTGCCGAGAGAAGAAAGCTCCCCGAAACCCCAGAGGGTTCAACACTTTTAATTGACTTTATAAAAACAGATTTTTTATTCCTCGGTTTCGTAGAGATTACTCGCCTCCAGCCTTTTCAGAGACGCTTTGCTTCCGTGGGAAAGTTTATTTTCAGATTTCCACAAAACAGTCCGAAGCCAAGATGAATATTTGAAATGGTTGTCGGTTGTCGGCTGGTGAAGAGTTCTATATTGTGCAGCGTTTTATGAAGTGTCGCTCTGCGCTGCAGGCAGGTCCAGGCTGGCAGGAGACAGGGAACACATAAGGGTGCTGTCAGATGCTTTGACAGCGACTCCAATGGGCCTGCAGTCCGTGCAGTGGCCAACATTACAGAAGCCAAGAATGCAGCAGTGTTTTTTTAATGTGTGTGTGTGTGTCTGTGTGTTATTTTTTCCGTATTTAAGAGTGCGTGGCATTTTCTGTTAGGACATGAATATATTTATGAGTTCCCGCAGTGTGTGTGTGTCAGCAGACTAATCAGGGTGAACACACACACACACACACACACACACACACACACACACACACACACACACACACACACACACACACACACACATACACACAGAGGCATGGACAGAGGCACTCTGATGCAATATCAAAAACTAATTATTATTAGGTAATTATCAGGTTCAAAAGTTTGCTTTTTGAACCAGGTGCGTGTGCGTGTGCGTGTGCGTGTGCGTGTGCGTGTGCGTGTGCGTGTGTTCAGCCTGATTAGTCTTGGTTAAATCTCAAGGGACTCAACACAAACACACAGCAAGGGACACCATGTCTCCTACATGGATCATCAACTGACATGCTAACATTTTGCTTGGGTCATGCAGCTTTAGCATCATCTTTTAGCACGATATAGCATGTGATAGCATGTAGCCAACAAATTCATGTTTTAGAACCTTTTTACATGATTCTCATTTTAAAACGAGTCTGCTGTGAACATGAAGAAGTCAGCAGGAAACAGCGTTTCCGGCCCACTCATAGAGTTAATGTTAGCTTAATTCACTCGCTAGCTAGCTAGTAGCTACAGCCGACACATCTCTTAACAACAGCGTCTGTCTACCTCTTTCAAAGGGTCAAATTCAGGGGCATTTTTGAGAGTTGGCATTTTAGGGAAATGTCGGGAAATAACTGAATGGCACAGACGACGCTTGAGGCAAAGTGCAGCCATCAAAAAAAGTGAAGTAGATTTCACATAACAGGGCCAACACGCGACCGGCGGGTTCAGGTCTGATGACGTCATGGAGTCACAAGTCAGAGGCTGCTGGACAGATGTGAACAAAGGAAAATGTGTCTTTGTTCACGAGGCAAGTCATTGTACGGCACTTATGGTAATACATAACTTTATTTTTATTTTGTATTTGTTCCATCCTCGTCTGTCGTTGTCCTCTCGTAAAACGTTTCGTGTTATCGTTTCTCTTAACAAACTTCGCTCCATGTTCACCGCAACTTCACCACGCCTTCGTATTAGTGCATGTGAGTGGATGCATATCAGGTTCACACACACACACACACACACACACACACACACACACACACACACACACACACTTAGAGGATGCAGATAGTGCCTTTAAAAGCTCTTTGTCCATGTTTGTGAGCGAGAAAGAGAGGGAGAGAGAGAGAGAGAAAAAGAGAGAGAGGGAGAGAGAGAGAAAAAGAGAGAGAAAAAGAGAGAGAGAGACCTTGCATTTAGCAGCCAGGAATAGCTTGTTAGGAAATCAATGCTCTTCTCCCAGTGGCGCTGGGAGCGCTCTCCTCTACAATGGAGGGACTGTCCTGTTTCCTGCACCCTGGAGAGGGTGTGTGTGTGTGTGTGTGTGTGTGTGTGTGTGTGTGTGTGTGTGTGTGTGTGTGGAAATGGGTGAAAGAGGGAAAGCAGAAAGAGAGGGTAGAGACTCCTCTTGGCTGCATGTCAGCTGACATGAGACATGAACAGCGTGATGTGGGTGAAGGAGGCTGCGCTCTGCCTCCCTCTACCTGTAGAGACGTTACTTTAGCACAGGCGACGTGTCGGCGCTAACAGCCGTCGGTCATTTGTCTGGTGAGCAGCGTCGGATCAGGAGAGAGGTCGTTGACCCTGCCGTGGGGTTCCTCACCTGTGACATTGCTTTTGGCAGCGAGCCAGTCACCGGCCTCCTGAGCTGTGATGGGAGCAGTGGGGGATCGGTGACGTCATCGCTGTGAATAGAGACGTCCCGATACCGTCTTCTCCTTCCTGATACCGATACTTGAACGGGTGTGTCGGCCGATGCTCAGTACCAATTTAATAATATATATCGGTAGCACTTTATAATAACTAAACACTATTTAGCATTAGTAAAGCATGAATAAACACTTAATTCATCATTTATAAAGCATTGTTCCAACATGAACACTCATTAGTAACTCATTGGTATGCAATTCATAAACACAGTTATAAATGTTTCATTCTTGAGTAATAAGCTTGGGTTTTCATACTTTATAAATGATGGATTCCCCATTTGTAAATTAAATAATATATATTGCAAACCAATTATTAAGGACTTATAGATGATGGAAAACATTAATTCAGGTAGTTATAGTTGTTAGTTAAGCATTAGTTAAGTATTTTGTCTGACCCCATCTAAAGTGAGGACTATTTATGCTTTACAAAGCATCAATATGCCCGTCAGTGGCACGAGTGTTTCATAGTCTGCTGGCACTCTCTTTCAAAGAACTATATTTATTTAAATTTCTTGACAAAAACTTGAAAATAATTGACCGTCGCTCAATACGAATCTTTAGTGAGTAGAGCTTGAACGCATCAAAATGTAGCTCAGTGCAACCAGTTCAACAAACAAAGATTTGTTCTTCACATTATCAGGGAGACAATAGAGTGTTATAGTTCCTGTGTCGCGTGAATGAGCTGATAAATTAAATAGTCTTTCTCTCAAACTCTCAGACTTTGAGACAGAGAAGAGAGCCGAAGCAAACTTAAACACATTAAAGCAGTAGCTAGACAACCTTTTGTGGAAAAGAAGTATTGTCTTTCTTGCTGACAGTCGGAAGAGAAGATTGATACCGCTCTCCTGTGACTGCAGTTCATTATGAAGCTACAGCCACCAGCCGGTTAGCCTAGCTTAGCATAAGTAGTTGTTGATGTGGTTTTGGATCCTGTTCACAAAAATGTAATTTCATGCCTTTTTTTTTGCCGTTTAAACTTTCTAAAAATCGATCTGGATTCAATCAGGATGTGCCAGAAAACCCCACCATAACTAAGTGTGGTTATTTGGGTATAGTTTCTGTATTACTGGCCGTACCACGACCACTATCTGTATACTTCTGTACCGAGCAGGAGATGTGGAATACCCATGTGAGTGCACGGCCATCCATTTTACAGTCCAGTCTTTGTTGCCATTAGCCAGGTTGTTTAATACATTACCAACACAGCTGTAACATGAATACATAATGCAACATCTGCATTTCAGTGTGGTGGGCCGCAAAGAGTCAATTTGAATGTATTCGCGAGGACGATTAACAAGCAGGTCACAAAGTGCACAAAGAGCCCTCAGCACCAGGCCAAAGTGGTGCATAAACTGTCATGGCAGCACATTCACTTAAACAGAGTAGTTTTTTTTGCATATCTTGTAATAACTTGTGTCATTTTGGTAATTTACTTCATAATTCTTTAAAATATATTAAAAAAAAGATTCCACATGTAAGAAAAGCTGCACATTTTGAATGTAATTCTGCATTCATGTGAAGGAGAGACGGATATTATCCCCATGTGGTCCTGAACTCAAGGAAATGGCATGCCGAGGAAATATGACGACGATGTGACTCATGATGTAGACGAGTCTCTCATTTCTTGGGGGGGGAATGGAATGCTTTCAACATGAACATTAAATATAACACCTATATTGCTGTGTAATATTGTATAAAGGCGCCGACCGTCCATTTATATGCTTAAAACAATCCATTAATGTTCCACTTTCTTTGTGTTTCAGAGCTCCTCGGGTCGGCAAAGAAAGTGAATGTCAACTTCCAGGACACAGACGGGTGAGTCGCCTCTCCCACTCATTCACACGCAGAAAAAGCTGCATTGTCACCACGGTTTTGCCGGCGTCTCTATCGCATTAAAAACGGAAGGATTAGCCCAGATACCACCCGAGTTCATGGCGTGTTCATGTTCATGTGTGAACTAGAGGGAGCATTAATGCCATCAGAAGCCGTGCATGTGTGTATGTGTGCATGTGTGCATGTGTGCATGTGTGCATGTGTGCATGTGTGGCTACGGGCCGGTTGTTGAGCGCTTATAATCGTGAGTTACTGCTTCAAACCGACAACGCGTCAAATGGAGGCACGTCCTCGCAATCTGGTTTTGTTGGCCTGATGGTTTAAGACCCTGCAGACAAAATCATCCACTAATTCCAGAAGAATCATTTCTTAGAATGTAGTCGACCGCGGACGACACTCAATGGATGACGTGCTGCTGCGGATGTCCACAGGATGCTGCTGCATGGGGCTGCTGGGTATCGGTACTCAATACCTTTCTGTTTGAATGTATAAATGTGGTAACTCTTTTCACTGTTTTTGCACTGAAGCAAATTCCTAATAACTGTGTTGACATGGCAACAAAGTTAATCTATCGAACCAATCTTAAGGTATCAGCCGAACTTTCATGCAGCTGCAAGTATTAGCGAAACTTCTCCAGTCAAAAAGAAAGGGAAGAGGAATATTTGTCTAGTTTTACCTTCAAGCGTTCTTCAATTTAATACGATGTGCGTTGGTCGCAGGCGGCAAAGCCAACGCTGAAGGGCCTTCAACCAGAATTCTCTCTAATCAGAGGGCGACTCCTTAAAAAGAAGTCTATATAAATGACTCTACTTCTCTCTTGATGTATTCCCTCAGTAAACATTGTAAACATGAGTTTATGTCTCAATCTCTAGTTTCAAGTCTTCTTCAATACAGCATGATGTTCATTTAGTACATTATGGTCATTTAGAGTCAAACAGACCATAAAGCAGGGGACGCTTTAGGGCGGGGCTACAAGGTGATTGACAGGTCTCTTCCATAGCGTCTCGATCACGGCGCCACATCACCGCAGTCCAGACACGATCACTTCCGTTCACTGGTTGCAGAAAACCCAAGATGGCCGTCAGTCAAATTGCCAAACTCAAGGCTTCACAACATCAGTCCACAAACCAACGGCTGACTACGTCCACTTCTCATATACAGTCCATGATCGGCCCACTGCCACAGCAGCTACAACCCACACAGTCTGTGGTGGGTTGCTTCCAGTCACATGTTGGGCATCGAATAAAGTACAAAAAGGTATCAAAGGAATGTTATGGTTTCACTTCCAGGGTCCTGGTGTCGGTACTGGCGTTGCACGTTTTTAAACGATACCCAGCCCTACTGCTGCGTCGTCTTCTAGTTGCACCTGTTGGGGCGACTGGGGCTCAGTGATAGAGAGGGTCGTCCTTTAATCAGAGGATCGGCGGTTCGATCCCCGGCTCTGTCAGTCTGTGTCCTTAGCAAGAAACTAAACCCCAAATTGCTCCTGTAAGCTGTGTGTAATGGAAATTTAATTAACCTTATCAATCTCCTTTAGAGAAAACAAATGCGATGTGAAACACTTAAATGTCTTTAAGCATTTATTAAACAGAAACTTGTAATAATTCAATTGAATGGGCAGAGCTCGTCACCACAGATGGCTCGGAGGTCTGACCAGGAAAAATAGTTCAACATGAGTTTTATACATCAACAATTATTATTGAAATGTTTGCCCCTTTACCCCCTCCCCCCCCCTGCTCCTCCTCGCAGTGTCCTCCTTCCCTCCAGACAAGCCTCATGCTGTCTGGAGGATGTTGTTTGGCTGCGGCCCTGAGAGCAAGAGTGAGAGCACAGAAAGAAAACAAAGGAAAAGAACAAAAACAATACCGAAATCAACCTGTTATTGCTTCACACGGATGGCGCCGATGAGACTGGGTCAAGATGAACTGAACTCTCCTCTCAGAGTTCAGCTACACATTTAAGAATAAAGCACTTATGATAAATTTCCACCACACTGAGCATTTGCCATTTACCACCGCCGTGCCCGTTTCGATCAAATAGTTCCAGGACAATGGAACCAGAGGAACCAAAACCAGGAACTAAACGTTCCTGTTTGCGTTATGGTAGAACCATGCAAATAAGTCTTATAATGGATCGAAAGAAGACGACAACTGTGTTAAAAATGTGATTTTCTTCCACAATGATACAGAGTAATCGCCTATTTCTTTTGCATGTTGTCCCATGTTTAAAAAAACCTGCATATTCGCACTAAAGTTGATTGGAAAAAGGGTGTAAGTGACGATGAGCGTCCTGCAGCAGTCGGTTCTACAGCAGCCACATTTCCAGTAAAGTTTATTGTTGCTTTGCCGGCGCTGTTTTCATTTTACGAGCTTGTTTGTGATGGATGCTGCAACGGATGCTGTGCAGCTGGAAACAGATGCTTTGTGGTGGCGCTTTCCTCGTTTTAATTACTGCGCACAACAGACTATCTTGTCTGTAATTTAGATCTGTATATCCTGAATAATGCATATCAGTTGAAGGACAATTCCTTCAGCTGCTTTCCATATTGTGGAAGGGGATGTGACATAAGCAAACAAAAGAGGGAAAACATTTTTTCAAAGAAGACCGACAGAAGAAATGTTTCTGGGACATTGAAGCGGTTTCAGATGCTTGACTTTTTTCCGTTCACTCTGCACTCATAGTATGTGTTCATCCGTGATACATGAAAAAATGCTGATTTCCTGCGTCCATGAGTTACGACAGCTTCAGTGTGAGAGTAATTTAAATGGAGCTGAAAGACTGCTGAATGAAGTGGTTTCTGTAAAGATCAAAAGTAATCCTCTCAGTGCTGCTCTGCCGCTGCAACAGTGTAATCTAATTAGCCTGTTTACTGTTATTGCCTTTGCCCATGATTTCCTCCCTCAGCATTAAATGCTCCTTACTGGCTCATGCCAACATGGCTATGTATGGGTAAGTCGTAAATAAAGTGTATGATAGGGATACATGGATCAAGTTGAATTTTTTTTTATAACGAGCAGTCATGGCTAATGAGTCTGCACACGCGGAGTCATTTTAGTTTAATTTACTCTTCTTGGAAATCGCTTGGAGACTTGTAATGAGCTCGCTGTGTTGAAAAAAAGCCTCTAAATTGGAATCTTTAACCACAGAATTTCCTCATCGGCTGTGTGTAGAAAACTGATCGTAGAAAACTGATCGTAGTAAACGTGATCTCAAAGAAGTGCAGTAAGTGGTGGTGGAGGAACATAATCAGGCAGCAAGTGAGAAGGGCCTTAAACTTGCATTCTCTCTGATGTCCATCAGGGGGCGACTCCTCTGGTTGTATAGAAGTCTATAAGAAAATGACTCAAAATGACTTGATTTATTCCCCCAGTAAACATGAGTTTATGTCTCAATCTCTAGTTTCAAGTCTTCTTCAATACAGCATGATGTTCATTTAGTAAATGATGGTCCATTTAGACCATAAAGCAGGGCATGCTTTAGGGCGGGGCCACGGCGTTGTCCGGTCTGGGAGTTGTCCGTTTTTTCATAACTGAACTGCCATTACGCTCTTTTCTAAACCCTCAATAACACATCTTACTACTGGTAATGTTGGCATATATATATATATATATATATATATATATATATATATATATATATAATAATGTACCTCAATAACCTCAATAACACATCTCACTACCGGTAATGTATATATATTGCGACGTCTTACGGCAGTAGTAGCCACACTTTCAAAATTTCTTGCGAAATTTTCTAGTTGTTAAATTTTGTTTGCCTAAAAATGATTCACAAATTGGAAGTTATTCAGCTTTCTGTTGTGCTTCTCTTCACCGGCCTGTGTCACTTCTGCCTGATAAAAACCAAGATGGCGACGGCAAAAAAAACAAAACCAGGATAAAGACGACCAAAAACCAAGATGGCTGACGGCCAAAATGCCGAACTCGTGGCTTCAAAACCGTAGCCCAAAAACCAATAGGTGACGTCACGGGGACCACATTCTCTTCTTGTATACAGTCTATTCACATAATGTATAAACCAAAACCACTTAGTTAGGTTTGGGCTTAAAATAAATATGTAAACTTAGAGAAATACGTAAACACGTCACAATAGATCACTAGCATAACTTCACCAAGCTGTCAAGAGCTACGAGAGACCAGGCAGAAACCAGCAGTGTGGTATCAATCAGCTGGTGTCAAGACATCATTAAAACCCTCGTCAGTGTATTTATGTGGTTGAGATAATTAGAAAACGATGTTGCAGCAAAGTAGTGAGGGTGCTAGGAAGGAAATGAAGGTCACATATGCTAATGCAGTAGTGTGTCTCACAAGAGACGGGAGATGTGACAACAACAAAGCACTTAGAGAGAACAGAGGATCTCTTTTCCACCCTGACAAGGAGATCCCCACTGAGACGCGAGAGTGCCTTACAGGAGAGCTCCACCGCCATCGTATACGCACTGAATGCGAGTGTGTTTGTGCAGACGTTAATGATACGAGCGTGCAGGCGGGGAAAGCTGGAACATGTGCAAGAAGAAAGGGACGAAGAAGAGAAGAAGAGAGGGAGAACGCCTCATTACCTCAGCCAGGACATTCTCTTCTGGCGCAGGAAGCAAAATCTGATTGTGCTGTATGTTTATTTATTTATATGTACACTATATACACAAATAGAGACAAATAGCATGCACATGAGACCAGATGTGTGGGCCGTATATAGAAAAGGAGCCACGGCACTAATAATAGCGAATGCGTAGTTTAATTCTAACCAATTGCACTGAAAACCAGAATGTGCCATAGGAAAGAACAACTCCAGAACACTAAACATTTAATCTGTTTAATGTTTAAACATTATCTTTCATTATTTTATACACAAAAGAGGAACGAAAAACCGTGCCAAGCTCTCACCTACAGTCGTTTCTATTACAAAAAGTATTTCTGTACCTGCTCTTTTAAATACAGTGCACGGACTAAGTGCTCACTTAAAACATGATGAGGCAAATGTGAACATAGATGTCAATCTTTTAGTCTAATATTAAGATGAATGGGAGCAGAAATGGCAGAACATAGTTTTTTTATGCCAAGAGAACATTTCACTAAATTTAGTCGACACTTTGTGTTTAAACCCGGGTGAGCAATGTTCATGGAGCGTAGCGCTGAGGTAATGCATCTATTTGTGTCAGATTAATAACTGTAAAATGGCGTTGGTATAACAAGGCAAACATTGTTATTGTCACCATTGTTAAAGCAGAAGCAGTTAAAAACGTCTTCTAGACGAATTAAAACATTTAAATTGCATACAGAAACATTCCCATGTATCTCCAACCCATTTCAAATGTTTTTATTGTAATCAGTTTATTTGATACAAATCTGCTGCTGATGAACTGAAAACCTGTGAAATCCCAAAGCCCCAAAATAAACCGATTGTGCTGAGATTTAATCGCAATAAACGAACAAAAGGGATGCTGAAATAACTTCATAACGATGGCTATTTGTGAAACGCCTGAATTCATGTTTTGTTATTTATCTCCGCAAGACGACAAGCAAACAACTTTTAAAATGCTTGTTTTCTCAATGGAGCTCGGATTGATCGGTGCAAGGCTATGCTAACATTGTAGCAGCTCCACCAAACTATTAATATATGTTTTCATTGTGTGTACAATATGGTTTGTACACAAACATGTATGCACATAGTTTCATCCGGTCTCTACTAATATCGGGTATCGTAGAGCTCTGGCTGCCCGCATACGGCTACAATAGTTTCTGATGAAACAACGGCAGGATGTCCGTGATGTCAGGAGGAGAATCTCAACGCTGATAAGCTTTCACGACACGCCGTCGTGCACATTTTCTCGCCCATGTTGAAAAATGTCAACTCAAATGAGGCAAATTCCGCCTATTTGCATTATTCGCATCATTCACATACATTGACTTTGTATGGAATATACTCGCGCAAAAATCTTTCGCCGCTAACCCATCAAGTCATGAACACAAGAGAGAGCTTAACCTTCTAGCCTAAAATTATACCGACCAATCAGGAATCACCTTTGACCCTCCCAAAAACATTGTGCAAAACCTTTCAGAAACAGCAGCGTGTTATCGAAACACGGATAATTGATGTTGTTGGTTGGTTTCTAAGCTGAGCGATTATTTGCCTTTAGTAGCTAAAGAGGAACTAATGAGACATGAACACACACACACACACACACACACACACACACACACACACACACACACACACACACACACACGCACGCAACCACACACAGGCGTTCCAAAAAGAAAGACTGTCTCCAAGGTATACATTATGATGAGATGCCATTTAACAAGTGAGTCATCTTCACACGGCGCCTACGACAATAGTTGGTGGACAATGGAACACTTGACTGGAATAGATTGTCGCCTGAATGCACACTCTGCGTTAACACACCTCCGAGCTTTGTCCCACTGACGTCATGTTGGAAAAGACGCAGCCAGAGATACCGTGTCCCAACAGAAAGATGATCTGGAATCTGGATAAAACCTGGACACACACACACACACACTGATGATCATCGCTGTTCAAGGGGGCAACAAAACGGCATGAAAAGATTGTGCTGAAGCTCGTCACGTACATGTAAACATCTATATGAAGATACAGACGGGGTGAGAGGAAGGGAGGAGAGAGACGTGCAGACAAACAGCCGGAGGCGGCCGCTGAGAGGAGCTGAAAAAGCAAAGAGTTTGGTTCATGAAATGGAGACGTGTGGTTCAGAGCGTCTTCCGTCCCTCGTGGATACAAACCGAGGCGTGACCTCACACCCCTCCCGCGAGCATGCGAGTGTGATCGGTGTCATCATCGCGACACACTTCTTTTTGATACACTTTGACCTTGGCGTCTTTGCATCGTATTTGTAGTCGGGTGTATGCACAGCTAGCTCCTCGTGTCTTAAAGGAACAGTTCCTTTTAAGTTTGTTTATTTAGAATTAGCTGTGTGTTTTCTGG
Source organism: Myoxocephalus aenaeus (assembly GCA_038501785.1). Classification (NCBI taxonomy): domain Eukaryota; kingdom Metazoa; phylum Chordata; class Actinopteri; order Perciformes; family Cottidae; genus Myoxocephalus; species Myoxocephalus aenaeus. Next base: position 396,553 of record JBAMJR010000348.1, read on the forward strand.
AAGACTGGATCCATCCCTAGAAAGGACTTGTGGTGGTGTTATGTGTCGCACTATTTAAAAGACCTCAGACCTAGCTACTTGTGTCTTAAAGGAATATTACCTTCAGCTTGTTTATTTACAATTTGCTGTGTATGTTTACTGTTTATTTAAACGCTTGCTCTTGTTTTTTTATTTTTATTATTTGATACATATTTGAAATAGTAAATCTACTGTAATAGTTCAGCAGTCTGTATGGTAAATATGAAGCTACCACCAGCAGCAGGTTAGCTTAGCTTAGCACAAAGACTGGAAACATCTTTACAAATAACTTTTGGTGGGTTAAGAAGACTAAGAAGATAGAAGATGGTAATTAGTGAGCTTTCAAGGTTCTTTTAGAAGGGTCAGTCCCGTCGTTTCCAGTCTCTGTGCTAAGCTAAGCTAAGCTAACCAGCTGCTGCAATTACTTGAAAAAATGCAAAAAGGAGAGTGGTATCAATCTTCTCTAACTCTCAGCAAGAAAGCAAAAGGCTTCCAGTCAGTTTCCCGGTTTGCAGGAACCCAGTTTTGCTGAGTTCTGTCACAACAAACCTCACCGTTTATTATGAGCTGATAATAATAGAAAACATACACACATAGGTACAGTGAGCTACCGCTGATAATTGAATGTGTCCGATACATTATCACTCTGCGAGGTTAACGAGCTGCCGCTAGAAACTAAAGGACCCGAGCTGTGGATATGTATTTACTCACAGATCATCATACGCATTAATACATGTGGTTGTGCGGGTCATGAAACGCTCATCTGCTGTCACCAGTGTTGAGACTAATCTCTCTAATGGCAGAAGGATGATGGATTCATGGAGAGTAAACGAGAGGAGGAGAGATGGAAGGAGGCCTAATGGAAGAGGAAGTACGGGAAGATGAAGAGGACGAAGCTGCGAGGGGGGAGTGCTTGATGGCTGAAGAGGGAGGAGAGAGAGAGAGAGAGCTGGAGGAAGATGGACGGAAGAAGAGGAGAGAAAGGGCGTATAAATATTGCAGCGTAGGTTTTACTACTTGGCAAAAGCGAGGGCTTCCCTCCTCTATACGCTGACACTCTGCGGGGCCGCTTCACTCAGCGCAGCGCTGTGTAACGCTATCCCTGTTTAACCCTGGGAGGGAGGAGGGGAAGGAGGCACGGCATTCACTGAGATGCTGAAGTGGGTGATGACACATGCGCAGTGAGGCTCTGCCTCTGTTGTTTTAGGACGGCTCAACGTGCCTCTGTTACGCTTTAGAACTGTCAGAAGATAGCATCTTCTCTCATTATTTCATTCAGAGGTTTGATCACAATCATGTCCATGGGAAAGGGTGGATCATTGTGATTTTATTACTATATATTCTTATTAGTAGTAGGCCTAGTAGTAAATAATAGGTATATAATAGGGAGAGGAGTTAGCGGATGAATAGAAAAGAGGAGAGAAAGAAGTGGATGTAGTCATTGTGACGTCACCCGTTGCGGTTTTGAAGCCTTGAGTTACGGATTAGGGGCGAGGGACCTGGGCTTTTTTGCAATCTACGACAAATTTGGAGTGCAGAGTGACGCCGTACACGTCTCTGGTAGCGGCAGCAACCTGTCAATCACAGTAGCCCCGCCATAAAGCAAACTTTGCTTTATGGTCTTTTTTTGCCTTTTTTTGGACCATAATATACTAGATAAACATCAAAGGGGTAAGGAGGGTAATTTTCTCACAGACTTCCATACAGCCTGACTTCTTTTTGCAGCCAGAGGAGTCGCCTCCTGATGGCCAGTCGAGTCGAGAGAACGCAAGTTGGCTTCACTGAGATAAGACTCGAAACTTAGAAAAGGAGCAGAGAAGAAGTGCAGGCCGAGGAGAGGAGGAGAGGAGGAGAGGAGGGGAGGATGTGTAGTGAATAAACTAGAGCAGGTCACTCTGGAGTGCAGCACTCTTCAGTATGCTGCTCCACACTCACAGGCACACTCACACTCAAAGCAAGTGTGACTCCTATATTCAGCCCTGTGTGCCAATAACCGCCTTTCTCACAAAATAATCCACACATGGAGATTCAGTAGAAGCTTTGACACTCCACTCTTGCCAATGGTAAAGCTGGCGCCGTCTCTCTGGTTACATAACAGTCAGTGGCCAATTCGGTGTCAAATCAAAAAGAGCACGAATTGGAAACTAGTAATATATGCATCCACCCCCTTCATTTGATGATATTCAAGTTGATTGTTCACTTAGTTTTTTTAAAACCAATGTATCCTTGATTTCAGACGGAGTCATATACAAGAGTGCTTAATGAGGACTGTTGCTAGTGTAGCAAGCTAATTAATATTAGCTGCACAGCTGTTCACTTGTGTGGCAAAAGTAAACTAGGCCGGGCTTTTCAAATGGATAGTAGGACATAGTTGCTAAGCTTACCTACGCTCTGATATAGAAGCATCCACAAGCAAGCCAGTTAGCTTAGCTTAGCATAAAGACTGGAAATGGGGCCAAACGGCTATCCTGGGGGTGTAGATGAATACTGGACCCCAGAAGATAAAATAAAGTCAATGTGTTCAGTGTAGATGTGTCCACAGTCCCGTTGACAACATCTGCACATGCAATTCCTGCAAGAATGATGTAGCCTACATAGTGCCTCACCTTAACTATTCAAGGTCAATGCTTAGCCATAGCTATTCAAGGTTGGTGCTCTCAACCTTAACTGTTCAAGGTCAATGCCTAGCATAGCTATTCAAGGTCAAAGCCTAACTTTAATCATTTGAGTACAATGTCTACCTTTAACCATTTGAGGTCAATGCTTAACTTTAACTAATTTAGGTCAATGCTTAGCAAATTGTGGTGTACCATCTGGAAACATCTGACTGCCTCAAATGGCACTAACAGCCCAGATTATTGAACGTTTGACTCCTGATGTGCACTAAACGGCCACATTAGTTGTGGGTCATCCCTCCAAGGTCAGAACCCTCATAAAGCCGTCTGTGACTGAGTTTGACTGCAAATCAGCAAATCTCCCGAGAGGAGAAGAGACAGGAGGAAGGAGACACATGTCGCTGTTGATACGAGTCAGATAGAAGGCGTGTGTTAGGAACACACAGAAAGGGGTTTTGTGTGTGTGTTTATGGGCATTTGTTGCCTGTCAGTGGCCTCAGGTTATGTGATGCTTTCTGCTCCTTATACTCTCTACTCAAGGCTGACATGTCCATCTTATCTACTCAACACACTGCCTCTGGCCTCACACACACACACACACACACACACACACACACACACACACACACACACACACACACACACACACACACACACACACACACACACACACACACACACACTGTATCCCTTACATAATATATAACATTCCTCTTGTGTATTTTTTTTCATCTCCCACCATCCCATCTCTCCCTTAGGTCCTAATCCTCTGCTATTAAATGCTAAGCTTTGCCATTATAACTGACCTTTGTGTGTGTGTGTGTGTGTGTGTGTGTGTGTGTGTGTGTGTGTGTGTGTGTGTGTGTGTGTGTGTGTGTGTGTGTGTTATAGGTTTTCTCCGCTGCATCATGCGTCGCTCAATGGGAACCTGGAGCTCATCACTCTGCTGCTGGAGTCACAGGCTGCTGTCGACATCAGAGACCAGAAAGGTGAGCTCACACACACACACACACACACACACACACACACACACACACACACACACACACACACACACACACACACACACACACATGCAACCAAAAAAAGGTTTGCACATCCATGAAATACTTGTGCCTCTGCGCGTGCAGGTATGCGGCCGCTGCACTACGCAGCCTGGCAGGGGAAGGCGGAGCCTATGAAGATGCTGCTCAAGTCCGGCTCGTCCGTCAACGGCCAATCGGACGAGGGACAGATTCCCCTCCACCTGGCAGCGCAGCACGGCCACTACGACGTGGTGAGTGACGGCGATTCATCCGCAAACAGAGCGGAGAGTGGAGGACTGAGCCCCCCGTCACGTGTACTAATTCATCCATTCAGCCATCATAATTCATATGCAACTCGGCATCCTTTAGTTCTGAAAGAGCAGAACGGGGCTGAGGTGAAAGGGATGCATTGTTGTTAGCGGTTGTTGGCACCTTTGAAGTGATATAACAGTGGATACAATGACTCCATTTGACTAGTTTACCCAGCTCTGTTTTTAAGCTTCTTTTAGGTAATTGTTTTGGTTTTCTGGTCCATAATTTGACTGTTTTTGGTTCACTCTCACTGCTCTATGGGCGTCATGAAACTACCATGAAAATAATATTTATTGAGAAATTTTAAACCATCTTTCAAACAACAATATTTAAATGACTCCTACCAAATACTCTTTTATTTATTTATTTCCACCCTTAAAATTACTTTTTTTTTTATTAAATAAATGTTATATTCTGTATTCTAAATGTTGGGCGGACATTTGTTTTTCCAGTCTGAGATATGTAATTTATTAGCAGCAATATTTGATGTATTTGATCTCATAACCAAACATCAGGAAATGGCTCAATCTGGTGGAAAATAGTAAAAACTAGGATTTAGATAAAAAGCCTCATGCTGTAATGGCCAGAAGGGTCAAAATCTGTGGTTTTAATGGACTTCAATGGGGACATTATTATTATTATTATTTATTGCTAAGGGTCTGAGTGTATTTGTCTTGGCGACAAAGTTTATTATAGACTTATTATAGGAGCTGAGGTTGAACCTCTAAACTATATAAAATTCCAAACTTGCACCCGTGCCAAAAGATTATGCAAAAATCCATTAACACAACCAAAGATACTCATGAAATGAAATGTCAATATGCCAAAAAATGTCCCTAGAGATACATAAGGGGTATTTAAAAGTGCTGATATGTCAGTGTTTACAGCATGTTTCTGCTGACCCCAAGTGGCCAAATTATTGTTTCACAAAACCTGATGATCAGACAGAATTTACCTTTTTTTTTTCTCCACTTCTCTTCACCGTTCCACCATTTCGTCGCTAGGTAGTTTACGCAATGTATCTAGGTATCTGCCGAGCCACGTAGGAGGATGACGCCTCCGTCATCAGAGTAATAGCTTTGCCGGCTGTGATAAGTCTGCTGTGAAAAGGCCCTGTTCGAATTGCTGAACAAAAAAGCGAGATGTGGGAGCTGCAGCTGATTCATCTGGACTCAGGCTTTCCTTTCCCATGTCTCACTTCTGTCTGGTTCGGATCCAGTGAGAGCAACAGTCGCTGTCGTATACATTGAGCTGCAGGCGTTCAAGAAAATTCCACCTCTGAGGCTTTTTCCAGCTCAGAAAAACAACTAAAAACAATCTGGGTGAAGCACTGCAGTGCTGCTGCAGGCCTGCCAAAGCAGCAACGATGAAATATAGCGTACACTCACATGCCAGGAGGGCTCAGCATCCACAGGCTCAATAAGCGAAGAACCATCCCTTCTATTTGATTAAATAAGCATGATTTATAAAGGGTAACCACCCGGCGCGGAGGCTCTCCATCCACAGCTGCTCCCAGTGTGCAAGGGCAAATGAATAAAGAATAAAAATATATTAAAAAACTGAACCGGCCCACAGATTATAGCGTGAATCATTTAACATCCGGCAAAGGCACAGAGACGATTTGACGTTTGCTTTAACAACAAGTAAGGCGAGACGGCGTTTTTGTCTGAGACGAGGGGATCTAATTCAACGAGCTCTCCGGATTTGTTCCATTTTGAAGGTGCATTAGAAAGCACAATGAGCTAATTCCTCTGGTGAGAATTTATCCCTCTAAGTCACTTTAACCAAGCTTTTCCTTTCACTGATGTCACAGTGCTCCTCTGAGGCCGTTTGCTACAGGGAGGGATTCTCCTCAACGCAACCAGGGGCCAAAACTGGCAAAAGTCATCTTCTTGCATTAGATGTACAGTCAGCTTCTCCCAGTAAACAGCTCGCTGCTTATGCGTCCGTGAGTGAGTGAATGTGCACCTCTGTGTCCGTCCGTCTCTCTCTGGGCGCAGAGTGGCGACGCTAGTCCAGCGAACCCGTTAAGAGTAGTGAGTGAGGACAGCAGGCCGTCAGCGGCAGTGGAAAACAATAAAATGGTGAAAAGGCTGTTTTGGGAAAGTATGAGTCACCTCACAAACAGGAGAGGTCCTTGATATGGGTGCGTATAACTGGATGCAAAAACATACTACGCGGTTTGCTGCAGCAGAATGCGAGAATGGCCGTGGACGGACTCACTCACTCACTCAAGGAGTCACGCACGAGAGTGACAGATCGCATAATCCCCTGGCGGAGGCAGTGGGAAAATGTCCAGGAAAATATTATTTAGTTGCCGCAAATAATTTTCCATTGCCTGCAATATAGTAACTAAATACTCTTCCGGGCCAGCAGGTAGCGCAATAATGACATATCATATATAATGTATTATAATGTAATGCTACAATGTGACATTTTGTAACTTTTTTGGTTGTTTGTGTCCCGCGGGATTTTTTTATTGTAGAAAATGTAGAAAACACTGGTCTAGATTGACAACGCACACTTATATAGTTTCCTAATTTATGTTGTAAATATGTTGTTATATGTTGTTTATATGTTGTTTATATGCTATATGTTGTTTATATGTTGTCTATTTTTTACTTTTTTTTTGCACTATTCACTTTATGTCAGACAGAAGAGAAATACAATTTCAGGTCTTCTGTATGTTTGCACAAATGGAAAAAGTGACTTTGACTTTGACAAAATAGCACTACAGGTAAGGTTGATTTTGGGGTGAACTGCCTCCTTTTAAGAAGCTGGTGGAACGGAGGCTAGCCAGGATGTGATGTCACGGCTTTGTCTCCTAACCGCTCTGCCGGGACGTCGTCCCCGAGCTACGATTGGACGATTGACATTCGGGTTACGATTGATTGGCGGCTCAAAAAAGCTTGTAGGCGTTCACGTGAATCGCGTCTCTTATGTGTCAATGTGTGTTTCCTGAATCTTGTGTCTTATGTGTGTTTCCTGAATAGTGTCTCCTATGTGTGTTTCCTGAATAGTGTGTCTCCTATGTGTGTTTCCTGAATAGTGTCTCCTATGTGTGTTTCCTGAATAGTGTGTCTCCTATGTGTGTTTCCTGAATAGTGTCTCCTATGTGTGTTTCCTGAATAGTGTGTCTCCTATGTGTGTTTCCTGAATAGTGTCTCCTATGTGTGTTTCCTGAATAGTGTGTCTCCTATGTGTGTTTCCTGTCTGCAGTCGGAGATGCTGCTGCAGCACCAGTCCAACCCGTGCATTGTTGACAACGCGGGGAAGACGCCTCTGGACCTGGCCTGCGAGTTCGGCAGAGTCGGGGTAAGAACCCACGGTGTTAAGGCGTCGGTCGAAAGACGGCGGCACCCCTAAGACCATCGGCAGAAGCGCTGATCAAGTGTGTTGCTTGTTTGTTTGTGTGCGTTTGTGTGTAGGTGGTCCAGTTGTTGCTGTCCAGCAACATGTGTGCTGCCTTGCTGGAGCCCAAGAAAGGAGACACCACCGACCCCAACGGGACGTCTCCGCTCCACCTGGCCGCCAAGAACGGACACATAGACATCATCAGGTACACACACACACACACACACACACACACACACACATGAATGAATCACCGGTTTAAATGTCCTCCTGAGCTTGCTGAGTAAACAGATACATAACACAACAGGGGAACAATACGATTTAATTAAGTGAAGGTCACATACTCAGTCACATGCTCTTAAACTCATTTTTTTGAGACTTTACGCGCTGCAGATTTGCAGATGGCACTCTGCCGTTATTATCCCATCTTTGTTTACCGGTTCGCGAAAGAGCAACTGAGGGAAGATAAGATGGAGAGAGAGAAAAAATAAAGCCTGTCACAGCTGATAGAGCAGAGCGGGCCTCACTTGATGTGACGCTGATAAATGATGCTCATTAGGCATGGCCGGCAGTCTGCGGAAGACACACACACACACACACACACACACATACACACACACCAAGTCTGTAGAAGCTAGAGGAAGATGGAGTGTGTCTTTGACGGCTTCTTTCTGACAGCTGCCTCATGTCATCTGATCTTTTTCAACCTTGAATCTTTTTTTTCTGACCCTGTCATAGAAAGGCTGGGGATGTTCTAGACTTAATGTGGTACTGCGTCATAGAACCGTTATGGTACTGTGTCATAGAACCGTTATGGTACTGCGTCATAGAACCGTTATGGTACTGAGTCATAGAACCGTTATGGTACTGTGTCATAGAACCGTTATGGTACTGTGTCATAGAACCGTTATGGTACTGTGTCATAGAACCGTTATGGTACTGTGTCATAGAACCGTTATGGTACTGCGTCATAGAACCGTTATGGTACTGCGTCATAGAACCGTTATGGTACTGTGTCATAGAACCGTTATGGTACTGTGTCATAGAACCGTTATGGTACTGTGTCATAGAACCGTTATGGTACTGCGTCATAGAACCGTTATGGTACTGTGTCATAGAACCGTTATGGTACTGTGTCATAGAACCGTTATGGTACTGTGTCATAGAACCGTTATGGTACTGCGTCATAGAACCGTTATGGTACTGAGTCATAGAACCGTTATGGTACTGCGTCATAGAACCGTTATGGTACTGCGTCATAGAACCGTTATGGTACTGCGTCATAGAACCGTTATGGTACTGCGCCATAGAACCGTTATGGTACTGAGTCATAGAACCGTTATGGTACTGCGTCATAGAACCGTTATGGTACTGCGTCATAGAACCGTTATGGTACTGCGTCATAGAACCGTTCTACCATTAGGGCCGGACTGATCTGAGATACTTGTCTTCTTTTTCGACAGCTTCGCCAATTTGTGAAAATGGCCACTGGGTCCTTGGTCCCCTGATTTAGATTTTGAGCATGAATCATAAACTATCACTAGGGAGCCTATAGCACGTATTCAAGGATCATTTAGTGACCATTGTTAACACAGGGATGCACAACCAAGCTCAGTCACAGCCCATTTGTGACCAAAACATTTTTTATTTTTGTTATTATCATAATGAGGAATGTAAACAGTGTCAACAACAATCCTCTGGGCAGTTTGCTAAAATGCTACGATGCCCAGCTGTTTTAACTACTGAGGCATTTTAAAAATGTATTACATTCTTTGATCTTCAGGAGGAACAAATTGTCCTGGAGCAGATAATTAACTAACTAGCACGTTGATTTTGGTCATTTTATGAGATTTGTTGCCAATAAGAGAAAAAAAGAGTAATGTCAGAATTCCTCTCTCTCTCCCCCTCCCTCCCTCCCTCTCCCTCCCTCTCCCTCCCTCTCTCTTTCCCCCTCTCTCTCTCTCTCTCTCTCTCTCTCTCCCTCTCTTTCTCCCTCTCTCTCTATCTCCCCTCGCTCTCTCTCGCTCTCCCTCCCTCCCTCTCTCTCCCGCTCTCTCTCTCTCTCCCTCCTCTCCCTCCTCTTCATTCTCTTCCTCCTCTCCCTCTCTATCTCCCCCTCTCTCTTCCCCCTCTCCCTCTCTCTCTCTCCCTCCCTCCCTCTCTCTCTCTCCCTCCCTCTCCCTCTCTCTCATGGACTTCCTCCCTCCTCTTCCTCCCTCCTCTGCCCTCAGACTGTTGATCCAGTCGGGCATCGACATCAACCGTCAGACCAAAGCGGGCACTGCGCTGCACGAGGCCGCCCTGTGTGGGAAGACGGAGGCGGTGAGACTCCTGCTGGAAGTAAGTGGAACTTCAGCGCCCCGGTTCACTGAGAGGACATTATGATGTGAGGACAAAGCCTCCCTCACTATGCAACACATCACAGCTGCGACTGTAACTCATGTAACAAGGGAGGCATCGTCTATGAAATTACAATAAAACATTTTCTTTTTTTCTTTTAATCAAAATAATAAGGCTGCCTGTTTGGCTGTGATGGATATCGCAATGAATATGTTATGACTTTTTTATATGACTACAGTTATGCCTGTGACATGGAGCCCAGTTCATTAAAGGGCTGGGCTTCATTAAAGGCCTTAAATCTTTAAAAAAGATTTAATCAGCAAAGCTTCATAACACTACGAATGCCCAGTCTTGAAACGTTGACGAAATTAGTTTTTTTTCTATTATGTGTGAAGTAAAACTTATTTTACATTACATTTATACTATATTAATTATTTTGTAGCTTATTTTTATTTATTTTAATATATATATATACAATGAGCTACAAAATAAATAAGCTACAAAATAATAAATATAATATAATGTAATATAAAATAAGTTTTACTTCCTTCAGAGAAATATTTTACTCTGCCACGACTGTGACCTCCTGTTGTAAAATATTCATATATAGTTTTCCTTTGGAAGTATTAAATGTATTGAGTGTCCTATTTTACATTGTTATTAGTGCTGAATGCCAGAGAGAGAAGAAGTAAATGCGTTGTGGTGACCTGGAGGTCTCGGGTTAATGAAAGCAGGAGAGGCAGAGTGTTGGTGAGGAAGAGGAGCTGCCTTCGTCTACGAGTCATCCTGTTAGTTTTGTCCTCTCAGTTGAAAGAGAGAGAGGGGCGGTCGAGGTTTGTTTTGTGTTGACGTCATGATGGTAGACCGTCACATCTCTGCTACCGAGAGACAGAGAGCAGAACATGAAACCCTGCACTCTGCTGTCTCGCTCTCCTCTCTCGCTTTCGGTCCGCTTGAAATAAACAAACAAACAAACAGGAAAGAGCTTGAGAGTCAACATGTGAACCAGATCCTCTTCTCTCCTGCAGAGCGGCATCAACGCCGCCGTGAGGAACACGTACAGCCAGACGGCTCTGGACATCGTCTACCAGTTCACCGCTACACAAGCCAGCAGGGAGATCAAGCAACTGCTGAGGGGTAAGGGGGGGAGAGAGAGGGAGGGAGAGAGGGAGGGAGGGGTGGAAGGAGGGAGGGAGGGATGGAGGAGGGATTTCCCAAGGTGTCAAACTATTCCTTTAATTCATTCTTCCCAAACACAGAATATAAAGTACAACATATGTACATCATCTTAGTGGGTACGATTCCTCAATGAGGATTTATATGATGTCATGTTGAAAAGTATCGTTTTGATATTTTGGTTTATCTTCTGATTTAATGCTGCAGTTGTTAACTTTAATAAAAAAATTAAAAGCCTGAAGAAAAACAACCAATCAGAACGCGGCTGTCGATCACTGCTCATAGATTCTGGTCAAAATATGACAAAAAGATTTTTTTTTATAAAAGTTACTAACTGGAGTTTAAAATAGAGAGTTTCCATAACTGCAGCTAATGTATTTCACGAGGTGTCGACACGGCACCTTGTGAATGTAAATGATGTCATATTTACATTTCCTGTAACGAGCCTCTCTCTGTCTCTCAGACGCGTCGGCGGCCCTTCAGGTTCGGGCTCTGAAGGATTACTGCAACAACTACGACCTGACCAGCCTCAACATCAAAGCAGGAGACGTCATCACGGTAACACACACACACACACACACACACACACACACACAATGGCCATTCTCAATGTCGACAATGACAACTTTATGGGCATTTCTGACATCAAAGCTGATAAATTATTTTTGTCGAGCTCTAAAAATAATAATATATCAAAACAGCTGGGGAAACGTTTTGCCAGGATAATTTTTCTTTTGAAAACAGGTGAAAGAATTATATTTTGTAAGGATACTTTTTTTTGCTGATGTAGTATCTTACTCATTTCGGCCACAAGAGGCTGTAGTGAACTCCCCCATGTTGTTAAAGCATTCTGCTTGAAGTCCTATGTAGAGCATGGGGTAAAAATAAGAATAATAATTCAAACTTTTATAGCACTTTTCTAAGGACAAGAGACAGAGACAAATGGAACAAAACAAAAATGGAAAGACAAAGCAAACAAAAAACAAAAAAAGAGAAAATCATTTTTGGTAACAAGTGGTGCACTTTGGCCTCTTGTGGCCAAAAACAGTATTACAACAACAAACACTGAGAACAATAAAATAAATCTGCTTCATTACAAACTCAACTACATAAAATAAACTTATTTCAGACTTAGAAAAGGGACTTTTCCCTCACTTCTTGAGGGTTTGGATAAATAAATCACAGAAAAGCTTGTTGGTTGAAGGTAGTTAGAAACGCTTGCGCCGCGTTCGATGCTTTTTACCAAAACAGGGTTCTTACGGTCATGGAAAACCTGGAAAAGTCATGGTATTTTAGAATGACCTTTAAAAAAGTCCTTTAAAAAAATTAAATCCCAAAAGTTTTGGAAAAGTCATGTAAATGTGTTATATTCATGTGTTCATGACGTTAATTTACGCTGAGTTTGAAATAATTAATATGCTTTTAAAAGAAAGACGCTCAAAATATAAGCAGGCATACATACAGGCATCTATATAAATGTTTATTCTTTTAATCAAACTATTGTCTCATTCATTTGTGTCATTTAAGGTTTACTGTATGCTTTGTATTCTCATTGTTAGTTTAAATACTACATTTACTCACTTTTTCATGTTTACACCGAGATTTCACAACATGTTTGGTCATGGAAATTTGGTTTAAAGTCATGGAAAAGTCATGGAAATCCACTGGTCAGAATGTGTATGAACCCTGTAATGCATAATGCGAGAACTCGTGGTTTCAGCTTCCCTCATTTACTACGCATATGTTAAGCAGAAAAAAAGGCTTCATAAATTGGAGAGTAAATTGCACTCATGAATAGTTATGAGCCTCTATGCAGCCTCTGGGTCCTGGTTACTGTAATTAGGAAGCCGAGCAGAGCCTGAGCTTTCTCCCTCGAGGTCTGAATGAACAATGCGGCTTCGCTGATGTCTGACACAGTTTTGTTTTTGTGTTTGGCACGAAAAAATATTTTGAGCTAAAAAAAAAAGAAAAAATAGTTTCTCTGATGGTTTTCTTTCGGTAACTTTTTGCAATGCTAAAAAATAGTTGAAACTTAATATTGTATTCGTAACCGTGCCTACCTGACAGGTTCTGGAGCAGCACCCCGACGGTCGCTGGAAAGGCTGTATCCATGACAACCGAACAGGAAATGACCGAGTGGGCTACTTCCCTTCCACCATGGTGGAGGTCATCATTAAGCGCACAGGTGTGTTTACTCCTATGTGCGTGTGTGTGTGTGTGTGTGTGTTGGAGTTAATTCAAACAGGGACCAAAGTGCCACATTACACGTATTTGGACGAAACACAGATGAAGAACTTGGCGAAAGATAGAAGGGAAAAAAAAGAGAAGTGAAGCTAAGTGGATGAATGATGTTTTAGCCTCTCCCATGAACCCCTTGAGGAAGGCCCTGAACCTCATTCATCTCAGCACAACACCCCGCTGTCACCCTGGCGCTGCCGAAGATGTAATATTCAGATTAATGTGCGCGAACCATTTTGGCTGATTGGGATTTTTCCCCGTACCACAACTCCGGCTGATTGAAAACACACAGTTTTACAGAGTACGGCCCGTGGAAGTACCTGTTCAGTAATGAGAATACGGACACCAAGATCCTCCACATGGTCCTGGCTGATGACGATGTGTTTCAGTTCTCTCTGCTTACGCTTTTCCTGCTGAATGACAGACGGTCGTTGGGAAGTTTTTTGGGGGAATACACTTGTTGTTGTTGTTTTTTGCCGAATATTATATGAGAAGATTGATACCACTGACTATGAAGCTATGCTGGCAGCAGCCAGTTAGCTTAGCTTAGTTTAGCGTAAAGAATTATATGAGAAGATTGATACCACTGACTATGAAGCTATGCCGGCAGCAGCCAAAGTTAGCTTAGTTTAGCTTAGCGTAAAGACCAGAAACAACTGATTAAAAACCTGTTAGTTAAATCTGCAGATAAACATTAAACATGTATCCAATCAAAATTGACTTTAAATTGTGTAAAAGCATTCTTTCACACTGTCACTAACGCTTATCACGTTAGCCGATAGTATATACTGTATGTTCTGTATTTAGTCGCTCAGGGCCTGGCTAAAGCTACGTCACATTTATATTCGGTTAACATTGACATTCTCAGATGCTAGTTTCATGTAGATGTAGTTATATGTCGATGACTTGAGCATTGTTGTCACATTTTGTAATGTTCACACACTGTAACGGCTGATAACGCGGCCCTGGCTGAGCGGCCATCTTCCAGTTCCCCCTCAAGTAAACGCCGTTAGCTCTGTCATCACTATTGAAGCCGTCGTTAGCTGCTAGCCATCATCTGTAGCCATGTTGAAAGCCATGTGAAGGCCAAATATATGCCTGTAGGGTTAATTAATATCACCTCCAAAGTTTCCACCTGTTTCCGGTGTTTGTGCTAAGCTATGCTAACTGTGGGTTGCATTATATATTCACCGTACGGACGTGAGACGGGCGTTCATCTTCTCATCTAACATGCGGCTAGAAATCTGCTGTGCGTAATTCACAAAATGTCTAAGCATTCCTCCCATATATTGCCCGTCATGTGAACTGACAACGAAGGTGTGTGCTAATCAAGTGAAAGATCTGCCAGGGCTACAGGTGTGGTTTTGCGGTCATCTGTGTTTTCATTACTCAACGAGTGTCCAATCTCCCAAAAAAAGCTATTTTAACCTCCTTTCTCCTTTTTCACTGTGAAGAGCTTTTCTTTCTTTTTTTTAAGCCTCCCTGGTAAGATCCACAGAGCACATTCACACCCATCTCGTTATCCCAAAGTGCCACAAAGAGGCTCAGATGTTTTTTTAACTGTGTATTGGTGTCTGTCTGGAGGTCTGGTATCTCTGTTTGTCCATCCGTCCGTCTCCCTGTCGTTGGCTTGTTATGTCCGATTTGTCTCAGTCTGTATGTCCGTCTCCTTGTTGCCGTCTGCCTCATCCCGCCGAGATCACAGAGGTCTCCCTTTCACACCGCCTCTCCTCTCTCATGTAGACCTTCATTCTTTGATCACTCGGTAATTACTGCATAAATCCATTTACCTCTGGACCTCTAGAAGTCAAGGGAAATGCTGCTGTGGCTGCATCTGTCCAACGCTTCAGTGCGTTATGTAGCAGCTGTGGTTACAGTACAAAAACATCTGGAGCACACACACACACACACACACACACACACACACACACACACACACACACACATACACACACACACACACACACACACACACACTCTGGAATACAGCAGCTGTTTTAGCAAGAGGTTTAATTTACTCAACTTTCATTTTCCCCCCATCAATTCACCCCAGTCAGAGCCTTTACCTCTCATTCGTCCTTTTTACGCCAACAGGGATGTTAAGTCAGACTTTATTTTCTTCACACTACATCAACTAGATAGATATATGAACAAGTCGATTTACTAAGCTGACCTTATAGCTTTACTTAAGCACATCAGCTACAACAGCTACTCGGTAAAGTCAGGGACCATCCCAAGCGGTGACGATGGGCTGTTGGAATGTAGCAGTTAGCTCGTGAGTTAGCTATCCGGGCCACGTCCTAATCGCAAATACATAGTTTGTGTTGGAGAATTCAGGATATTATCACGCTTTGTCTGATTCTCAAAGTGCAGAACTGACGAGGACATTCGCTGATATTGTTGGCAAAGAAATAGTGGACTGCAAACAAAGTAGAAATGTGCAATGTCATGAGTCACTTTTGAACGCACTAAGCCTACAAAGGACGACCGACGCGTGCAGAAAGTCTAACACACCTTCACGCCGCTGTCCGTGTTGCTGAAGTCGCAGACGGATTTGTAATTGCCACTTTTTCTCTGAGTCTCGTCAGTTTTCGGCTCAGCTTTATATTCTATTTCAAGTCATTCGGCTAATTTAGCGCCACATCCTCTCGGTAAGCTAACGAAGCATTTCCAAGTCACAATGCTAGCATATTGATGTGAATCTGTCACATTTGTGCGCCGAATTAAACAGCCTATTTGGGGACGAGTTCTACAACCACCAGCTGGTAAACACTGCTGGATGTGGATCCTGCTCCGTGTGTTCGTATTATGCTCGTAAGGACTTAGGACTGAGCAACATTATGTAGAGAGTAAAGAGATGTTAGCGCTCCTCATCTCCTCTGTTTCATCCATCCCTTCTCCTCCCACCTCTCCACACGTTTCATTTCAACATCTGTCTGTCCGCTCCTTCTCTTCGTCCTCCCGCCTTTAACATCAGTCGTTTGTTTGATTTAGTAACTTCAGCCATTGTTTTTAATTTTTCTTTTCTCCCCTCCCCTTCTTTCTTACGTGTAATTCTCTGTTCTCTGTCGTTTGTGTGGCGGTGGTTCACTGTTGGTTGATTGTGCGTGTGTGTGCGTGTGTGTGTGTGTGCGTGTGTGTGTGTCGGTGTGACGTCACGGTGGGTGTTATCTAGGTTTGGCCAGCACAGTCATTTGCACCCAACAGTTTCAAAAGATACCGCTGGTTCCTCCGGCGACGGTTGCCCCTGCCGACGCGGTAGTCAACGGCAACGACACCACGTTCCATCAGATCCATATCCTGCCTCCACCGCCTCCTCCTCCACCACATTCCCATCAGCCACTGCTTCCACTTTTCACTTCCTTTGGCTATAGCAAGTCGCCCGCGACAACCCCACTGGGAGACACACCCACTGCCCCAGGTACACGCCCCCTTTTTCATTATTTGTATAATTATTATGATTATTATTATTATTATTATTAAAGCTTCAAGGGATGCTTTCATCTGACTGTACTAAAAAAACGCCATGTCTGATTGGTCATGTAAGATTCCTTATTGATGTTTGCAATGTTGTTTTAAGAAGGCATCCATTGAAGTTTTCTGTTATGGATCATTATTTATGTAATTTATGTGTTGCTCATACTATATAACTTTTTACTTTTTCTGTTGTTGCTGTTGTCATCTCCATTACTGAGAGCCAGCTGTTAGCCAGGAGGCTAATGTGTTTAAGCCGCTTGCTATTGTAGAAATAAGAGCTTTACTCTTGTGTATGAAAGATGAGAAGGATCTCTTGCTCATGGCTTAGAATATGTTGATTAAGCACCAGACCAGTGTGAATCCTGAAGGGTTTCATGAAACCAACCCCCATTTTTGATAATATTTATGGTCTGTAACTACCGCTCTACGTAGTGGATGTCTTTCTTAGTGGTGGAGTCTGGATCCGCCCCTCAGAAGTGGGTTTGATCGCTTCTCTGGCCTTTCTGTTGTATTACTTTCCTTTTTGGGGGAGAAAACAGAGTAAAGCTAATACACTAGTGTGGTTTCTTAAACCAACCCCACACGAGACAACCTAGTGAATGAATCCGCTAGAGGAGAAGAACAGCTGTCAGGTTTTACCACAGTGTTCAGTCTGTGCTTCACTTAAATGTTGTTTCTTTCTTTTAGTTTTTATAGTTCTATTTTTTTCTCCCTTCCTTCCTCTTCGTTCGTTCCCCATGTACCACCACTGTCCCAGCCACTCAGACAACTTAAACACACACACACAGACACACACACACATCAACACAACAACCCTCTCCTGACCAGACAAGTGTGTTTTTGTTTGTTTTTTTGTTCTGTCCTGCCTCGTCCCGTCTGACCATTCTAACACCACTTTTACCCACCTTGCACTTCTACCCTCAATGTGTCCGTGTGAGAGTGTGTGAGTGTGTGTGTGTGAGCATGTGTGTGTTTGTGTGTGTGTTGGTGAAGGCTTCGGACGAGGGAACAAGTCTAGAGCTGTTCTAAATATGCTCAAACAGTTCAGTTTATTAATTTTAAACCATACCAATTCAAATTGTTATGACTTTGGGTAAAAAAGAAATATACATTTATTTTCTGGAAAGGGTCGGTGTTGTTTGTCAGGGAGGTTTATAGTTAGAGACGTCGAAACAAAAAGCTTTTCCGGGTGATATTTTCTGACTAGCTCAAATATCCAGTAAAATATCGGAGGTGGAATGAACCGAATTCCCTCTCATACAGATTGAGCATAAGGTATGAGACATGAATGGTGATATTATGTCGTACATGCAAATATGTGCACATTTTAACGTGTAAAATGTCACGTGTTATGTAAGAGAAACCCCAAACGCATTGTTCGAAAATGTCACCCGGGATGTTGTGCAGGTAAGGTGTTCAGTGGCCCGATCCCCAATCTCCACACTCACCGGCTCACGGAGTTCCTTGAGGAGGCCTTGGGATCGGGCCACCGACTGTAAACGCTCGACTCTGTGAATGGGAGCCTTCACTGGACACCATTTTGTTTCCTCCCGGAGAATAAACCCCCATTCAGGCAAATGTATTGTCAATAAGTCCAAGGGAAGAAAAGTAAAATGCCTTTACTTATGAATACAGTACATTTTCCCTCAGCTTTGATCACAAGCTAAGGGTTGAAAACCCAAAAATGTTCTGATCAAGTCAAATGAAAAGCTTTTCAAAGTCTCTGAAAACAGACTTCACACCTGTTTCTCTTGGAGGGATGCAAAATGGCCACAAGAAGGAGCTGCGACATTACATGACAGCAAATGGACCGTTCTCTTTTCAATGTGTGTGTTTCTCCGGAGCACTGTGGGTCACACATGTAAACCATTTATAAACCCTTACCATGATGGTTATAATGGTTTATGACACTCTCCGAATGCACTACAGCAGCCCCATTCTGACCAGGCTTACATATATAATCACACACATATGGCTGCATTATATATGTATATTTATGTGTATGTACATTATGGCATATATGTGTATATACGCAGATATTCCTGTTATGGATTTATTTATGTACGATGGGTATATAAATGTTTTCATATATCTATATATGTATATGCTGTATTTTTTTCTGTGTATGTGTGTGCGTGTGCGAGCGCGTATGTGAGAATGTAAGTGTGGTGTGGAAGTGAAACTTATAAATATCCTTTTAAAAAAAGAAATCTGCCCTTATCCGCCTTTACCCTGCTCTCCTACTGGCCCCTCTGTAAGTTTGGTCTTTTTCGCGAGTAATTTAGGAATTTATTTATTTAATTTACCCACCTGAAAAAACTATTTTTGTCTAAAAATATCACTACATCAGCTGTAAACTGTAGTTAGTGAAGTGAGATGGTTTGCTAAGTATATTTGTAAAATACAAATACTCTATGTAGCATTGTCAGTGTCAGTACTCAACATTTTGGATGATTTTAGCTCTTTTTACCACTATTATGTGACAAAAACCTTGATTAATTATAAATGCTATCAATGCTCTGTAGAATTACTCGCCGATGTCAAATTCAGGTTTAGCTATATTATATGTAAACCTAATGTTAAAACTTCACTCATCAATATTTTTATCTGAACAATGAATCCCATGTGTAATGTATGATGGGTCACTTGTACTTCTACTCAGCTCTACGGAGCTTTTTAGCCACTTTTAGCTAATTGTTTTGGTTTTTACGACCCACAACTTTACCAAATCCCATCAGCAGAGAAATAAAGTTTGTAACTAGCTCGTGAACAAAGCGGAGCGTTTAGCAGCTAAAGAGTTCAATATCTTTCTAATGAGATGGTGGTGACCAAAACAGAGCTAAACGGCAATGCATTATTTTAAGTAGATGCTAATCTAAGTTTCCGCTAACACGTTAGCCGTATTAACTAATAATTTGTCAGTGTTGTATTTTTAACTGCAACTCAAAGTTGTCCAAAAAAAAATTAAACATCAATTGTTGCTGCTTTAAAATGCTAATATTGGATAGCAAAAGGATAGCAATGCTTCCAAGGCCAGTTTAGGGTCGGTTAGCGGCTAACGGTGGTGTTCTGTGTTGAAGGTTGCCGCGGCTCAGAGGCAAGTCCTCACAGCTCTCCCACCGCATCCTGCGGGCCCCATGGAGGCTCCAACGAAGAGATCTGGGTACTGCGCAAGCCCGTGGCAGGTAACTAAGCCGCGCTGCGCTACGCTGAGCCCTCAACCCCCGACTCCTTTAAACTCTGACCGGGGGTCAAACAGTATCTGACGACCGTTCAAAACTAAATTTAAAACGATATTCAAATGTCACCAAGAGCAGAACCAATCCATCTTTGACTAAAACAAAAATCAAATAAAAGATGTTGTTTGAAGGCTTTCAGATACTCTTTGACCTGCTCCTGACAGTCCCCCATGTCCTGCTTATCCCTCCATCTAAAGCTCAGCTGAACTCAGCGGCCTTATGTGTAGGACTGCAGCCGCATCTGCATCGGTCCAGTCTGTGTGTCTTTCCAACTGGATGTGTGCAGGCATTTTCGTGTGAGAGAGAGAGAAGAGGAAAGAAAAGAAATTAGGAAACAGAGAGAGAAGAAGAGTGAGAGAAAAGGTGTGTTTGTGTGTGTGTGTGTGAAAGCGAAAGGTGTGTCTTGTTAACTCCACCTCTGCGTTTTTCGCTCAATCGTCCGTCACCCTGTCCGTCCGTCCGTCCATCAACCACATGCTGCCCAGTGCATTTCAATGGAGAGTCACACCTGTTACCACGTTGCTTTGGATATCAGCTAAACCACTCAATGTGTGTGTGTGTGTGTGTGTGTGTGTGTGTGTGTGTGTGTGTGTGTGTGTGTGTGTGTGTGTGTGTGTGTGTGTGTGTGTGTGTGTGTGTGTGTTGGCGACTGTGCATCCATCTGTTTGTTGCATGCGTGCGTTTGTATGTACAAAATCTATACATATCGTTTGGGCGGTTGCATGCGTGTGTGAATGCGTATGTGTGGGTGTGCGTGTGCGTGTGCGTGTGCGTGTGTGTGCGTGTGTGTGTGTCTGTTGCAGGTGGAGACCGCAGCAGCATGGGTAGTTCTGGCAGTGTGACCAGCGTGAGGTCGTCGGGCAGCGGTCAGAGCGCCGGCAGTGCCGGGCAGCACGTCCTCCATCCACAGGCCGAGGGCGTTAAGGTACGGAATACACACACACACACACACACACACACACACACACACACACACACACACACACACACACACAATCATAACCAAAGAGAACAATATCGGCCGTGACAAAATGACAAAGCGCCTGCTGGGAAATGAAGAATTTAGACGACTTAATAACCCGCTGAAAAGAAGATGTCAAGGTTTATTTCACAGGTCCTTAGTTCCAGGGAAGTCTCCTGGAAAAAAAGTACAACATATTTTGTTCACTTTATCCGCATGTATTCGATCACGTTGCTGTTTCTTTTGGGGAAAGCAATACAAATAAATTGAATTGAATTATAAAGTAATTTAAGTGAATTACTAGTGTAACAGAGAGGGTCGTTCACCCATCCTCGCTATATATACACTGAAATACATATTTACTGGACAACCACAGAGGCATTGCTCCGCATGTGTTCTTCTCTCAAGTTGCTTATTTACTCTGAAAAGATGCAGGCCGGTGAACGTGCCGTTAAAGAAAGTGCGAGTGAGACACTTTTAAGCCACCTAAAACATCCACACAGCAACATTAGACCCACTTGCAGCCCAGACTGACGGGGAGCATCTGTCTCCGCCGTCGTCTCACTGCATTCGCTCCTCAACAGCGGCAGTCTTGATTTTTATTGCAGCGCTCGTAGTGGAAGCTTCAGAGCCGAGGTTTAAATGTGATTAATGTGGTGATAGACGGCGATAGACCAACTTTCCTGCTCAATCTGATGTGAGAAGATGAGGTTTTAGGATTTATTTTGTTTCTTAACCTCTTAGCGTTCCTGTAAAATTTGCCTAAAACGCCTATCCAGTACAACCCAAAGTAAATTGCAAGCTGTACTTTTTGCATGTACCATTTGGAGTAAATGCATGGTCTTGGTCTCTTTTGAAAGGTAACACTCTGAAGCGTTTTTCCCTCAATAGTCAGAATCACTTTAAAGTGCTGCTGACACTGAGTTATATGAGTTTGAACACACTAAAGTATAAGGTTTTTATTTCCGCCTGAACATTTCTCTGCAAATAGATGTCAACAATGTTCCCAACAGCTTCCGGTTGTAAAAAGAAGTTTGGTTGTATAGAAGTCTATGAGAAAATGACTCTCCTTCTCTCTTGATGTATTCCCTCAGTAAACATTGTAAACATGAGTTTATGTCTCAATCTCCAGTTTCAAGTCTTCATTTAGTAAATTATGGTTAAAGCAGGATATACTTTAGGGGCGGGGCTACCTTGTGATTGACAGGTCGCCTCCACAGCAGTCTGAGAGACATCCGTGCTTTCTTCTTAAAACTTTAACCCTTTCACAGTGGTTTTTATTTCATGAGAGACCATTGTTTTTTGATTGTCTTTGGTTGCATTTAGCTCCGCCCTCTTGTGTTGCTCGGTTGCAAAGATGGCGACGGTGAAAATGCCGAACTCGAGGCTTCCGCAAACCAATGGTTTACGTCTCAACATGGACTACGTCCGCTTCCTCGACGAGCTGCTGGATGAATGTTCACGCGATGCGTTTGTTTCTTGTGCACTTGCAGCTTCTGGCCACCGTCTTGTCCCAGTCGGCCAAAGCCAAGGAGCATCTGCTGGAGCAGTCCAAGTCTGTGGACCAGCCTGCAGGTACATGGGGTCAGCTCCTTCAACCCAGTTACTGTTTCACTGGAGTTAGTATACTTACAGGACTCTTTATGATATGGATTCACACTAACCCCACTTTCTGGTGAGAACGTGGGAGGGCTGGTTTAAGTAGAGAAAAAACCCTTCAGGGTCTTAGGCCTTTTTCTCGATTTTACATAATTCACTTTTTATAGGCACTTGCATATGAGATATATACCCATGTGTTACATCTAAAATTGCAGAACAATCTCAGCTCTCTATATAATCAGCAGGATTCTTACGGTCATGGAAAACCTGCAAAAGTCATGGAATTTTAAAATGGTTATTTCCAGGCCTGGAAAAGTCCTTGAAAAAAGAAAAATCCCAAATGTTTTGTAAAAGTCATGTAAATGTGTTATATTCATGTGTTTATGCCGTTCATTTATGCTGAGTTTGAAATAATTAATATGCTTTTAAAAGAAAGACGCTCAAAATATAAGCAGGCATACATACAGGCATCTATATAAATGTTTATTCTTTTAATCAAACTATTGTCTCATTCATTTGTGTCATTTAAGGTATACTGTATGCTTTGTATTCTCATTGTTAGTTTAAATACTACATTTTTACACCCAGATTTCACAAAATGTTTGGTCATGGAAATTTGGTGAAAAGTAATGGAAAAGTAATGGAAAAGTAATGGAAATCCACTGATCAAAATGTGTGTGAACCCTGAATCAGGCACAATTGTCACAAGGCACAAGTGTAAAGTGATAATATGGTCCTAAAGCAATTGAACAATTGAAGTTCGATTTAAAAAAAATCTTCATACCTCTTGTGAAAACATAACTTTACTCAGGTGGACGAAACATTTTGGTGATGGAAATTGGTTTACCAAAGGTCTTAGGTTCACAAAAGCAGTGGAAAATATGAATAAAATGGTAGATGCATCTAAATAAATGTCTAATACCAAATGTGGTCACTTCCACACACAGAGATCTTGGCTGGTTGAACAGACAGATGGCCAAGGGAGGGGATGTAGGAGGAAGCGTAGCATGGTGCGATTGGTTAAGGAGGTTGGTTATAGCTTGGAGAGCGAGGATGGGATTGGCTCCCTCTCAGAGCGATGAGGGAGATGAGCCCAAATCAATCGGCGGAGGAGGGTAGAGGTCAGGTCGTCAAGGAGTCAACTCATCTGTTGATCGGCCGGGAAGTTTACAGCGACAGGGCGACAGGTTTTTTGTCTCTTTTTTTTAACCGGCCAATGGTGTTTCTCCCGGCAGGCTCCGCCAGCTCCTCTCGGACATCGAGCCAATCGGGCTGTCCGCTTCACGAGGCGCCGCCTTACGACGCCGCGGCCACCAGGAAGGGGGAGGGGCCAGGCGAGGGGAAGGTAGGACAGACCCGGAGTCTCACCGCAGACTCAGTCCTCTCTGCCGCTTTCATTCAAACGCGAGTCGCATACAGACACCGTCCACTTCTAACGGCAGCGTGATGAGAATGTAGTCACCCCAACCACAGCCCTCGCTCTCCTCCACACACACACACAGTCACACACAGTCACACACACACACACACTATATATATTTACACACACCAAGATGTCCCAACGGTTTCTCTCGCAACTGGCCTCGTCCGTGCTGCGAGTGTTCGGATGCAGCCACGACACGGTGAGTGTGTGAGTGGAAGATCTCCGGTTTGATCTGGTTTGGGTCCGGGAATGAGGAGTCTTGTGTGTGTGTGTGTGTGTGTGTGTGTGTGAGAGAGAGAGAGAGAGCGAGAGAGAGTCCTTCTCTTGTTTATCTGCTACCTGCTGTCCATTGTTATTCACTCCTTTTAGTTGCAGCTTTTGCCTCTTCCATTGCAGCATTTTTCTTCTTCCGTTGCTGAGACGAATGTCTCTCAATTGATGCTCGGTAGGTGCGCCTCAGGCAGGATATCGGAGTGTGTGTGTGTGTGTGTGTGTGTGTGTGCGCTGGCAGGTGCCCAGCCGTGTGCATGCCGTGGGTGGACTAGCTCGGCACAAGAAGTGTGAAATCAGAGCTTACTCCCATGTACAGTAAACTGTTATTTACTGTAGTGTGTGTGTGTGTGTGTGTGTGTGTGTGTGTGTGTGTGTGTGTGTGTGTGTGTGTGCGTGCGTGTGTGTGTGTGTGTGTGTGTGTGTTTCTATATGAGTGTGGGCCCACATTTAAGTTCATGTCTCCATTGTTTAATAATTCCAAGCGTGATAAACCAATGAGCATATTTAAAAAGCAGGTGGTCGTGGTGGATGTGTGTGTGCATCGCTTGCCTTCAGTGTGTGTGTGTGTGTGTGTGTGTGTGTGTGTGTGTGTGTGTGTGTGTGCTGCCATGTGAGGCATGTTCCCATGGCCATCTGTTAGCTAGAGTCCCGATTCCTCAGCACCCATAACATTTCCCTTCAAGACGATGAACGGTGGGAACCAATCAGCTTCGAGGGACAATGTGGAGGAGGAGGACATCACTATTAAACAACAACCACGTTTTGACAATATATATATATATATATATATATATATATATATATATATATATATATGTAAAGCAGCTGTAGAAGCTCAGCTAGAAGATAAAATCCCCCTATGAGTAATTATGTAATGAGTCATGAGCAATGTAGCTTATTCTTCAGGGAATGTAGCACAGGTGGTATATTTCTTTCTATCTATATGCCCATATTCCCTCAATGATTTTGGGTTTTTTCAGCTACACATGTTGAGCTTTTTTGTTAGCCTTGTTTCAGCTGGTTCAGCTTTTTGGCCCAACATCTAACAAACTGGAAATCCCTGTTGAAGTGTGAGAATATTTGAGGGAAGAGAGTTCTTGTGGGGACGTGTGTGTGTGTGAGGACAGTGAGTGTGTGTGTGTGAGGACAATGAGGGTGTGTGTGCGTATATATATATATATATATATATATATATATATATATATATATATATATATATATATATATATAATTATTTTCTCGTTAGCGTTGTCACCATGCTGACACAATACAGCGTGTTCGGGCCTCTTCTAATAGAAACATGAATTCCAGTTTGTCTTTATTTTCCAGCTGTGAAGTGTCAAATGCAGATTAGCCGTCTGCTAGCCTGCAGCTCTTCCTGTAGCATTGAGAGACTAAAGGCTTTCTCCCTCCTACCTTTAGCCTGGTGTTCTCTACAGGGCCAAGTAGGGCTAACCAGGGCTAAAACCAGCTGGGTTACAAGGCCATTGGATCATTATAATCATCCGTAAATGTATAACATGTACTGTCATGGTGGACAGTTCCTGGCCCCTTGTTTGGCCCTACTTGGGCCCCTGCTGAGAGAGTTGAAGAAGCCGGTGACAGCATGTCTTCTCTCCCGTAGAGCTCAGAGGCCGTTGTCCAATGGCTGAGCGACTTTCAGCTGCAGGTCTACGCTCCAAACTTCCTGGGCGCTGGGTATGACTTGCCCACCATTAGCCGAATGACCCCGGAGGTAAGGCACCCAAACCCCCTGATGTCCCGCACCCCACCCCCAAACCCCCCGAACCCCAGAGAGGTCACAGGCACCTCCAAGGACCACAATGGAAACGAGTCTGTACGACTTTGATTTGTGCGTTCCTTGATGTTTTCCAGATGCATGTATGCCATTTCCTTTTAAGAATCCTCCAGTGAGCACGACTAAACTAAACCAGTCCACTAAACTGATCTCAGCTGTACTTCCCCTGCCCATGCCGATGAGTATATTCAACATGTGAATGAAGTATTTCTGTAGGGTGAATGTGAAGCCCCCACCAGCAGCCTGTTAGCTTAGCTTAGCACAAAGACTATCTTATTAGTTACCATCCAGTCGCGAGAGTGGTGTCAAACGCGTCATCTAAAAGCAAATAAGTGTTTTCAGAATCTGAATCAGAAACCGTTTATTTACCAGGAATGTTTACACAAACAAGGCTTTTTTCTTGGCGGAAGGTGCATAACATTAGACATTAGATGAGACAATCAACAATCAACAATCAACGACAACAACTTCCACAACTATTCCATTAAAAAGAGTACATTTCCAATAACCTTAGTCTGAAATCCTAACAGTTTTCATAATATACGAATATAATATAAACCAACATAAACATAAACCATGAACTGTAGACTGCCTGATTGGTAATAATACAAAATGAATAATGAAGACCACTTCTCACCAAAATCTCATGTAAAAAAAAACAAGAACGCTTTTATGCTCCTGTGAAAACGCTTCACTCTCATTGAAAACAATTACAAAAAGCCTCCCAAGGACGGCTAAAATGCTCCCTGGCTGACCAGGACCCTGTGCTACATCTCTCAATTTCCCCCCAGAATTTGCTTATGAAAGGCAGATATGATGTCATCAGGTTGGGTTGGGCTTGAGACTTCAGGCTTTTAACAGCAAGCCTGTGCTGCCAACTTGGGGTTTGGAGTTTGAAGGATGGGGACCTTAACAAGACAAGAGGAAATGCTATTGAGCTGCATTATGGGAAATGTAGGATCCATTGTTTTTATAGCTTGACTAAAGGTCAGGATATCTCAGCCTCTGCTGCTTTGATTTGAACTATTATTCTTTGAACTTTGTCTCTTGCGAGCTGAGCCCCCCAACGTCATGACATAACAATCCTAAATCACTGGAGCACCCCTTTAAATGACATGTTCAGAAGAGTAAATATGATGTTCACCTTGTTATATTGCATTAACCTAGTGATAACTGCATCATATGTTCACCAGACATGTTTCTTCTAAACACATTCGGCACCAGTCAGAATTCAGTCTGAAACACAAACTGGAGCTGAAAAGAAAAAAGGGAAACTTGAATAAAAGATAATTAATTGAAAATACGCTCAATATACCCACACCACCTCCTGACCGTCCCGTCACCTTGAACACCGCTGCTGCTGCTGCTGCCGGCTCTGAGGAAGCAGACCGGCGCTCTCTGCCACTCTCACCTACATACAAATAATTTATAGCGCTCATGAGTTATTTGTACGCGTACGCTGTGCATGCTGAATGGTCCAGAGCTGACTGTTAAAAGGGATTTTGTCGTCAGAGATATATCGTAGTATTCTGTCCTATTCTTCTGAATGACTGGGTCACACCTGCATATGATTTATGAGTTATGTAAACGTGTGTGTGTGTGTGTGTGTGTGTGAGAGTGTGTGTGTGGGGGGATTGTTGTCGTCGTCCATGTGTGTTTAAAGTGTGTTCCTGTGTGTCCAACACAACTGCCACTGAAATACACAGAAACAAAAGTAAACGGACAATGACAGGATGATGCACTGTAAGTTAACTATAATTACGGTTCCAAAATAAATACACATCACCTTTGATACACTTTAGTTTGTGTTTAAACGTGACCTTGTTTGCCAGCCACAGACGTTGAATATAAATGATATCGCGGGGAATCGAGGTGATTCTTTGCTTCCTCTTTGCTGCAGACATTTGCTTTTTTGCTTTCCTTTGCTGTTCTTATGATTTTGAGACATTTACATTTCTGCTCTATTCTCAACTGGCAGAAGCTTTCATCAGATGTCACGCTGTCACTTGTTTCTTTGTGTTGCAAGTTTTCTTTGGTGTGTGTGTGTGTGTGTGTGTGTGTGTGTGTGTGTGTGTGTGTGTGTGTGTGTGTGTGTGTGTGTGTGTGTGTGTGTGTGCGTGTGTGTGTGTGTGTGTGTGTGTGTGTGTGTGTGTGTGAGACTGCTGGAGTCTTTGGGAGATTTTAATTCACTTTGTGGAGAACAAAAGCCTGAACATGCCACCACTTTATCTTACTTGTGTATGTGTGTGTTTGTAGGATCTGACAGCTATTGGAATAACTAAACCAGGTCACAGAAAGAAGATGACAACCGAGATTAACAAACTGAGTATCACCGAGTGGCTGCCTGAACAGAAACCCGTGAGTACCGTTCAACACACGCCAACGCCATATTCAGCCACAGTTATTCAGTTAGATGCCGCGCCTGTTTTCAAAAGCAAGTTACCAGCTGTAGAGTCGTGTTCTTGGGGTTCCTGTAGGCCAATCTGGGAGAGTGGCTGTCCGCTATCGGTCTGAACCAGTACCACCAGGTGTTGGTGCAGAACGGTTACGAGAACATCGAGTTCATCACTGACATCACCTGGGAGGACCTGCAGGAAATAGGTATCATCAAACTGGGTAAGACAGACAGATAGTCAATATATATATATATATATATTAATATTTTATAATTTGAGCCCAGGGTTAGATCTGCGGCAAGCATTTCTATGTGTTGAATGAGGAGGCCGCTAACCTGTAACACAGTAGCCCTTTAAGCCCTCACTCTAACCCTAACCCATAATCCTATTTATTGTTTGAGTTGTGTTTAGAGGTTGTACATGGGGATTATATATTATTGTAGCCCTGATTTTTATGTTTAATTTGATACCTAACATGTTTTATTTTAATTTTAATTTATTTATACAATGTTTTTTTCTTGAATCGTACCTTGTGACGTGATATAAAAGGGGCCCCTAATTAGGGCGCAACAGGTTTTAAGAGTGGTCCCAAAAATAATCCCAGTGTGATGTAGACATGTTGTAAATGAAGCCCCAAAACTGACCAAATGTAGAAATGTACAATTCAAAAATTAAACTGTAAATTTGGTTTATAATTTTCTTTTTACCGGCAGTTGGTAAAACTACTTAACTACATTTAATTATTTGTCTGTTATCTAATGAATAAAAGAAGCGTTGGCAGTGTTTGTTAGCGTTAGCTTGCTGGCTAAAATGCGTTAGCTAGTGTTACAGTGCATATAGTGGTGCTACAGCAGTGTTGAGATGAGTAACATTGACTAACAGGCTGGTTTAGTTTTATAACAACAAAATAGTAGTTAATAGTTAATATTTGGCTGGCGCTCAGTGTGTTCAGACACAACGGTTAGCAGTTAAGCTAGCTAGCCACACAGTCCTCTCAACGGCTGATTGTGAAAATGGAAATGTTATGTGGGTAAAAATAAGGAGCGGCAAAATAGGAAAATGAAGGGGGAAATAAAATAGCCAATGAAAGATAAAGTATAAAGCTTTATAACAATATCATATATTGACGTGATCGAATATATTAACTTTAAACTTTTACCATATTTGGTTTTCAGAGCTTCACAGTTGCAGCCCATTTTCACATTTGAGGGAAGAATGATATTAATGCAAATCGTCATAGAAAATGGGATTTCTTTTGATCATAACTTCATATTTAAAGTTACCTTTAAAGACGTTAACTTAATTAACCCTTCAGGGACTGAGGTCATTTTCTCGATTTTACATAATTTCTTAAATTCACCTTTTAAAGGCACTTGCATATCAGATACATACCCATGTTTTACATAAAAAATTGCAGAACAATCTCAGCTCTCTATATAATGAGGCACCATTGTGTAAAGAGAAAATATGACTCTAAAGCTGAAAAATTGAATCTCGATTTTGGAAATTCTTCACATCTCACAAAACATACCTTTACTCATGTGGTCGAACGGTTTTGGGCCTTGAAATTGGTTTACCAAAGGTCTTAGGTTCACAAAATCAGTGAAATATATGAACTGTAATTGTTCAATCTTTCAATGTTTCAGGCCACCAGAAGAAGCTGATGCTGGCGGTGAAGCGGCTGGCCGACATGCAGCGTAACTCAGACGGGCGGGGCTCCCTCAGGAAGAAGCCCCCGCCAATCACACAGCAGCAGGAAGTCCTGTCGCTGGACGGTCCACCTCTAGACGGTGAGCGACCAGATGATGGAGTCCAGTTATGACTTCCTGTCCTATTTGATGTATTTACTCATATCAATAACGATCCAGTTAACTAATTTAAAGGCTTACTTTCTGTTTTTCTCAGAGGTCACGTCTCCGAAGATGAGCACTTTCCAGGACAGCGAGTTGAGCACCGAGCTACAGAGCGCCATGACCCAGCCAGGCCAGGAGGTCAAAGCTCAGCGAACACGCAGCAAAGACCACGATGAGGGGATCCCAGGAGGAGGAGGAGGAGGAGGTGCTGGGCCACCTAAGAAGGAGGCGCGGACTATGAGGCAGCAGAGCAGCCAGGGAAGCACCTCCTCCCACAGAGGCAGTGTCTCCTCTCAAGGAAAACACCGCCACTCCCACTCCCATTCGCAGCCTGCGCCTCCCTACACGCCGCCTCACACTCCGACCAAGACTAGAACCTCGTCGTCTTCCTCGTCCTCCTCCTCCGTCCAGAGCACAGCTTCCCCGCAGGCCAAACACAAGCCGTGCCCCCAGTTCGTCCAGGGGGAGAGGCCTCAGTCGCCGCGCTCCCACCCGCCTCAGTCTCCAACCCAACGCGGGCCGCCGTGCGCCCAGCAGCAGCCTCAAGTCCCGCCGCAGCACCCGGCACACCCTCAGCACCAACCGCAGGTCACGGAGGCGAAGGAGAACCAACCACCACCACAGGTCCCGCTCCTCTGCCTCCCGCCAGAGGCGGAGCTGGCTGAGGGAGAAGGAGAAGGAGACGAGGCGCTCCAGAAGAAACGGTCCCACAGCCTCACCCGGTACGCCGCCTCGGACGGCGAGTGTGACGAGAGGGCGGGAGGAGAGGGCGAGGCGGAGGCGGTGGCAGGTAAGGCCTCCGCCGCCGTCAGAGGAGACGGAATCAAATACGCGACGGTGACCCACCGCGTCAGCCGCAGCCACTCGGTGCGCAACCAGGACAAGACCGCCAACCGCAACCAGACCATGCCCTTGGCCATGCGGCAGAAGAAGAAAGGCCCGCCCCCGCCGCCGCCCAAACGCTCCAGCTCCGCCATCTCCACCTCCAACTCCAACCTGACGGAGGCCAACGCGCAGCAGCACGAGCTCACCACCACGGGCGGGATGCTGGACGTGCCGTACCTCCAACAGAGGCGGGCCAGCGACCTGGGCATGTCCGTGGAGGTGGCGCCCGTGGAGACGAGCAGCGTGGGTAGTGTGAGGAGCATCGCCGCCATGTTGGAGATGTCTTCCATAGGAGGTGGAGCCAAAGGCATGGCGCTGCAAAAGAATTTCCTGCAGGTATTTTAGAAAACCCAGGCGTTCATTCACTCTAAAATGTAAAATATACCCAATTATTTATGGTAATGAGCTAAAGCATGATCAACCAATTGACTGTGTGTTCACCAGGTGGGGAAACCGCGCGATGCCATTGGTCTGGACGGTGAAGTGGTGAACCGACGGCGGACCATTAGTGGCCCGGTCAGTGAGCTGGTGGCGGCTGCCAGGCGCGAACAACCGACTCCCTCGGCTTTCCCCATTCCCTCCGTCCAGCCCGAAAACACCCCTCTCCCTGAAAATTCCTCCTCCTCCTCCTCTTCCTCCTCCCCCAACCCTCCGTCCTCCCCCCATCCCAGCTCGGGAGGCAGTGGCAGTTCATCGGAGAACCTGCCGTTCGCGGAAGAGGGAAGCCTGACCATCCGCCGCCAAGGTCGCGGAGAAGGAGAAGGACAGGTAGCTATCTATATATATATATATATATGTTTGTCTATCTATCTATCTATCTATCTATCTATCTATCTATCTATCTATCTATCTATCTATCTATCTATCTATCTATCTATCTGTCTGTCTCTCTATCTATCTGGCTCTCTCTCTCTATCTGTCTATCTATCTAATGTAATGTGCTAAAGTTAAATGTGCTAAAGTTAAATGTGCTAAAGTTAAATGTGCTTTAATGTATTATAAATCCATAGTGAAGCTTCTGTGTTCTGTAAGCTTTATTTGTGTTATCCATTTATCTCTGTCAATGTTTTTGACTGTTTGTGCAAAAATTACCTCTTGTCACGAATGTATGAATTTTCCGTTAGTGTGTATTTTGTGTTTGTCTGCAGGGCGACAGCGAGGGTCCCCAGGGCGACGGGGGTTACACGCAGGAGGACATCTCCAGGGTCGAGGCCACGGCGACCTTCAAGCGACGGGCCCGCAGCTCCAAGCCGCACCCCAACGGCTCCGACTTCACCCTGCAGGAGTCGTCCACCGTCAAGCGGCGGCCCAAGAGCCGCGACAAGGAGCCCGAGGGCTACGCCGAGCTGGCGGCCAACGGAGAGCCCCCGGGAACCGGGCAGCCGAACACCACGCAACCGGTGCCCTACCAGAACGGCATGGCCACAGTGAAACGCCGCCCGCCGTCCGATACTGGAGTGACGGAGCAGCCGCAACCGCATCCGCATCCGCATCCGAATCCGCAACCTCAACCTCAACCTCAACCGCAACCGCAACCTCAAGTGACTGCTGTGCCCCGAAGGGACAGCGTGGACCAAGGAGCTCCAGTGACAAATGACGGAGTTCCCGTGAGAAAACCGAAGCCTCCGGTCTCCCCGAAGCCGGTCGTGGCACAGATAAAGAGACAGGCGGGCCCGCAGACTCCACCACCGTCCGTCTCCAACAAGAGAGTCCCCCTGCCGGGCCCCGGGACGCCTGGAAGCCCAGGTACTCACTCACATTGTATGATTGTGTGTGTTTGTGTCAAGTGGGGTGTGGATGGGTTTCGGGGGTCTTCAAGGGTCCTAAAACATTCCTGCCCAAACCCAGAACTGAACCGAACGGGATTATTGACCCGGACCCATGCAGAACCGAGAGATGTCAAACCCAGCAATGATTTCACAGCTGATAACAAGTTGTTAGAAAAATCTTACTCGACACCGGTTGTAAAATCATTCAATCAGGACAGAGTCAGAATTACAACATGATGTACATGTCGGGGAATTAGCGAGAGCTAGCGGAGAGCTAGCGGAAGTTAGCGGGGAACTAGCAGCAGCGCTAGCTGGCTACAGCGGGGAACTAGCGGGGACACCCACCGAACGTAGTAGCGGCTTGTAACCCGACTTTTACGGCATGGAAATTTGGTTTAAAGTCATGGAAAAGTCATGGAGATCCATGGTCAAAATGTGTATGAACCCTGACTTTGGTTGAAGCACACTGACCTCGAGGCCACGCCGTCACTACCGAGATGACGAATCTACCACTAATTAGAGGGTAGGGGCCGTGGAGATCTGTCAAAAAAGGTGACGGTTCAGGATACAGAAACCAGTCAGTGATCCAGTTCTGCTCTTGTTTTTCCCTCTCTCCATTTCCTGTAGTGGAAGGAAAGAAGATCCCGCCGCCCGTCTCGCCTAAACCGACGCCCCCGCCAACAGCACCCAAACCGACCAAGCTCCTCCACTCCATGACCGGGCCCTCGTCCCCGATCTCTGCGCCAGTCAAACAGCACCCTGCGGTGGCCCGGCAGATCAGCTCGCCTCCCTGCTTCCCTTCTTCCAACAGCCCCGGCCTGCCGAACGCCAAGCCGCTGAGCCCGTCCCCCCAGAGCCCGCGCACCCCGCAGACCCCCACCACCCCGCAGACCCCCACCACCCCGCAGACCCCCACCACGCCGCAGACCCCCACCACGCCGCAGACGCCCGCCACCCCCAGCCCGACCCCGCCGCCCGTCAAGCCCCCCCGCTCCTCGATCGGCGGGGTGTCGGTCGACAGCGGGATGGCGGGAGGCGGACTCGCGGCGCCCGTCGCTACGACGCCGGATTTCGGCACGGATTCATTGGTGCATCAGAAGCTGGAGGAGACGAGCGCGTCGCTGGCCGCGGCTCTGCAGGCTGTGGAGGATAAGATACTGCGGCACCAGGAGTAAGCACACACACACACACACACACACACATATATACACACATATATATATATATATGATTTGCGGGCGGCACGTTTTTTTTTTACAGCCACGTCATACCCGTGGTGCATAGCCGCAACGACAGGAAACCGGCTATGCAAGTCTGACAGTCACTTGTCACAGCACTACGTGTGACAAGTGACTGTCAGATTAGTCCGCCCAGGGCGGGCCCGGCACCCCAAGGCCCGCCCATAGCGCCGGGCCCGTTTGTATTTGCAGACGACACTGTGCTTGTTAGTGAAGGGCACTTGTAAAGGATATTTTGTTAATTTGTTAAGCTTTGGATGAAATTCAATTCAATTCAGTTTATTTTGTATAGCCTAAAATCACACAAAATACAGATTTGCTTCGGAGGGCAAATTTGTATTTGAAAAAAAAAATATATATATATATGTATTTCTTTTAATTAACGCCATAGTGGCATGTTTTAGCAACGAGTCTTTAGATTTGCTCATCTGTAGTAATGATTTGCTTCTGTGTGTGTGTGTGTGTGTGTGTGTGTGTGTGTGTTTAGCTCCGTGGCTGAGCAGAAGACCACGGTTAGCATCCTCGATGACATCGGCAGCATGTTTGATGACCTGGCCGACCAGCTGGACGCCATGTTGGAGTAACCACAGAAACTGGTCAGCGTGTCTCCACGGCAACGCTGCACCAGGAAGGGACTCAGATGGCACAATGGGCGACGAGCCTCTCTCTCTCTCTCTCTCTCTCTCTCTCTCTCTCTCTCTCTCTCTGTCTCTTCGTCCTTCTCTCCCTTCGTCCATCCGCCGCCGCTCTGGAAAACCTTGTCTCTCCTCCTCTTCCTCTCGTCTCTCCTCCTCTTCCTCTCGTCTCTTATCGCTGAAGATGAAACTGATGATGGAGCAGCGCCACAGACATGTGGCAGAGAGAGAGAGAGAGCAAGAATTAAGGATTTATTCGGGGAGAGACACTAAAAGAGAGACGGTATTAAAAAAAAGAATTATTTAAAAAAGGACCAAAAACAGATGTGGGGAGAAAAAAATAATCACAAGATGAAGAAATGCAACAAAAACGGACGAGACTGGTATCAAAAAAACGTGGGTTTTTTCAGAACTCCACATGGACAAATAAACTAAACTAATACTGATTGAAAAACCAACTGTGTAACAGATCATAGTATGGCGTGTGTACATTCTAAGCATGGAGAGTTTGTATCTACTGAAAAAAAAGCCCTGCATTAGCACAGTAATATATATATATATAACTATATATATATAATATACCGATAAATATGAATCTCTAGCTCTTTGGTTTGATGTCTTGGTTCTGTGTGGAATGGTGACCTCTGGTGTTGTGACGATGTAAAGGAAAGATTTTTAATCCGTGACCAAAACAGACTATTCAGCTCATGAGGCTTGTGTGTGTGAGTGTGTGTGAGTGTGTGTGTGTGTGTGTGTGTGTGTGTGTGTGTGTGTGAGAGTATGTGAGCTTGTCGGAATTTCAGGATCAAATTGAGTTTCCTGTCGTTCATCACTCTGCTGCATCCTCATCCCCAACATAGACGCACAGCACAGGAGAAGCACAAAGACCCGCACACAGTGCAGCCGCACAATGTTCATTTAGGAGAGAGAAGCTACACAGCAGGATGCGGAGAAGGATTTTTAGGATGTCGCTGAAGGGGTGCGGGGTGCTAGCGAGGCGAGGTGGACTAACTCGACAGTTTTGAATCATTCCTGGCGGCACGCTGTTGTCTCAGAAGACGACGCAGAGCAACACTCACACACACACACACCCTCACTAACCTTTTGATTGAATTCAATGACAGAAAACTAATTCATGTACGTGATTTTCTTTTTTTTTTAAACACCTTTTAAGTTAACTCAACGTTTTCCTCTTCCAATACCTTAACTCAGGGTATCTGCTGATACAGAATACTGATATATAATATTAGTGCTAACTGATCCAAAGTTTAAACTTCCTCCGGACACCTTTTTTCTTCGAAAAAAAAACATTTAAAAAAAAAATGAATAATTGAAAAACCCCATAATCTATGAACATGTTAATTGACGTGTCAGTCAGCGGCCCAGAGTCACCTGAGTGGACTTCCGTCCTCTTTCTTTCCATCTCCATCTCTCTCGTCCCACGCTCTCCTAAAACCACCCACCCACCCCTCGTTGCCATGACAATCTACATCATCACCCTCACCATTCTGCGTTGCCATGGTGACTACGCAGTGTGTT
This sequence comes from Myoxocephalus aenaeus, assembly GCA_038501785.1. Lineage (NCBI taxonomy): Eukaryota > Metazoa > Chordata > Actinopteri > Perciformes > Cottidae > Myoxocephalus > Myoxocephalus aenaeus. Next base: position 432,716 of record JBAMJR010000348.1, read on the forward strand.
GCCATGACATAGGATAACGAACAAAAAGCGAGCGGCAGCAGAGATCTGTGAAGCCGGATGGTTTGTTTCAGTGCAAAGTTTAAAGGGACACTCCGAGAGACCTGGAGCCTACACTTCCCATAATGCAACTCGTATCTTTCATGAGAACCTTTTTGCCCGGTAAACACCCATATCTTTCAAACTCAATGACCCCAGTTTGAAATGCAGGCCCTCGGTTATAAAATAATAACCCTGATGATGTCACTATGACATCATTATCCATCATTAAGCGCATTTATATAACTCTTCCCAGTGGAGTACGTACCAAGATAAGTAGACCTATTAATGTGTAAAACTGGTGGAGTGTCCCTTTAAACCACAATCCCCATCCAGCGAGGCGTCACGCTCCGATATCCCATAAATAAAAAAAGAAAAGTCCAAAGCCCCACGGCAGCCACACTCCTTATATAAATGACCAAGAATTCAGAGAATAGTTGTGGTATTTAAATTATGATCACATAGAGATTATATATATATGGATATTTGCAACAACAAAAAAAGAAATGTATTTATGATGTGTGTGTCATCCTGAAGACTATTTTTCAAAAGTAAAACTAATCTGAGTGTCGAGTCGCTTTGCTTCTCCATGCTTCAGTGGTCCGAGCTGATGAATCATTGTAGGATACCATGTTGGGATATTTCCAGGAGGCGTTGGTGTTTTTTTTTTCTTGTTTTTTTTCTCTTCTGCCTAAATGTGTCCAGGTGTGGCAATGTGTATAATACAAGCAATTCTCGTTGTTCGGTTTTATTATTTTTGTATGATTTCCTTTTTCTTTCTTTGAAACATGTGCCTTGCTTTGTGATTTTGGTCTGACTACAATACAATAGATGGGTATGTACAATATATGAGGATCTCTCTCTCTCTCTCTCTCTCTCTCTCGTTCTGTTTTGCTCCCTTAGTCTAATGCCCTCACAGATGAGATGTGATATTTGAAACATGAACAAGAACTCAGCAAAACCCAGGTAACATCTTTCCACCGCTCTCTGTTCCGTTATTCACACTCAGTAACACATACAGTCTCCATCTGATCGGACAATGAGAGAGTGACTTATTCCAATTTTGGCAACTTCCCACACAATTTTGTCAGAATACATTTAAGGAAATATTGTGCTACATTTTGGAAAATTAGCTATTTTGCGTTCTAGCTCAGAGTAAGATGAGAAGATTGATACCACACATGTCTGTACAGAAAATATGAAGCTGCAAGCCGGTTAGCTTAGCGTAGCATAACTATAAAAGACTGGAAATGGCGGGGAAACGCTAGCTAGCTCCAAAAATGTATAGTGTTTGTTTAATTCATACAAAAGTCGCTGTAAAAACCACTGTTGTGGTTTCGCATGAGCTTTTGGACGGAGCCAGGCGGGCAGTTTCGTGTTTCCAGGCTTTGTGCTAAGTTATGCTAACCAGCTGCTAGCAGTAGCTTCACGTCTAATGTACACAGTGGCATCAATCTTCTCATCTAACTCTCGGCAAGAAAGTAAATTAACTTATTTTGACTCCTTTTAAATGTAAATTGGTCTTTAAAGCTCTTACCAGATGTGGAATAAAAGTGGGCGGAGGTTTGAATGGTCTTACATCTGGTCCCAACAACCTGATTATGTGAAATTTCCAAGCAGGAAGCAAGTATCTCAAATCTATTGTGTAGCACACGAATGAAACCATGGCAAAATCCCCCTGATCAGAGGCTACACAGGGGTCAAAGGTCAACTCTCGTTCTCTCACTCACTTTCAAACCACACACGAAAGCAGCGTTCAGCCCCTCGGTCTCATTTTGGTGGTCGCTCATGTTGTAGGCATTATGTTTTGAAGTGTGTGTGTGTAGGGACTGGGGTCAAAAACACAGATGGTCAAATATATTATGGAACAAAATCTTTTTTTCTTATCAAAAGAAGAAGCCAAGCTGTTTTGATTTGGGTTTCCGCCTGTGCTTACCTGAACAGATGCCGGGCCGGCGTCTCCTCTGCTCCGCAGTGACGTATGTGAATGCTTGAGAGAGGCCGTGTGTGCGTTCTCCGTCGCTCTGCTATTGACCGTATGAAACTTGTGCGAGTGTGTGTGTGTGTGTGCTGTAGTGACTGGACAGTGGTGTGCTTGCAGTGACTGCATCTTATGGCCATCTGCTCTGAATAAATAAATGTTCTATACAAACTGCGCCGCCCTCAGCCTCCCTTTGTGTTTGCGACTTGAACTTGTTTCTTTTTTTCCTACCCACCTAAAATATTTAAAGGTGCTAAATTACGAGAATATCTGAGAGGATCTCAACGTGCCGATGGCTGAGCCGCTAGCAGCTAACAGTGTGCTGACCGTGCACCTTTAACTAACTATTGATGAACCAAAAACCTGAACTCAAGGTCCACTCACCAGCTCTTTCCACAGCTTTCAACCAGTGTCTCATGGTCTTCATCATTGCTTAGGAAACGTTGATGACGTGATGGTAGCTGGAAGCTGTATATGGGAGGTAATCCCTGTTTATAATAAAAGTAGACCTTTGGCGTTACACGTGAATGACCATTCGATGCAATTGAAAGTCTTGTAAAAGATATTAATTTTATATTATACTGTACTGTTTCTGTGACTGCGTATATATATGTTTATTTTTTTTACTTTTTCATGAGATACTATCTCGTGGATATTTTTCATACATTACTTCGATTTTTTATTTAATTTTTTGGGACTTTTTTATCTATTGTCTTTTTTTAGGACCATGACTTTTTATGACATTTGGTTCATCTGCTGTGTCTCTGCTTTCTTTCTCCCGGGCAGCAGACCTGATTGGGGGAGTAATCAGGATCATCTCTTCAGACCTTTCCAGGCAGAATGGGTGAGGTGTGAATGAAGCGTGTCTCTGGTGCCACGTGTCCAGACATTGGAAGTGGAGTAGCAGGAGACACGTGTTGATGCTTTAATAAGTGAGTATAAACCAGGACTTCAAATGGGAGCCGAACATCAGCTCCATCACCAAGAAGGCCCAGCAGAGGATGTTCTTCCTGAGGCAGCTGAAGAAATTCAACCTGCCAAAGACCATGATGGTGCACTTCTACACCGCCATCGTTGAGTCATCCTCTGCTCCTCCATCAGCGTCTGGTACGCTGCAGCCACTGCCAAGGACAAGGGCAGGCTGCAGTGCATCATCCGCTCTGCTGACAGGTGATTGGCTGCAATCTGCCTTCCCTCCAGGACTTGTTGGCCTCCAGGACCCTGAAGTAAGATCGTAGCTGACCCCTCTCACCCTGGACACAAACTGTTCGAGTCCCTTCCCTCTGGCAGGAGCTGCGGTCCTTTAGGACCAAGACCTCACGATACAAGAACGGTTTCTTCATAGCCGCAGTCGGGTTCATCTACAAAGACCAGGACCCCCACTAGCTGAATAAAAAACACTTGACAATTTTATTTAAAAAAAGTATACTTGTTTTAAAGTACTGTTTATGTTTGTTATTTACCATATTTATCCATTATTGCACCATTTTTTAAATTTATTTTTATTCTACGTCTATGGTTATACTACAGATTTCTTTTTGGGACTTTTTGCAACATTCTATATGCTAATACTCTGACATTTCTGTGACATGCTACACACAAAATACTAATGTTCTGGTCACCATTATTGGCACCATTGATTTGACTTTTTTTTTTTCCATAACCTGTAGAAATAAATGGAATGTACCACATTGGTATCAAAATATTTTGATAAGGATGTCTAAAGTAATTCAACAAAAAACATTTCAACGTACAATTAGTAATTTCGAAGAACAAATAGAAAATATGACATGGCCACTAATAAAGGCACCCTTCGTTAATACAAGTATATGATACATGTTTTCCTCTCTTTTCTTCTTGTCCTCCGTACATCGTCATGAAGCGAGTTCATGGAGCAGCTGTTCCTGCTGAGTCACAATAAACGATTCGAAAAATCCTTCATGAAAGTGTGGAGTGACGAGTCATAATGGTGGACTGACTGCTTATTTGAAATAAAGCGATCATACAACACCATTTGCTTTGGTTCGCAAAGTGATAGTCCGATATTATCTCACTTTAAGTCTTCATCATTTTACCATAGACGACTTAAAACCTTTTAGGGGAAACAATTTGCACAGTAAACTTTCGGGCCTCTTTTACTTCCATAAAGGCGGTGGCATAAAGCTCCGTTGTTGAAATAAAACACAGCAACAGCTCTGAAAGTGTACAACAGTTTTATTGATCCATGATCAACTCAGGCTTACATGATTACAAGTATACAAGGCATCACTGAAACTGTGACCAGTGCAGACGCCTCACCAAGGCTACATTAAGTAGTGGCCAGTTCTGCAATTAAATGAAGGCAACATAATGCTGAACATCTGTAAAAACCTAATTTTAGCCCACGTGTCTAAACGGATGGACATGACCTTGAAAGTACCCTCCCAGGCATCTTTAGTCTGTTTTCATGTTTTCAACCCAATATGGGTCCTGGAACAGAATTCAGGAAAGCAGGACTTCACACTTTAGCTCTTTCTTTTTTAAATTGACCTTTTGGGAGTTTAATTAAAAGGTTAATTACACACAATCCCCTGCTCGCCTTCGCCGTCGGTCCATCGAGTATTACAGTCATGAAACAACAATCAGCATTAATCTGTGGTTATGTTAGAACCCGGGAGTGGGCGGGGCCAGGCAGAAGGAGGGGAGGAAAGACACCGTGACTCTCTCCTTGTTGGCACTCATTGAAACACATAAACACCGTACGGACACGTTGTGTGAGTCGCCTCATGGGCACGTGTCCAAATCTTATTTTACACGACTGTACAACCGTTAGTGGCTCTGAATACAGCTCTATCATGGCACTAATATAAAACTCAGTAAATCTATAGATCTGTCATTCTCTTATTAAAAGGTCATTTTTTTTTGTATTTATTTTTTAATAAAAGGGCTGGTTTCACAGAGTTCTGGGCGACGACCACGAAATGTAGGCAAACATGCTGAAGTGGAGGGTTAAGACATTCGATTTATGCCGCTTCGTGAAAAAAAAAAAAATCTATTTTGATTACGATTGTGGATCATATTTAGAAACTCTGGAACAATACCTATAAGATTCCAAGGGTTGTGTGTTTAGATTTGAGCTGCATTGTCCAATGACAGCCTCCAGATTGTCAACAAATATATACAAGATCAATTTAAAATGAGTCCCAATGTGAAGTTTTAACTCGTTCGGTTTCATCGAGACGTTCTTCATTCATAATGGAGTGACAGTAACGGAATAGTTTGGATGGAAGTAAAGAGAAGTAAGCGCCACCAGTTTGGAGATACTTTGGTTTAAGGAGGACTTTGGATTCACCAAAGGAATCAAACAAACAGCAACTCTAATGTTCGAGAAGAAAAAACTTACTTTTTTTTGTCACGGGAGGCTTCAGTTCCCCGTAAAGTGGTGAAAATATTCTTAATATAGCGAAGACTTGAAGTGATATTGATTTTATTGAAGTGTTTGATACCGTGCTGGTACTCCTGATGCCCGTAGTACACAGACTATGTACAAGTACCTCTTACGACCTTCAAAGCCAAGTCCAAACCAGCATTCTGCTTCTTCATGAGGAAGCACACGAAACCTGTTGAAGTTTTTCCCCCATTCTGATGAAACTGCCGCTGCTTCGTTTGCACTAAGCGACCTCTTCCCTTCGCTCTGGTGCGTGCGGCGATGCGTAACATACATGTTTTAATGAGCGTTTGTGAAACCAGCCCTCAGACTTATCTGAACAGTGTGCGTCGTCGGTACGGTTCTTAAACGGCCGGTGTTTCCGCAGGAAGCGGGAGTCTCCGCTTCCTGTTCCGATTACACGGCCGCGGCGTCCGGTCGGTCTCGTTTTTTTGGCCGCTCGTCTTATTTTTTTGCCCCGTCATGCGCCGGCGGTGAGGTCACGTCGGGAGCGTGACCCTCGAGCCCGGCGAGCCGGTCGAGGCCGTCGTTCTGAAGTTTTTTAAAGCGACGCTTTGCTCAAACGGTTCGCGACGCGGCTCGACGGGGAAGTGGCCGTTACTATTATTGGTCTGCAGCCGTTTGAGTCACAATCAAAGAAACGGGGTGTGGGGGAGGGGTTACCGGTGGTGGGAGGAGCCAACTGGACTCCTGCAGAGCAAACGGCTGGTTTAGCATGTCCACACCTGAGAGAAAGAAAGAGAAAAAGAGAAAGAGAAAGAGAGAGCGAAAAATCACTTTAGAAGATCCAACGAAGTTGCAATATATTATAAAATGAAGTTGCAATTAAAATCGTAAAGAAAAGGATCCTATGGAACAAAAGCTCAAGAAGGATCCAGAGATGTAGTTTCTGTGAATTGACCTTGCGGTGCTTTTATTCTGAAACTTCTCTCACAAAGCTGGTCTACAGCTTCTGTGAGGTTCAGTTTGACGCTTTGAAGAAATGAACTGTAATATTGACTTGATGGGCTAAAGGATGCTGGATGGATGAAACAGAAACCACGAGTAGTGTCTCAGAATAAAGAGAACAGGTGGAGCGTGACGAGCGGCGTTACCTTGACGGTGCTGTCGACGGCTCCGGAGAAGAGGCGCCCCCTGGAGACGGCCAGAGCCGTTACACTGCCCTGGTGTCTCAGCAGAGTCTGGGTGCAGATCATGTTGTCCATGCTCCACACCTGCAGAACACACACCGTTAACGGAGGAACTACATACGACTGCAGTTACTCCGTCTCTCCACACACACACACACACACACACACACACACACACACACACACACACACACACACACACACACACACACACACACACACACACACACACACACACACACACACACCCTGAGTGAGCGGTCGTAGGAGGCGCTGAACACTTTGGTCTGGTCCGGGGTGGAGATGACGGCGAGAGCGTAGACCGTGCCCACGTGACCCGTCAGGGTCCGCACCTGCTCTTTAGACTCGATGTCCCACACCTGGAAACAACACAAACAACATCATCATCATCATCATCTTCCTCATCGCTGTAGGAAAACACCAGCATCTGAGTAGTTTATCTTTAACCCTTTGTCGCTCAAAAAATGATTTTTGACGTCTTTCCCGCGGCTTTGTAAATCCAAGAATCACATGGTCTTCACCCAGCCAATCAGCAAAGATCCCTCTACGTTACACCACCCGCCTTTGTGGAATTTTATCAATAAGAAGAGACCTGGAGCGCATCTGACTTTCTCTTTTTTCTGGACCCTGGAAGAGACAGTTTTGCAGGACAACTCTCTCTACATTCACAGATCAAACTACTAAACTAACCATGGTAAGTTGCTGAAACTCACACATGTTATGCTTGAATAGTTGCACTAAGTGATTACATGAGTGTTTTTTGTGGATGACCTTATAACAGTTGTTTTATTGCATGTGTTTAATTTTTTAGGACATGACTCGTCTTTTTTATGGCAAGAGGAGGCAGACTGTTTTCGTGCCAGCCAACCCTGCCATCAGTGATGATGATGTTGAAGATGAAGATGACGATGTGGCAGACCCTGACTTTGCCCTGACCACCCAAGACCAGAACATTCCAGGCCCAAGCGACGTGGGCCCCCCTGCCAAGAGGAAGCGCAGGCAGCCTGCACTGGAGGTGCTCCAGGACTGTGACAGTGAGGACGATGATGATGATGATGATGAGCAGCCAGCACCACAAGCCAAGAGGTCAAGTAAAGCCAGTAGGTCAGCAGCCAGGCCAACCACCTGGCACAAAGTGGACATAAAGAACACAGCCCTGCCTGAATACCAGCACTCCCCCCCCTGACTACATTGAAACCCCTTTTCAGAACTTTGCGAGGTACTTTGGCTGTAAACTCATCAGTCATATCACCTACCAAACAAACTTGTACGCTGCTCAGAAAGACATAAACACCGCTTTCCACACAACTGAAGGTACTGCAAAGAGACGAAGAGAAAGGAGCCTGTGACCTGTCCAGCTGTCATCAAAAGCTACAATGCCAACATGGGGGGCATTGACAAGAGTGACATGTTGGTCCACCTCTACCGCACCCCCATGAAGTCCAAGAGGTGGTACGTGCGACTGTTCGCGTCCTGTATTGACGTCAGCCTCACAAATGCCTGGCTCATGTACATTCGGGACTGCAAGGCCCTTGGTGAGAAAAGCCTGCCTCTGAGGGGTTTCAGATTGGCGGTGTTTGGGGCTGCCAGCTGCCCGAGGCCAGCCACACCTAGGTCCAGAAGGAGCTCAGTGTCCTCTGTTTCCTCTGTTGACAGCCTGCCCAGCATTCCTGACATCCCTCAGCCTGTCATCGCAGCCACACCCCGAATGATGCTGAGCGAGTCGACGTGTCGCTCTCTCATGCCCTTGTCTATGCCACCACACGCCAGACCTGCAAGCACTGCAGCAGGAAAGGCAACATATTCAGATGGAATCTGGTTTGCAGGGTCTGCAAGGTCCACCTCTGCATGAACAGTGACCGTAACTGCTTCGTCGGTTACCACGACTAACTGTCCTAATGTTGTGGCATAATGTTGTTGTGCATGTTAAAAAAGTGATGTTATAATGTGCTGAAACCTGTCCCTTTCATGTGTATTTCTTGTATTTTTTCAGATATATTTTTTTTCCATTAAACGAGCAAGAAATCATAAATGGGCGTTTGGTGGATGTTCATTTTCTACTAAAAACTAAAACATTTTTTTTAATTTCACAACAGTAAATGAGTATTATTATGGCCTCCAATAGTGCTCTAGGGTTGACATTTTGAATTTCAAAGTATTTCAATGAGTGCCCTATAAAGGGTTAAACGTTGATTTGTGAGAGAGTCAAAGACAGCAGCTGGTCTGCATCAGATGCTAGTCTGGTGTTAACGGGTCTTGAACTTCTTTTTAGAGGATAAGGCGTGTGTGACTATAATCAGATTACTGAGAGGCAGAAAAAGGAGAATAATTGGAACCAGAAACCACTCCTGCCTTGAGAGGCCGGTCGGTGTTCTGCTCACGAGGCAGGAATGAAGAAAAGAGGAAGTAGAAGAACTAAATCCTGTGCTTCTCTTACGTGGATGAGGTTTTCGTAGGTGCCGCAGACGATGTGGTGGTTGGTGACGGCGATGGAGTAGACGCTGCCGCCGCTGGTCTGCAGGACGTGAACACACTCCAGAGAGCGGATGTCCCAAATCTGACAGACGAGAGGGAAACGGAGAAAACACACTTTAATTTTTAGGATGACGAAGAGGACGGAAAAACACATAAATACACACACGGTATCAGCAGTGGAAAAAGTGAGTTGTTCAACAGCTGCAAGCTGTCAAATTTCATCTCCATGGCAACACAGAGTGGAGTGATCACTAGTTTAATCCGTTAAGCGTTCTGACCAATCACAGTGCAGCGCTGAAAACAGACCACAAAATACAAGGAAGAGACAGAGAGATGATACTCTGTCTCACACACACAGTTAGCTTATTGTGGCTGCAATTAACCCATTTTGCACTGAATATTCTTTCAGGATAATAACAATAAAGTGCAACCTGTACAAAACAAACGAGTGCAGACGTGTGAGCCTCACGTTGTGTCAGTATTCGTGGCTGCAGTGAGCTGCTTTCCTCTGCACATCTTTTTAAACGGGGTTGCAGGCTTGATACGGCCGCTCTCTGCGCATTAGACGTTTGCGCTTCAATTTATCAGCATTATTGATTTTGTGCGTACAACTGAAGGTCTCAAAACAATGATCGTCATCAGTTAATCGTTTCATTACAAACAGCGTTGGACCCGAGAGACAAAGACTGCTGTGGAACGTGTAAAACTCATCAGGATGTGTCCTTTTATCTAACAAAAATCCCTCTTTAGCTGGTTTTGTGCCCGTGTGATTTATTAATAATCTGGGCATATAGATTATTCAGTTTATTAATATCAGTTCATCAACATCGTCGTCATATGATAATTAGTTAGGCCTCACCAAGCCTCTTACTAGTTCTCTCACTTCCAGCTGTTTTGGGGCATCCTGCTCTTTAGCTGCTAAATGCTAAATGCTAAATGCTCTTTGTCTGGCTGTGTGTTGGGCGGAGAGAGTACACTCAGTTTCTGAGAGCTTCTTCCTGCTGTGGCCAAGAGGAACCAAATATTTACTGGTTACAGCTGCACAAATGTCTTTACATATTCTTTTGATTATTTTGTTCAGTTGGTGAATATAATCAAAATATTGACAGAGATGATTGAAACCGGACAGGGTAAACTCCAGAAGCCTTTTGATTTAGATTAAAGCTTCAAATTTAAATAAATGTAATAGTGCACGGCACTATTTTTGGTCAAAATGACATACGATGAATATGTAACCTGTTGTTTTTGTGTCTAGTTTATGAGCTTTGTCATAAGGCAGCTTCCTTTATTTCTCTCTACACGTATATTATGCACCCAGTAAAGGCTAAAACACCAAGAGAATCCTTGGCAGTCTGTCAAAAATAATTGGCACCAGTGGCGGCTGGTGACATTTTTTTTGGGGGGGGCGCAGTTGGGCGGCGCGGTTTAAATAGCACTCCACAATGAGAAGAAAAGAGGTTTTGAGTAGAATATTCTAAAAAACAAAGCTTTATTTCAAGAAAACACAGTGCTCAACACTGTCCAATAACAACTATCAACAAACTGTAACTTTGGGCATGAGAGGTTCAGAGCAGAATGGTTTAAGAAACATTCAATGTGGTGGCCAGAGCAACTTCAGGGAATACATTGACGTAGCATTCAAACTGGGGGCCCTGCAGTAAGGTGGCACTGGTGAGGTGGTCTTTGAAGGCAAAGCGTTCCCTGGTGTGTCCAAGTATGGTGTCACAAACCTACAGATAAATATATAGAGAGAGACAGTAAGATAAGTTGTGGGGAAATATCTACTACAAACAGGCTTCATACTACAGACAAAAAACTATGTTTTGTGTGTCTTGATGGCTCAGCAACATAGACAAAAGGCCAGGAGCCACCTTGATGGCTGTAGCTATGACACACACACACACACACACACACACACACACACACACACTAACTTGTTGGGGGTTGAATTGGTATTTTAGATAAAGTTATAGCCTGATATGATATCCACCCAAATCTAACAATGTCCAACATGTGTTCTGCTGTGGGAAAGATAAAACATTAAACTCTAACACAGGCATCTGCTGATTTTGACACTCACCTCTGCAGCAATCATTCCAGCTCATCTTCCTTCACAGCCCGGCGCTTCCTCGGCTGCTCAGAGCCACTGCACACGGAGCCTCCAGCTAGCAGCTCCGGTTAGCATGTAGCTTGGTGCATGTAGCTTCACTGCTTTGCTGCTGAATATTTAAATCCGGACGTTCGGGTCCCAACTCTTTCAGCCTCTTCTTGTCAACATCTGATCGTGGATTGAAAGGTGTTTCGCATAGAGATACCACAGAGTTTTCAGTCGCCATACTAACATAATCAAAGTCTCTGCTAGCTGTGTTGCTCGCGTAGCTACATGGGATGTGAGGGAATGATAAAGGTCTCTGATTGGACGAATAGTCCAACCACGTTGCAATAAGAAACGATGTCATTGGCTAGGGCGCAGATTCGTGCGCCCGAAGATTCACGTTTCATCCGCCAATGAGAAGCTGTCCTTGCCGTCACGAGGGTGAAATGTTTGTTAGCTTTCCATAGACACACATTGGGCCGGCGCCCCGAGAGGGGAGGGGCTTTTCTCAGTAATGATGAATGGCGATATATTATATTTAACTTAAGTGGTTGTTGACAGGGGCTTACGGTCTCCCACACACATTTAGCGCGTCAACACGGTATATTTCTTATTTAAATTATTTGATATATAATGTTTTTTGACAGTATATATTATATATTTTTTTCTTCTTTTTTTTTTTCATCGCAAAATTTTAGGAGGGGCGGCGCCCTAGCGCCCTCTATTGACGCACCGCCACTGATTGGCACTACTATTAAAAGTTTCCCGTGTAATTAATCCGACAGCACGCCGTAACTACAGAGTACAAGCTAATGAGTCAAACTGGTTAAACATCAAAAACAAACTAAAAGACATTAATCTCTTGCATTTCAAAAAAGAAAGTTGTGCAAAAAGAGCTTTATGATCAAAGACTGTTCTAGGAGTGTCACAGCTAATTAATTGACAAAATGTTAAAAGAGATTTCTTTTTTTCACTGAAACTTTGGCAACTTTTGTCACAGCAATTTCCGCAGCAAAACATTTCCAGGAACGACTTCTGACTAAATACAGCTGGAGACTAACGGCTCAGAAGCATCATCGTGCTTTCATCTCCCACAGAGAGTCTCCTCTCTGCATCTCTATGCCCAGAGGTATTCATTAGTGACCACACACACACACACACACACACACACACACACCTAGTATTCACTCCTACTACCTTCCTCTAGCTTGTCATTTAATTATTCGTTTTTCGTCACCAGCCATCTTCAAATCTCACTCAAATCCGTCACTGGCAGATAAATCTGGAGCGGCTGCTAAACACAACACTTCCAAAGCTTCGTCCAGCCGATTAACGGCACCGGAGGAGAAATATTCGGCCCACAACGTGGACCAGTGACGTTTCCTAAGCCCCGCCTCCCTCAGTTACCGTCACTACGCCTAATCAAGCTCACCATTTCAGCACAAACGCACTCACACAGAGGTCGCACAGAGGTCACGCTCACCAAACACTTAACAATTTTTACAAACATTTTTAACAATGAAGGCCTTGCAGCCCGTTTGTGACCACGAGAGATATTTAAATCCCTGTATTTAACACCTGCAGCAGTAGGAGGTGGTGTGTGAAGCTTACTTTAATGCAAATAAACAGCTTCATCCATTCCTTCTTTTTCTGCTCGTAAAAAAAAAAAAAAAGTAAAACTGTTGAGTATCGCTCTTACATGTGGAGAAAAAAACCCAAAGCTTGACAGTTCGTGTGTATTTGTTGCTACGCTGTGATTGGACGATCAAAGCAGGAAGTGTTGTGTGTCTGTACCCATCTCTGCCGGCCGTCCTCCTACCTTGATGGTCTGATAGGAGCCGCTGTACAGGTGGTTCTGGGAGGCCACCAGCGCTCTGACCCAGTGATTCAGACCCGTCAGCTCCTTCTTCAGCTTCAGCTCCGTCCCCACGATGTCCCACACCTGAACACCACAAAACCAACACTTTACTTCAAACTACACAAGAGAATACATTGTTGCTTTAAGTCCAGTAATACTCACCACATGGAACAAAGATCTCAACTACATCAACGTCGGTTTGGTTACCTGGCAGTTTTTTTATTATTTATATATTTTTTTGTTTAGTTTTTCCTTTGTGAATTTTACGACGACAAAACCCAATACAACTTCAAATTGTTTTTAAAAAGCTGCAGTTTTGGGGTTCAAAACAATATTGACATGATTTCTATTTCAAAAGTAGAACTCTGATAAATAAGATATCACTTTAACAGAGACAGAGACACACACAGAAAGAGACAGACAGAGACACACACACACAGAAAGAGACACACACAGAAAGAGACAGACAGAGACACACACACACAGACAGAGACACACACAGACAGAGACACACACAGAAAGAGAAAGAGAGAGAGAGAGAGAGAGAGAGAGAGAGAGACACAGACACACACACACACACACACACACACACACAGACACACAGACACACACACACACAGACACACAGACACACAGACACACAGACCTTCCATGACTTTTCCAAAACTTTTGAGCTTTAATTTTTTTCAAGGACTTTTCCAGGCCTGGAAATAACCTTTTTAAAATTCCAGGTTCCCATGGGGGTGAGAACCCGGTCCGTACTTTAACAGAGCGTAACGTGGCGTACCTTGATGGCCTTGAGGGAGCCGCTGAACAACATGTTGTGGGAGGAGACCAGCGTGCACACGGGGTTGTCGTGGGCACGGATAGTGTTGACCTTCTGCAGCGTCTGGATGTCCCACACCTACGCCAGAGCAACAGAGACACGGAAACACAACTGCTGTAGCAAATGAGAACAATTGTGCAAGTTTGGCCTTTGAAAGAGAGAAAAAGAGGAAGCGAGGGAGACGGATGACACTTACGATGATGGTGCAGTCTGCAGAGCCGCTGTACAGCCGGTTTCTACGGAGACAAATTATCAACGAGTCATGCTTTGGGCGGCTCGTTCCCCGCTGACATGCAGCTCATGATGTGCTGTGTGTGCTTTCCGTTACCCTTGGATGCACAGAGCCAGGACGATGCCGTCGTGCCCCTCCAGGGTCTTCTGACACTTGTAGGTGGTGCAGGTGTCCCACACCTGAGAGCCAGGGGAGGAGAGATGAAAACAGCTGTGTGCATCTGGAGGCCTCTTAAAGGGCCAGTTCAGTGCAATACCTTCAATGGATCCTTTTTCTGACACGTGAACCCAAACTAACCAACAGTGGTAGACCGGCCACTTCTGTGTTCAGAAGGTTTTGAAAAAGGAGTCTCGTAACTTTGAAGAGAGCATAGATTGAGACAGACAGGGAAAGCGGTGAAAATATTCTAAATACAGCAAACGCTCAAACGGATCTTTTTACTTTTTTTCCACAGCAGTACATGCTTTCCTCTCGTGCTTATACTCCCGTCTGTTAATCTACAGTAGATACTACTATCTAACTAACTACTATATCATCTACTAGATAATACACCGACTATGTAGAAGTACCTCGTACTTGAACTACAAACCCACCTTTTTTCCCCCCATGTGTCTTTCAGTTCTTGAGTAAGTGATGAGCATTAAAACAAATCCATGACTCCAGATTGCAAAACAAAGGTTGTGGGCGGAGGTTATCAGAATCTCTCTGGAAGTGGGCGGCTGAAGCCCAAAATAGCTCTGCGTGAGACCACAAGGGGTTGCGTTGGTGTGTTGCTACACGTACTCCAAAGTTTGAGTAATGCATCCGTGAGTTGGTCAAAAAATGCCACATTTTGGAAGGCGCTGTAGAGCGCCTTCCAACTCACTCAACAACAAAATGCGGCATTTTTTGGCGCATGATTTTGTGTGTGTGTGTGCGTGTGTGTTGACCTTACCTTGATGGTCTTATCCGAGGACCCAGAGAAGAGCAGGTCTCCGGTGGAGTAGACGCACAGACACCAGACGGGCCCCTGGTGGCCAACGAACGTCCCCTTACACTTGAAGATCTGCTGGGGGTCGTACGCTACACACAGGCACAGAGACGGGAAAGACTGGATGTGTGTTTTTCATCGGAAGCGAAACGAGGGAGGAATACAGTTGAAGCGGAGATGGGAGGATAAGAAAGAAGGGACAGAGAGAGGTAGACGAGGAAAGGAGGAAGAAAAGGGACAGATGGAGAGAGAAGGTGAGTGAGAGTAAGGGCGAGGAGGGGAGAACGACCAGAGGAGATTTTACAAGTCAACAGAAGTTGTTTATCAAATGTTTCACCCCTCTGAGATGTGAAGGATGATGAAGAGACAGGAAGGATTCTTAAAGAGGAGAAGAACACTTACAGCCCAGGATCCCCATGTTGAGCCTGGCGTTGATGTGGGACAACTCATCCTGCAGAGAGACGACACCGTAAGAGACTTGTTCTACAGCTGGAGCTCAGCTACTCGATCCTTTTGTTCTGTCAAACTTTTATTCTCACTCACACAACTTGTATTCACACACACTCTCCCTCCAAGGTACACACACACACACATATATATTCTCCTTCCAAGGTGCACACA
This sequence comes from Myoxocephalus aenaeus, assembly GCA_038501785.1. Taxonomy (NCBI): domain Eukaryota; kingdom Metazoa; phylum Chordata; class Actinopteri; order Perciformes; family Cottidae; genus Myoxocephalus; species Myoxocephalus aenaeus. The sequence goes on from JBAMJR010000348.1 coordinate 448,388, forward strand.
CATATTTTCCTTCCAAGGTGCACACACACACACACACACACACACACACATATTATACCTCCAAGGTGCACACACACACACACACACACACACACACACACACACACACACACACACTTACACTTACACTTACGTTAAGCATGGAAGCGTCTCTACGAAATTCCATCAGGTCCTCGCTCAGTTTACTCTGGTTCTCGTCCAACACATCTGAAAGACACGAACGATAACCTTAAGACAAAGAAACGCAGTGAGGAGGCGGTGCTCAAGCCGTCAATACTTCCTGTCAACATATATCCATCAACAGCTAGAAGGTCTTAAAAAGCATCTCATAATTGTGGTGCAGTGCAGGAGTGAGACGTGATCTGATGGAAACGAGGAGTAAGGAATGCACAAAGCTGGGTTTGTGCAGACCCTGAGCACTGATCTGAAACCAGCGCAGTAGTAGTAGTAGTACATTATTGTAACTTCAGCGAACAGCTAAAGTCACTGGCTTCACAGAGCACATGCAGGAAGTGCTAAATTATCGCCCATTAGTTCACTTCTGCACGTAACTCCTTTAAATGCGAGACACACGAGTGCATTCTTAGTTCTGGCTGAATACGCCGGTAAAATAAAAGGAACGTCCTTCTCTACTGCGTCTTACCAAACTTGAGCTCCAGGTTCTTCTCCAGCTGATCCAACTTCTCAGACAGTTTACCCAACATGGAGCGCAGGAAAGCGATATCTTGGTCCTTCTGGGCCAGAGTCAGCTGCATCTCATGGAACCTAAACGGGGTCAAAGGTCAGGGGTTTCAAACAAAGTCATCATCGTCTCCGTTTTTCAATCTGACAAATACTCGGCTCTCCGTATGTCTGCTCACCGGTCATCAGTCTGCTGCAGAAACTCCTTCAGGCCCTCAAATTTGCACACCTCCAGGTGCGTTTCATACGTGTCCTGGTTCCCGATGAACGTACAGCTGTCGGGGAGAAGAGGAGAGGCCGATGAGTGGAAGGTAGACGAGTGTGTAACACAGACAAATAGTATGTAGTAGCATAATAAGATAAAATAAGATAATCCTTTATTAGTCCCGCAGTGGGGAAATTGCAGGATTACAGCAGCAGTGCACACAAGAGACACAAAGTAAAATAAAAACAATAAACAGTAATAAAAACAGTAAAGAAGAAAAAATAATTCACAATAGCAATATTATATATACAGGCAGAATAAAAAGTATTTATACATTTTAAATACGTGTTTTTGTGGTAGTCTACTGGGAGCTCAGTTGGTTGTGCAGTCTGACAGCAGCAGGAAGGAAGGATTTGCTAATATGCAGTAAATTAAAGTGTGTCTTTATTTAAGGACTCACCCATATTTGGAGTGTGGACACTTGATGTGCTCGCACTCTTTGAGGTGAGCCTCCAGGTTCATGGTGAGCAGCGGCGGGCAGGAAGGGTTGTTGGGGCAACGGACCGGCCTGTAGTCACAGCTGGCCTCGTGTTCTCTGCAGAGACGGGAAACGTTTGAATATAAAAATGTCTGCAACAGCTTTTGCAATGTGTTCAATCCTTCTGGAGACCCTCGGTCCTTACTTGCGCGTGGACAGCTTGATGGTGAACGGGCAGCCCAGCGGGTCCACCTCGTACGCGCCCGGTTTGCCGGCCACGGTGGAGGTGGGGGCCGCGGCCCCGCCGGCGGCGCTGGCCGTGGCCCTGCAGCCGTATTTACAGTGAATGAACAGCTCTCCGATCTGCTCGGCTACCGCGATGTTGTTGACCACGACCGTTAGCTTAGCCGTGTCCACTGGGCAATTGTCTGCGAGGAGGGCGGACAAAAATATAACGGGTAGAGTTAACACCAGCCCCATGTTTAATTACCTTTTTTATTTTAATGGGAACGCATTTTAAGTCTCACCTGAAGTCAAGGCACATCGTCTGCAGAAGGTGTGCTGAGGAGGAAGGAAAAACACGCATGTTGAAATGTTCTCTTATTTTCTCTTATTAGAGTATGTTTTAACAGAACTAAATGTGCACCAAACTCTACATCTGTTGATTTTAATTTGGTTACTTTTAAAACATTGTTTAAAAGATGTTTACATGAAGGGTGAGCAGCGTTAAAGTTCCCACAAGGAACGTTCACTTTGTGTTCATTTTGGCGGTCCCTGTGGACGAAGGTGGTCGTGTTTCTGAGTACCAGGGTCCCTTTAGAAATACTCTCATTTTACTGCAGCAGGATCTGGCAGTGAGCCCCGCTAAGAGCTGCTTCTGGTTCTCCCCCCCTCTGACGGAGACAGCGCTATGGTCAGGTCCTGCAGCAGCGAGGAGACGCTCTGCTCCTGGCCTGGGAGGAGCTGGTTTCTGGCTAACCTGTATTATTTAATCTGATTTGGCCAGAACCCGAGACCACGACACCGATAAAAAGCCTTAAGAATAACTATATGGAAATAGCCAATCTTCTCGCTGAAGGTCTCGTTAACTTATGAACAGGGGTCATACACATTCTGACCAATGGATTTCTTTCATGACTTTTCCATGACTTTAAAACCAAATGTCCATGACCAAACATTTTGTGAAATCTGGGTGTAAACATGAAAAAGTGAGTAAATGTAGTATTTAAACTAACAATGAGAATACAAAGCATACAGTAAACCTTAAATGACTCAAATGAATGAGACAATAGTTTGATTAAAATAATAAACATTTATATAGATGCCTGTATGTATGCCTGCTTATATTGTGAGCGTCTTTCTTTTAAAAGCATATTCATTATTTCAAACTCAGCGTAAATGAACGTCATGAACACATGAATATCACACATTTACATGACTTTTCCAGGCCATTTTAAAATTCCATGACTTTTCCAGGTTTTCCATGGCCGTAAGAACCCTGTATGGAGATCATGTGGAGACAGTTTCATAACAGTTAAAAGTTCCTCACGGTAAAACTGTAAAGAAAAAGACAAGACAGAAGAGAGGAGGAAAATGGAGGAAAGGCTGGAAAGAACAGAAATAAACTCACCCCACATGTGGTGATGACGGGGTCCTTGAAGACGTTACAGCACAGCTGGCAGCACAGCTTTACGGAGGGCTGTTCGGCAAACACCTGGGGCTCCTACACAAACACACGCTGGTTTGTTAATTTGGTGTGGTTCCAGTTCCAAAACTGGCTTATCGCTTCATTTTCTTTTTACATGTTCAAGCGTTTGCTGACGTATATGTAATACATGCAAGTGCTATGGGCTCATACCGTGTCCTCCTCCTCTTCGTGCAGAGAGAAAGTGGAGCGCAGAGACATGTTGGATTCGGAGTGGAGAGATCGGATTGAGATGGCCGACTCTGACCTCCGAGGAGTCATAGGAGGCTGGGAGGAGGAGAAGCGGAGGAGAGAAGAGGTCACGACCCATTAACTTGGCATAAAACATAAAAGGTTTTCTCTGTCTGTGTGTGTCTGTGTGTGTGTATGTGTACCATTCCGTCGTCGTCATCCCGGGGAGAGTAGGTCAGAGTGCTCGAGTTGGAGGGAGTTCTCCTGTGCTGCTTGTGGCTGGGCACTTCTGCTGAAAACGCATGAGGGCAAATTCTCAGCAACAAAACAAAAGAAAGATGATGGAGTACAATCAAGCAAGAAAAAGAAAGAGCCTTTATAGAGGGGGATAATATTTGTGTTCTCACCTTTCACGGCTGAGAAAGTAGGACCGAATGAAGCCTCCATCCTGCTTTGCTGTGAAGAAAGGAGGGATTTAAACGAAGAGTAATTACCGCAGGAGAACATCACACAACACGAGTACAATCTGGGTATTTCATTAAGATTTTCTCTCCAAGTCACACCATTGTCTCTCACCTTGTTGCCAGTCTGCTGCCGCTGCTCCTCCGGAGTATCGGTTGGAGCAAGGAGTCTCACCGCTGCTCGAAGCACACACACAAATGAACAGTTAGCTGGACTGCTAGGCCTAGGGAGAGGAAGAGGAAAGAGGAAAGAGGAAGGGAGCAGACAGAGGTGAAGAGAAAAAGGGAAGGGGGGCATTAGTGAGGAGGACAGTGAGGGAAATACGTTGATACCAGGCAGAAAACCTCCAGTTCTGACTAGTACATTCTCTCTCCTGACCACCAGGGGGCGACTCCTCTGGTTGTATAGAAGTCTATGAGAAAATGACTACTTCTCTCTTGATTTATTCCCTCAGTAAACATTGTAAACATGAGTTTATGTCTCAATCTCTAGTTTCAAGTCTTCTTCAATACAGCATGATGTTCATTTAGTAAATGATGGTCCATTTAGAGTTAAATAGAGCATAAAGCTGGGGATGCTTTACGCTGCTGCTACCAGAGTATACAGCGTCTCTACGTCTCTGCAGTCCAAATATGGTCACTTCTGTTCTCTGGTTGCAAAAAGCCAAGAAGGCGACGGCCAAATCACCAAATTTGAGGCTTCAGAACCGTCGTCCACCGACCAATGGTCGATGTCACAATAACCATGTCCACGTCATATTTACGGTCTATGGTTGAGACACAAATGTTCTGAACAACACCACAGGAGCATGCCCGAAATTTGGATGGATACATAATACCGGCCATAAATCGGCTTTGTGTTTCAACAGAGAGAGAGAAAGAAAACACACACCAACACTTGACCCAAGAAATGTTAGAGACTGCCAGTTGCTGCAGGACAGCTGAAAGCTACTTCAGATGAGAGGCAGTGCATATGGAACATTTACAGTGGAGCTGCTGTTGTTGAATACATGTTTGACCTACTTTACTGGCCTTGAGCACAACAACACAATCCAGCCAAATTATTCCACTTCGGTGGTTTACTTTGTTCAACTGGTTTGCTTTTAGATGAGTTTGTAGAAGTGTTAAAGTAAATATGACTCTGAGCAGTCTGCACAGGCTGAAGACAGGACGCTCAGTCAGTAATTCACAGCGTAGAAACTAATATGTTTATTAGAAGTGGGCGTCATAACCATCAAATATTGATGTTGTGATAAGACCAGCTATGTCTGTCCAAGTCTTTTTGTTCATCAAAATCATACCTGTGTTCTGAAAGCTGCAAAGAGTTCCAGGTTTGCTCAACCTAACGATCCTCAGCAGCACGGGCTGAGAGAAGGAATGGCAACTGGTCTTTCTACTTAAAATTGCACATTTATAAATTGAACTTATCTTTTGCGCTACACAACCCGTTCACTACTGATTCAAGTGTATGAGCCTGATGAGCAGCAAGGGGAAGAAGAAAAGAAAACATCTGTCTGGCTGAAGGCAGCACTGATCCAGGGGTCAGATCAACAATTTAATGAGATGGGAGGGAGAGCAACACAGAGACAAAGGGGGGAAAAAGTGACAGCCGCAAAAAAGAAACAGTGACCCGGACAGCTCGATACTGATGTGAACAGAAAGGTATGCGGGCTGTTAGTGGGCTGAGATGTGAAACTATCCAGAACCTCTAATCCGCTCCTAGCAGCGTCACTGTTGCTCCTTCACGAGGAGATTCCCGTAAAGAGGAGAGAAGGGGGCGGAACACACACACACACACACACACACACACACACACACACACACACACACACACACACACAAAGTTGAATCCTGACAGCTAGCTAGCTTAATGTTCAAACAGCACTACATAAGTGTAGCATATAGCATGTAGCAGGACGGCTCGTGGGAACGACGGCACGCGGTGTCACTTACTCACCAACCGTCACCTTGTCAACGACCATTAGAAAACTGCAATAACGAGCTCGCTGAAGTGGCTCGTTTGCTAGCTTAAGTTAGCTAGCTGTTGGTACATTTTCCTGTGAGCAATCACTGCTGCTAACGGCCTTTTGGCGAACCATGCTAACCGGCAACGGGCCGCCGGCGTTATTTCATAGCTAACGAGCCAATTATTCAACAAAACGGCGGGCTTTTAGTTGGTCTACTTACCATTTTTCTATACCAGCGCAGCAGCAAGTCTGCAGACGAATTCCTAAATCTATCCCTCACTCTCTCTCTCTCTCTCTCTCTCTGCTTCACATACACACAGCTCAAATACCGCAGTGTGTTCTGGGACGTGTAGTAGAAGTGCTTACGATTGGTATCCCCCTTCTCCGCTGTCCGAACTACGTCCCCCACAATGCACTTCGCGCAGCTGCCATTGGACCCGGTGCTGTCAGTAAATTCCGCAAACCAACTGCAAAACGCACGACTCCCAAATAGATCCACATTTGCTGCGGTTCGGCGCTGTTATTGGTTCCCGCGGCCGCCAGGCCATCATGCGACAGCCGCCATCACGTTTCCACTGTGGACGCACGTGCACTGCAAAGGTGGTGTGATGTGGCCAACAATCACTGGAAAAGAATAATACACAAAATAAAAAACAGTCAAAGGAAGAACCATTCAGTTGCATGCAAAATATGTCATTATGATACATGAAGAGAACATTACAACACACCAGCGGGCTTTAAAAGAGGCGCATTAAAGTGATACACAGAAAATATACAGAAAATGATGATGAAAAAACACAACACAGGGCGTGTAAATACGTAGCCTACAAAATACACTGTAATTAATAATACTGGGTAGAATTGCACATTGGATCCAATATGTGGACACAATAGGCACAACCTTTATACACTTCATGTACACTGCACATTCGTTGCATTTTTGCACTTTCTTTATTGTTTCATTTCCTAAATTATTACGCTTTACCGTTTTGTTTTGTTGTATATATTGAGTATTTTGCATTTCTGATATTTATTGTGATATTTTCTGATATTTTTTTATTATTTTTGCTGTGTATCATATGTAAGTTGCTTGCTACTGATGTGACAAATTAATTTCCCCTCTGGGATAAATAAAGTATACATCTATCTATCTAACCTACTTCACCAACAACACAGGGTGAAATCAAAACTTTGCACAGGTTGCACATGTAAGGTTTGAGTGAGTGAAGAGGGAGGTGGGAATTAAGGGAATGATGGGTTGGAAAATTTGGGAATGTTTGAGGCCAACACATGTTGACACTGTCAAGCACGTCCGTGTGATATTGTAATAATGACTCTCTCTGACTCGAGTGTGTGTGTTTTCCCCATTAGTGCTCTGTGTCAGATCTATTTAATTATGTTGGAGCATTGCAGTCACACACATATATACTGTATAGATAGAGAGATGCAGGCCAGATAGTGTCTGCTTGTATTTTGTCAGGTGTGTTGAATTTTTTTGTTGGTTATGATAGTTTTTGAGTTCTTCCTACAGATAGGAAGCTGGCTGACAAGATTCTGATGCGTCTCTCTTTCAGTTACATCTTATAATATTACAATAAAACTGATGGGTAACATTGTACATATTACAGCGGAGGGGTTTCTCATTATTTTATGCTACCTTTTTTCCACCACAAGGGGGCGGTGGTTATCTAGCCGTAGCCCGAGCTCTGGAGGAAAACACCTTCTCGGTTCTCTTTTTTGTGGCTCAGGTGTTAAAAGTGAGACAAAACTAAACTTTCATCCGCATTGTCTTGAAATCTAACAATAAGTAGTTCATAAAAAGTTAATAAAAAGTCATTATTATCAATTATACACAATATGTTTTCAGATTAAATCTTGATTGCACAGCATGAGACTAAAAGCCAAAAATCTAGCATTAAGTATTACACGTACAAAACGTGGCGTTTGTTGTCAAATCTGAGAGCCAATCAGCTCTTCGATCTGGCGACAGCCAGGCGTTTCCCATCATGCCCTGGGGCATGCAGTCGGCGGAGAGCAACGGCGGGCACCTGGTCGCCTCATTGACGTTGGCCACGTGTGCACGATGTCAGAGCAAGTCGGGATCAAGTCGGACTCAAACCTAACCGGCATGCGGTGAGCGGCGAACGCCGACGGTGGAGTCTGCGCAGGACTGGCTCACCTCGAAGGAGACTCGTGTCTGTGAACCCGAATCACTTTCAAAGGCCCGACGGTAGAAAATAGAATAAATTGAACGGTCATGGAAGTGTTTTCCGTCGTCCTCTGATTAGTTCTATGCGGTTCTTTGCGATGGAAACTGTGTTCGTAAAAATGGCCGCTGCTCTGACCATCCCGCTACATTGATTGGAACGCGAACGTCCATTTCTGCTCATGTTCTATCTCTACGGGCTCTGCACACCCACGGAAAACTCACACCAGGGGTTTTAAATACCGGTACGTGGGAGTTTTAGCACCGCCCACCTTCAACCTGAGCGTCCAATCAGCCGCAATGCCTGAAGAAAAACCTGTGTGTGTGTGCAGGGCCTTCAACACACGAAGAAGAAGAACTTCAATCCTTAACTAAGGTACAAGTACCAATACATTAGTGTAAAAACAGTCAATTACAAGAAAAGGTCCCGCATTCATTTATTTAAGTAAGAATTATTATCAGCAATTGTACAAAAGAAAAAGGCTCTTGTCAGTCATATATTGTTAGTTACCTATCATGCTAGTGCATTGTAGAATATGTATATATATTTTATGTTGGAGCGGCTGTGGATCAAATGGTAGAGCGGGTCGTCCTATAGTCGTAAGGTCGGTGGTTTGATCCCCGTCTCCTAAAATTAGATGTCCAAATAGCTCAAAATACCCCAAATAGCTATTTAAATGAAACCATTTAAAAAGTTTGAATGCTCTTTTGTTAGAACTAACGACTCGTCCCAGTGACAAGGGACACAAGCGGGAAAGTTTGAGTTCTACTGGATTAATCTTTAACAATGCACGTTGATTTTTTTGAATGGAAAATATGAAGAAAAAAATTGTAACTGTAGCTGTCAAATACATATTGTCTGATATTGAAGTTGAAGTATAAAGTATAAAGTTATACAGTATATACTCAAGTTAAGTAAAATAACCTCACAATTTATGGTTTAACCCTCTGAGGTCGGCGCCCGCGTCGAAGCGTTACACCAGGTGTCTAAATGTTTAATAAAATTATATCATCACAATAATACGTCACATAAATATGGTTAAAAATCTGGCGGATAGATATGGTTTCCACTTCCGCGTCTGAGCATCTAAACATGGACATGAGGCGTGCAAAGCTTCACTGTGAGTAAGAAGGTGCCAAGCAAAGAGTCCTGAGCAGAGCTATATTGGAGGGGACAGACGGCGCAGCTTCAGAGCTGAAGGATTCACTAACAAGGAGCTAGCCGGAGCTAACGGGCCAGATAGCTGGCCACAGCGTTTCTGTGAGACTGAACGGTGAGTAATCAATTGTTGAATCTATCACGTTAACTTGTTACAGTGAACATAGTACGACCAGTAGTGCTGGACCTCCATTATATGTTTGTAAGACAGTAAATAACGTGTGTGTTGACGAGAGCTACGAGCGATTAGCACGTCGGTAAATAGTTCCGTGTTGGCTGTTATCATCCGTATATATGACTAAACGGGGCATAATCAATTGTTGTCTCTATCACCGTTAACTTTATTACAGTGAACATAGTACGACCAGTAGTGTTGGACCTCCATTATATGTTTGTAAGACAGTAAATAACGTGTGTTGACGAGAGCTACGAGCGATTAGCACGTCGGTAAATAGTTCCGTGTTGGCTGTTATCTTCCGTATATATGACTAAACGGGGCATAATCAATTGTTGTCTCTATCACCGTTAACTTTCTTACAGTGAACTCATAGTGACTGTATTAATGTATTTTACAGAGTGGATTCAGAGCTGTGAGGGTCCAGAGGACAACATGCAGCATCGCTGCAGCAGCCTCCCTGTCCGTCTGCCTGCCTGAACACATCACCTAGCAGGCCGCAAAGCCAGCCACAGCTCCTCATCCCCACCATATAATAATACATTTTTTTAGACATTAAATTACATGTGTCTACCATTTTATTCATATATTCCACTGCTTTTGTGAACCTAAGACCTTTTGGTAAACCAATTTCCAGCACCAAAACCGCTATCCCACCGGAGTAAAGTTATGTTTTCACAACAAATATGAGACATTTCCAAAATCAAGATTCAATTTTTCAGCTTTAGTCATATTTTCATATTTACACTTGTGCCTTTGGGACAATGGTGCCTCATTATATAGATAGCTGAGATTGTTCTGTATTTTTTGATATACAACACATGATTTTGTATCATATGCTAGTGACTTTAAAAAGGGGAATTTAAAAAGTATGTAAAATCAAGAAAAATCAAGAAATTGACCACCAGACCTCCAAGTGTTAATAGTTAAATCCGTCCCATCATCACACAAGGTGTTTCATGACCTTAGCCCAGGGCAACGCTCCATATCCACCTCTGTTCACTTCCACCGCAGCGTGATACGATGCAGTGTGTGTGTGTGTGTGTGTGTGTGTGTGTGTGTGTGTGTGTGTGTGTGTGTGTGTGTGTGTGTGTGTGTGACGAGAGAGGACGCCGTGGGACGCTGGAAAATCACTGCGCACGGCTTGGGATGAAAAAACGTATACGGTGCACGAGAAGAGATGCCCACTTGTGTCAGGCAGAGAGAGAGAGAGAGAGAGAGAGAGAGAGAGAGAGAGAGAGAGAGAGGAGCTGGAAATAGAAAAGGGATAGAAAGGCCTTAATGCCGTAATGCAGCCATGAATAAGAGATGCTCTGAATGCAGCTTTGTTGACGCGCGGCTCAGCGTTCCATTAGAGGGAAACCCGGGCCATTAGTAGTTTTATCTTCTTTGTGTGGGACACCGCTGACAGGACACACACACACACACACACACACACACACACATAGCCGGCCTCTCTGATGCAGATGTTTTTGGATGGGTGCCTCCCCTCAGTTTTAATGGCGGTCATGAGGCTTTTTCGCAGAAAGTGATTAGATTTTTCGCTCGTTTTTTGTGTTGCTTTTCAAAAGGCTGTCTCTCCTTTCATGCTGATACGATGCCTCAAACAGCTGACGGTGTCACATGCAAAATGTCTCACGTCGGCTCGCTCTCCATTCACAAAACACTTTGTCCTCCTCCCTCCTGCTGGATGTGACAGTCTAATTTTTGCAACTCTTAACGCTGTCTAAGAAAAGCATTTTATACTTGTAGCCGGTGATAAATGCTTTCATGTATCCTCTGTTCTTGTATATATGGCCACAACCTCTTTTATGCAGTTGATGGCCGTTTATCCCAAAGGAATAGACAATCTTGAGAATCTGAGAGTTATGAACGTGTTATTCTGCTCATTTCCTACTTTGCACATTTTGACCCTGAAAAGAACGCACCAGGACAGAAACCTGCCAGAAAATGCATTCGCCATACGAAAGTCCTATTGCGAAGGCCAGTGCTATTCAGCAACATGAGGTTGCTAGTTAGCAAAGAATATTGAACTCAACATAGTTTAATGTTTTGGTTTAGCCTCTACGTTTTCATGATTATAGTTTTATTTCTTGGCCGCAGAGGGCGGTAGTTTTCAGAAAAAAAAGAAGAAAAGAAAAGCTTTAAAAAGCTAACTATTAGCGGGTTAGGTAGCTAGCTGGTGAACAAAAGGGAGCGTTTAGCAGCTAAAGAGACGGATATTTTTCTCAGGAGTTAGTGGAGGCCAAAAACTGAGCTAAAAGGGAAATCCTTTTGGACTTAAATTCAGTATTTTTTTTACATGTTTCTCTTTGTATTTTTCATCCAACATAGCACTTAGTGGCTAGAAGTTGAGTCATTGATGGCGTATCCATTTTCACCTGAAAAAAGTTTTGTTTCAGTTTGCACTCTCCCTGTATGGTGAGATTTCCAGACGATGAACAAACCCAATAGCGATTCATACCAGTGTTGGTCTGTTGGTCTACCACTTTGGTGAAGACGGAAATATCTCAACACCTGTTGGACATATCGCCATGATAATGGGTATGGACACTCATGTGCCTCTCAGGTTGAAACTCTTTTTGTTGCAAAAAGATAGCCCTCAGTAAACATTGTAAACATGAGTTTATGTATAAATCTCTAGTTTCAAGTCTTCTTCAATACAGCATGATGTTAATTTAGTAAATGATGGTCCATTTAGAGTCAAATAGACTATAAAGCAGGGTATGCTCTAGGGCGGGCTTACTGGGATTGACATGTCGCTACCAGAGACGTGTACGCCGTCTCTACGTCACTGCTCTGCATTCAAAACATGGAAAACTTCCGTTCATTGGTTGCGGAAAAAAACAACATGGCGGCGGCCGTAATCCAAGATGGCGGTGGCCAAAATCGTCAAACTCAAGGCTTCAAAACGTCAGTTCACAAACCAGCGGGCGACGTCACGACAGCTACGTCCACTCCTCATCTTACATACAGTCTACGGTCTATTACAGTTTACTTTTGAAAATGGAGGGAAAGGAACAGGCTCAAACACACTGCAAACACATACGTACACAAGATTAAGTATTAACCATAGTTGAAAATGAAACACAACTAATATTAGTTGCACCCTTACACGGATATCTTCTCCCCAACCACACACACACACACACACACACACACGCACACACACACACACACACACACACACACACACACGCATGACTCTGCCAGCGAGCCCACATGCAAACAAAAAGAGTATGCAAAATCCACAAGGCCCCACTAAGCAAACACAAACACACACGCTTATACGCACACACTTGACCTTGATAGAGACAACAGGGTGGCATCATCCCCATTGACTGGGTCCATTAGGGGCCAAAGTGCAGCTGAGCCACATGCTGTACTGCCACAAAGAGACACACTGGATTACAAGGGAGGCAGCCAGGCACACAAGAGAGGAGGGGTAGGGGGGCGGACGAGAGGAGCGGGATGATGGAAGCAGCAGGAGGGAGGATGGGGATGGGGGAGAAAGAGAGAGTGGGACTTAACCCATTTCCATAAAGGTTTCCATTGTAAACCTATTACCAGCCGGCTATTCTGTGAAACTGCCATTTAAGTCGACATGATTGTTCACTCAGACTCTATTCACGGCGATTTGACAAAGAGTAACAAACAAATGGGGCAAAGAAAACTTGACCTCCATCCAGCTCATCAAAGTAGGGCATGTTTTTGTGGATTTGTTGAGATGAAAACTTTTTTTTTTTGCATTGTGCAGACATGAGGTCAGGGGAGTTCAACGTTGTTAGTGTAGAGAGGGAAAGATGAGAAGAGGCTTAACGCTGGAATGGAATATTTCCTTGTACGGGACATGATGTGGACGAGTGGATTTTTTAGAAACACTCCTCTTTTAGTCATTCACTGGTCAAAAATTTAATTTTCGGGTCTGTTTATCTATGTATGAATTTCTTGCTGCGTTTCAAAGAAAGAAGTCCATTCCAACAGACACTTACTACCTCTGCACTACAGTCAAATGTTTCGGTCACAAGGAGTTTTCTCCAGACGTAGCCACGCTGTATAGTCTCGTCCAGTTTGGCTTTTTCCTTTTCAGCAATGTAAGGTCGAGGTTTCTGATACGAGGTTCCATCTGAGATGAGCGTCATGAATTAATGATCAGTGCTGAGTAAGACCCTGTCTCTAAGTACTGCTGGTGCTCACAACGCCACTGCTGCCCCATCTGTGTGTGTGTTTGCTAATTCTGATGCTCCATCTCTCTGCACGCGACCCGAGGCGGTTAACCCGTCACACGCAGATATTTTGGCGGTTGAACCTCCCAATTGCATTAGCGAGAGAGAAGAGGAAACAGTGACGCTAGACAAAGAAAAGTGTTTCTCCGTGACTGATTCTATTCTATTCTTTAGTGGTGAATCCTGAAGGTTTTCTAACAATTTTGAATTTTCTAACTATTCTGCAGATTTACAAATGAATGATTCAGAATTGAAATAAAATAAAACAACCCCCAGCAGTAACCGAAAGTCCTTCCTTCCCGCTGCTGTCAGGCTGCATAACAAGCTGAGCTCACAGTAGACTACAAACACACTTTAATCACTTTTGGCCACTTTAATTGCATTCATCTGGTGCAATATATAATACATTTAAGTACTTTATATACTTTTGTATTCTGTCTGTATATTTAATATTGCTACTGTATTCTTATTTACTGTTCTTATTAATGTTTTACTGTTTATTTATATTACTTGATTTTTATTTACTATGTGTCTCTTGTGTGCACTGCTGCTGTAATCCTGCAATTTCCCCACTGCGGGACTAATAAAGGATTATTTTATTTTAACGTAGCTGACCTTAGCTTAGCATAAAGACTGGAAACAGGTGGAAACAGCTAGCCTGGCTTTGTTCAAAGGGAACAAAAGATAAAACGTTATATAGTGTGTTAATTCGTGAGCTGATTTCGTTACATTTTGGACAGAACCAGGCAAGCTGTTTCCACTAGTTTCCAGTCTTTATGCTAAGCTAACCAACTGCTGGATGTAGCTTCATATCATGTACAGACATGGTCCAAGTTGTCAACTAACTTGCAAATAAAATGTTGAGCAATTCTTAAAACATTGAGCGCAACCACCATTTCATTTTTCGACTGATTGGTCCTGGAAAGGCTGTCACTCGCTCAAACCGTTTAACTCACGCGAAAAACTTCACGAGTTCCCCACCTGTCACCAAAATAAAATGTCCCTTTATCATTGTTGAAGCCAAGTGCATGGACTTGTGTCAAAACATCAGAATACCAATTTGTTTCACTTTAAAATGAACACAATCTCCGTCCACACAGGCGTTTCAGCATGTCACATGACCATTCACACATCGTACACTGGGTGTGGCGTGACGGTGTAAACAGGAAGCAGATTTTCTACACACTGCAGTTTCAGGAGCGCTTCTAAACTCCTCGTAGCAAAAGATATGCATTTTAAAATGGAAACTTGGTAGTGTGGACATGGCCTCAGTCTAAAATGTTTTGGCTGTGTGTTTGGTGTCACATTGTATTCACGTCCTGACCAGTGTGTTGACGAACTGGACGAACTGGTCTTTCTTTCTCTAATGGAGCATCGGTAATCTGTTGAAGGATTTGTAATCCATACACGCACGCACGCACGCACGCACGCGCACACACACACACACACACACACACACACACACACACACACACACACACACACACACACACACACACACACACACACACACAGAAAGGGAGATGGTATGCAATCTCACAGCAGCGTGCACATTTACACAAAAAGCCGTGATCTAATCTAATCTAATCCACACCCTCTTTACTGGCTCTGACCGTTCATCAAATATGTCATACCAGATATCACATCAGATTATGAGGAAATGGGTGAAAGCGGTGACACTTCCTGGATTAGAAACAGCTTGTCTAAAGCCAGAAGGTGTTTCCAGAGCCTTCTAACTGCAGGGCGGCCTGGGTGTTACAGAGGCCACGTTAAATGTCATCATGGATCTGTTAGTACGTGTTGTATATGCAACATGTTCTCATACCTAAACAACGGAAAAGGCTGTTTGCCAATTACTTTTAAAATGACATATATGGAGAGGCATCCTCGCAATTTAAACACGATGCTAAAGTGTGCTGGTGTCATTGTGCTCTGGGAGGCTCACGGTAGTAACGGGAGCACGTTACAGTCAAGTTTAAGCTAACGTTATCTCCGTTAGCTAACTTAACTGGCGAAATGAAGCTAACATGTCAAAGACGGCTGAGAGACCGAGCGTGAGACACAGCCTGTTGATTATAAGATCTGTTCTGTGTTATGAAGGCTCCACGTGCTGCTCCATGTTGTTTAATGACTGTGTGGGAATCAAAAAGCTTGAGAAATTGATTAAGTAGCATCACACTAGGTGCATTTCATTATTTAAAATAAATAAATAGTGGAAATGAATATGATGGAATAATACTAACAATCTAATGCAATATAGCTCAATTTCATTTTAATTTCAAGCCCTATATAATATTTTCATATTAGGACAGATCTCGTAGAGTTTAGTAACTTGACAGTGGGCTGACGTCCCATTAACGTCACTATAATATTTAGCATTTGTATTCTTTCTACAATAACCTTTATGTATCTGTCATTTATGACCTCATTCAACTATATAATTTATATATACATATATTTTTAAATCTTTCATAGTAACCTATGATTTTTGGATTCTTCTCTGTCTCTACTTTCTTTTCATTTTAAACGTTTAAAAGTTATCATACTTGAAGTGCTTTTTCAGCATCTCTTTTCATCGAGCCTCGTAAAAAATTCAGTTTGTCCAGTTCTTTGGTTTATGACCAAAAAGCTAATGACATTCCCATCGGCCTCAGCTGTATTTTGTCTTTAGTGCAAATGTTATCATGCTAACTAGCAAATGTTAGCATGCTAACGAGCAAATGTTAGCATGCTAACGCACTTCAGTAATTTAGGGAGCACAGAAAACATTATGTCTCATATGTTTGAGGAGTCACTGTTAAATATTTGTCTGTTCACATAGTAAAGTCCAAATGATGATCTTAAATTACTTTTAAAAGTAGCAACATCTGTATTCATACAGCATCTGCCTTGCTATACCATGTGTAATATGTAATGCTCTCATGTCTTAAGTACATCTTCCTGCTCTTCCCATTCTGCTGACATGGCATGAGTGCAGCATCAGTACATGTGAAGCTGAGCAGCACAGCTCGCTTACCTTCCTACTCGTGGGAATCAATAGTGTCAAGGGATAAAAACAACAACTCAAGGTTTTACTAGGCCAGGGAGACAGCCAATTTCCCGATCATTTCACACCTTTCTGTGTAAGTGGTTGACGGCCTCTGCTCCCAGTGTGCAGTCTGGCTCCAGTAGGCGGGTACAGGAAATCATCAGTTTTTTCCCCCCAGTGAGACTTTAAAGAGGTGAAAGGGACTCATTTCATCCAGCCAGCATCCCTGTATCTTTACTCCCTGAGATGCCCACATCTCTTAATAGAGCCTGTGTCATATATCTTACAGTGGGCAATAGGGAGCAGGTGTAAAGACAGTTTTAAAGTTGTTTTCCCATCTAACTTTCTCGTCTCTTTATCTCTCTCAGTCCAGTTTTCGCACCTTCCGTTCTGGATTGGTTTTCCTCACCATTAATGAATCAAACAACAATTGTGTGTTCTTTTTTTTTTTTTAACGTGTGTAGTGCCCCACGTTGCCTATCCAAAAACTAAGGTCACTACTTGGTTGCTCCCTTGCTAACTTTTCCAACACGTGTAATTGATGATCAATGTCCAGGTGTAAACGTCCAGGTAGTTTATTAACAGTTGCATTTCTTGATAGAAAACAAAATGATAACCACGTCCTGGCACAACCTACTTGCGTATAATCAAAACCATAAAATAAACCAAAAACATTTCCCTATCTACATTACCATAATGACATCTGCTATACCACGGTCGAAAACTGTTTGCTTCTGTTCAAACATAACAAAAAACACCCCAAAAATGGCTCTTAGAACGTGTATAGTATCAGAAGTTTTAGTACTGATGTAATCTGGTACTGTGTTAAAAATCAGGGTCAGCTTTACCACAATGGAGAGCGGGTAAAGGATTCCTGAACTCGATCCTGGGGAAAGAAATTGATGGAGTGAAACCAGATCAGTATCTTGGGACAACTTCTGTCATCGCTGGGTGTGAATGTGACAGTGGTGCAGGCGTCCTACTGTAGCCAGTCACTACGCTAAGCTATGCTAACTGTCTGCTTGCTACAGCTGCATATCAACTGAAGAGGGAGATGTCTGTGTACTTCCCTAAAATCTGTGATGCAAGCTAGATTTGGTAAGTCAGATATCTGAAAGCCAATCACTGTCCAAAACACATGACAGAGGAACAGTCTTCAACACAACAGCAGCGAAGAAACCGAAAACCTAGAGAGCTAGAGTTAGCATTAGCATTAGCATGGGGAAGCCTTTGACAATTATAGTAGAGTGTGCTGTTTTTTGATGTAAACCGAACCGTGGCGCTTCCTTTCCTATCCACCAAATAAATATCCCACTAGGTATTATTATTATTATTATTACATGTTTCATAACCAGGCAGCAAACCTCCGGTTCAGAAAAGTGAAGCCAGTGCGGAAGTGCCTTAAACTTGCATTCTTGCATTCTCTCGAATGGCCTTCAGGGGGCGACTCTTTTTGGTGTATACAGATCTGCAGGTTTTAAAGGTTTTTAATTAAACAAACACAAAATAACTCAGTCCAGAGCTCTATCAATTCACTACACTAACTAAACTATCACGACGGAGATTAAGCCGGGCCGCTAGCCGATTTACCGGCTTAATCTCCGTCATGAAAAGGAGACGCCTCTCTTCTCCTCTTGTCGCATGTCTCTCTGCCAAGGAGGGGACCGGCCCCTCCTTGGGTACATCCCAAGTCTCTAAATTGCATCCCCGTTTCCCTCACATGCGGCTTTTCCTTGCGTCTTAGTCCCTCCCACCAGGGATGCATAGAGAGACGCAAGGAAACCAAGCGAGGAGAGAAGACGCGAGGAAACATGTTTTAATAGACATGAGACGTCCTTTCCTCTGATGCGTCACGTGAAGCGACGTCGGTTTCTGATGACTGCAGCCGCCTGACAGCTGATCACAGCTGATCAGCTGTCAGTTGCTCTAACAGCTGATGAGTTTTGTCCAGAGAGTTTTTAGCGAACATTCCAATAAAAATGCACTTAAAATATTGATAAAAATGATTGTATGTTTTCAGTTGATTTAATGGTGTTAAACTACTACTTATATGAATAAAGACAAAGTTATCATGAGTGTCAGAGTGGAGATGTTTTCTCTGTCGTCTGTTACCGTTTAATAAACTGCATTGAGTATTTATATACTGTGATGTGTCCTGCTTATACGAGCAGGATCCATTTCTACCGGAATGCGTCTTATTTATTTATCTGATTTTAATTACATACATAATAAAAGTTATTGAGGGAAACAACAGATCAAATCTTTGAAGACAGTTGTTTGTGGTCCTTTTGTTGTTCATACCTACTATGAACATATTTTAACCAGATGGTGAATAAGAAAACAGATTTAATATATAGCTTGAGTTTAATCTGTGATCGTCTCTGGTATTAAACTCCAGCATCAGTCTGCTCAGCTGCAGCGTCCAATCACATAACAGATGAACAGTGAGGGGGCATGTCCAGCGTTAAAACACTTCCTGGAAGCCCGCTCTCAGGGCTCCTCGATCATGACTCCTCCGATTTCCCTCCTCGCTCCTCGATCCTGGCTCCTCATAGCAGAATAAGAGCTTTGGGACGGCCGTCAAGATGGCAGCGCAGAACCACTTCCGGTTCAATCGAGGAGCGAGGAGCGAGGAAACGACAATTTAGAGACTTGGGATGCACCCCTTGGCTTTTTTCCACCTCCCTGACGAGGAGATCAGGATCAGGTGTGTCTCTTCCCACACCTGATCTCTTCTGACAGAAGTCATGCTGGCACACTGACCAATCACAGCGCATGTTAATGGTCACGCGGGCCCTGTGACGAATCAGATGTCCAGACACTCTAGAAGACGGTTTCATATAGTTTAACCAGGCTACTTCTTCCACAGAGAAAGAGAGGTGAAATTTAATTGGATAAGAGATCCAGCTCCAGCTCCCAAGCAAGCCGTTCCAGAAGACAGTAGCTGTGCAATGAGAAAATAAGCTAATAGGGAAAAATAATTATAATACATGTAGTGTATACGTGAAAAACAATTACATTATAAAATAGCTATAACTTTTAATTATAAAAAATAGCTATAACTTTTTGATTCTGTTTAGGCCAGCAGAGAAGGCTTAGAAGGCCAACTGATATATATATATATATATATATATATATATATATATATATATATATATATATATATATATATAGTTATATATACTCTCTTTATTGCAGCAGGTTCTTCATGTGGTTCTCTCATGAACAACATGAGTCACCGTTTCCTCTTGCGTAAGTGAAAGCAATGCTGATCAGTGGCGCCATCTTAAATCCAAGTAACAGTTCAAAGAAACAAAATGGAGACACGTTCATCTTTGTTAAATGTAGTTACTGCTCATAATACACACAACACATCATAATTCACCAATACTGAGTTTGTCTCTTTGATTCTAGTAAAGCTTCACTGACGAAGGTACTTTTTTTCATAAATGTTCAGGGCTCTGTGGTGGGAGGCGGTTCCTCTCCGGTCACAGTGGAGGGTGTGGTGTGCTTATTTTGAAGGGTAGTCCTGTTCTTTCTAAGTGCACATATCTTCAGAGAGAGACATCGTGAACTTGGTCCCTGTGGGTTTTCTGGTGAGCTTCTGTTGTTTACTTCATTAAAACTGTTTTTACACCTGAGCAGGTAAATCTAATGTCTCCATCATTAATCAGCATGACTTTTTATTCTTTTCTGTTTTGTTTCTACTGCGTACTTTACTTTCACTTTGGAGTTTTTACCACAAACTCTGAGAGCTGAGGAGGAACGAGGAAATGACATTCATGCATGAAAGTAAACCAGCTCTGCACTACGGTGTACCACGAAAATAACAATAATGCATGTAAAGAATGATGTCATGTTTGATGTGTTGATGTGCGGTAACTTCCAGGTCTTTCTGTGAGCTCTATATTGCCTCTACATTCGGAGGGTTCCACGCAACAGACAGGAAGTCATGAAGAATGTTTCATGAGTTACGGTATAAAATTTAACAGATGAATTTGTCTTTTCCAGTATTATAGTCTGAAATCCGTCCACTCTGATGTTCTGTACATTAAATAGCTGAAGTCATTCCACAGGAACATGATCAATAAGGAGGGAGGGGCCATGAGTGTAGTGGCACAACAACATGTAGCTCAGTTCTTCACACATGAATCTGAATTATTTACGTCACCTGCAAAGTCTGTTCTGTTGGTTGATTTAGACGAGGAGCAGGATTGTATTTATTATTTTAAGTCCAAATAACCAATTCCACCTTCTTTGTAAAATCTTGAGGTGATCTTTGCAGACGATCTGTTTTTATTTGTGTATTGAACTCTTAATCTTATTGAAGTCTTCCACCGTGATATTGAATCTTTGTATTATGAAACTACTTCACATCTTCCTCTGAAGTTCCAACAAATGATCCTCAGTTGAGATCAAACATCTGTGATCACATACTGTACAGTGGACCCGTTCTCTGGGTTAGGGTTAGCTGAACTGGGTTAGCGTTAGGTTACAAACTCACAACTTACTTGAGATCGCTTATTGGTAATCAGTCGTTTCTTCTGACTTTTAGGCAGAATAACGGCCCGCTTTGAACCTGTTAGTGTTCCTGTAAAATTTGCTCATCCGAGTGCCCAGATGTGAAGGGCTTGGCCCATATATATGGAAGAAGAGGGGCAGACACTTTTCTTCAACATGGACTCTCGTTGGCTAGTGTAGCCTGTAAAGAGGACATGAAGCTCCTATTGGTTCAAGTGGGGTGTCATTCGAAAGGTTAGAGTTCAGCGGACATTTTTATATCAAGTTTTCTTCTGTGCTCACATGAAAACTTGTTTTGTGAAAATACAGAGAAATATTGTGTCATATCTGCCGGGCTAATATGAAATGATGCAACACCAGTTTGTGGATATTTATGGATGTAATCACGTGTTTTGGACTAAATCTTTTACGGGATTGGATCGTCTGGACCTTTTTACGACGTAACAAGACCGTTGTTGTTGGAATGTTAGCGATTTATGGATCGTATGAGGCATCATCGGTGAGTTGCCTAGATTTTGTTATCGTTTGTTTGTTTGTTGTTGTCTGAAATTAACGTTGACTGTAGCTGCTGTGGGGGTCCGATCTTGAAATGGTTGAAATAATTAGAATCCCGAGAACCGTAGCGTTCTAACGCACTCGTAGTATCGAACTATAGATAGTGATCGTCTCAAGTGTACAATGTACAGTGTACTAAGAGTTAACCATACAGTTTTCAATAATGATCCACACTGTGGACTCACCACCCGTAGGCGGGCCAGGCGGGATATTCATTTGCATCTGACTGGGTCAAAGCATTCTGAAATTCAGAGAGGACCAACAATGAATCCTTGCTTTGTGTGTCTTCCTATCAGACAGGTCACAACCTGTTACGGAGATTTACACAAATATAATTTAACTTCCTTTTTAACTTGCTGAATCTGATCTTTTTCTCCAGCAGGATTTCTGATCGTCAGACATGACCCCAGATCCAGATCTCACCATTGTCCTGCTTGGAAAAGCAAGCGTTGGTAAAAGTGCCTCAGGAAACACCATCCTGGGACGAACAAAGTTTGAGTCAAAGAATGCCTTGACACCAGTTACAAAAGAAATCTCTGAAGAAAAAGGAAATGTCTTCGGGAAACAGATCTCAGTGGTCGACACTCCGGGAATATTTAACACCAAGGAAACTGAGAGGGAGATTAAAAACTACTGTCAGAAGCTCCTGCAGTCCACCAGAAGTTGTCTGTTTCTAGTGGTGGTCCGAGCTGGATGGTTCACAAGGGAAGACCAGAAGTCTGTGAGGAAAGCCATGGAAGTCCTCGGGGAACATGGGTTTAAAAAGACTTACCTGCTCTTCACTGGTGGTGATAGTTTGAAAAACAAGTCACTGGAAGATTTTATCTATGAAGATGAAGCTACGCTTCCAGATGTTGTTCGAAGGTTTGCGGGGGCGTGTCACCTCTTCAACAATGAGGTTGATGATGAAGAACAAGTCAGAGATCTGCTAATAAAGTCAGGCCACCTCACAACTCAGAAACAACCTGAGTCACCAGGTATCGTATGATCTACTTCTTAAAGTTTCTATTTGAAGTAAAGCCGTTATGTTGTGATTGACATGAAGCGTCCTCAGTATCAGAGTTAACTATCACAGCTGGTTAGTAGTTACAGCCTTCATCTCATACTCTGGTTGGAGTTAAGAGCAAACTGGTGAACAATAAGTTTGAGCAATGGCAGGTGGTCATTATATCAACCATGTTATTAACCTCATGTGTTCTTGCTTACTGACCACAGTTTGTACACTCATGTCCACAGGAAGTGTCTCTGTCGCTGGGCTAAACGTGCTTCAGACACATTTCTTTATTGTTTATGTTTATGTTCCCATCAATTTGCAGACTGTAGTAATGAGAAGGTAAGCGCATCTGTTTTTATGTGTTTTCTGTCTTCCAGCTGATGTCTCCAAAGCCAGGAGGGTCGTCCTGCTCGGCCTACCAGGAGCTGGAAAGAGTTCATCAGGCAACACCATCCTGGGGTCAGAGAGGTTTAAATCAGGCTGTGGCTTTGATTCAGTCAGTATTGAGAGTGTTTCTCAGTCAGCCCTTGTGGAGGGTTGTGAGGTCACAGTGGTCGACACTCCAGGATTCATTAATGAAGTTCTGACTCCTAAGCAGCTGTACCTGGAGATCATGAAGATGACTGTAACAGCCAGTCCTGGACCACATGCCTTCGTCATTGTGGTCAGAATAGGCAGAATCACCAACGCTGACATCCAACTGTTTAAGGCACTTCCAAAAGTGTCTTTGAAGTACTCCATGGTTCTTTTTACTCATGGAGACGAGCTGAAGTACCAGAGCATGGAGTTGATCCAGTCCAACCCTCATGTGTCACAGCTGATCTCCTTGTGTGGTGGTAGATACTGTGTGTTTGACAACAGAGCCAATAGGAAAAGAGAGCAGGTCAGAACCTTCCTGACTAAAGTAAATGAGATGGTCACAGCTAATGGTGGACAACACTTCACCAACGACATGTTCAAGATGGCTGAGACGTTCTTAAAGGAAGAACGAAACCGGTTCTTAAATAGAGTAAGGAACCGGTTCTTTAATAAAGTAAGGGACCTGTTCTTTAAAAAAGAAAAGAACCAGAGGGCTGGTGATGGTGAGGTGAACAGGGAAACAGCAGCAGCAGTAGTGGGAACAGGAGCAGCAGCAGTAGTGGGAACAGGAGCAGCAGCAGTAGTGGGAACAGGAGCCGCAGGAGTAGTGGGAACAGGAGCAGCAGTAGTGGGAATAGGAGCAGCAGCAGTAGTGGGAACAGGAGCAGCAGTAGTGGGAACAGGAGCAGCAGCAGTAGTGGGAACAGGAGCAGCAGCAGTAGTGGGAACAGAAGCAGCAGCAGTAGTGGGAACAGGAGCAGCAGCAGTAGTGGGAACAGGAGCAGCAGTAGTTGGAACAGGAGCAGCAGTAGTAGTTGGAACAGGAACAGCAGCAGTAGTTGGAACAGGAGCAGCAGTAGTAGTTGGAACAGGAACAGCAGCAGTAGTTGGAACAGGAGCAGCAGTAGTAGTTGGAACAGGAGCAGCAGTAGTAGTTGGAACAGGAACAGCAGCAGTAGTTGGAACAGGAACAGCAGCAGTAGTTGGAACAGGAACAGCAGTAGTAGTTGGAACAGGAACAGCAGCAGTAGTTGGAACAGGAGCAGCAGTAGTAGTTGGAACAGGAGCAGCAGTAGTAGTTGGAACAGGAACAGCAGTAGTAGTTGGAACAGGAGCAGCAGTAGTAGTTGGAACAGGAACAGCAGTAGTAGTTGGAACAGGAACAGCAGCAGTAGTTGGAACAGGAGCAGCAGTAGTAGTTGGAACAGGAACAGCAGCAGTAGTTGGAACAGGAGCAGCAGTAGTAGTTGGAACAGGAACAGCAGCAGTAGTTGGAACAGGAGCAGCAGTAGTAGTTGGAACAGGAACAGCAGTAGTAGTTGGAACAGGAGCAGCAGTAGTAGTTGGAACAGGAACAGCAGTAGTAGTTGGAACAGGAACAGCAGCAGTAGTTGGAACAGGAGCAGCAGTAGTAGTTGGAACAGGAACAGCAGCAGTAGTTGGAACAGGAGCAGCAGTAGTAGTTGGAACAGGAGCAGCAGTAGTAGTTGGAACAGGAACAGCAGCAGTAGTTGGAACAGGAGCAGCAGCAGTAGTTGGAACAGGAGCAGCAGCAGTAGTTGGAACAGGAACAGCAGCAGTAGTGGGAACAGGAACAGCAGCAGTAGTTGGAACAGGAGCAGCAGTAGTAGTTGGAACAGGAACAGCAGCAGTAGTGGGAACAGGAGCAGCAGGAGTGGGAACAGGAGCAGCAGTAGTGGGAACAGGAGCAGCAGTAGTGGGAACAGGAGCGGCAGTGGGAGTAGTAGCAGCAGTGCGAGCCAAAGTAAAAAAAACATGGAAAATATTGAGGCCTTATTTATTGATCGTAGTAGTAGCAGCAATACTAGCAGCAATAGTAGTAGTGGGAACAGGAGGCGCAGCAATGGGGGCAGTGGAAACAGGAGCAGCAGTGGGAGAAGTAGTAGCAGCAGTAGTGGGAACAGGAGCAGCGGCAGCAGTGGGAGCAGTAGCAGCTGTGGGAGCAGGAGCAGCAATGGGAGCAGTAGCAGCAGCAGCGGTGCAGGCCAAAGTAAAAAAAACATTGAAAAGATTGAGGCCTTATTTATTGGTCGTAGCAGCAGTAGTAGCAATAGCAACAGTAGGAACAGTAGCAGCAGCAATAGGAGCAGCAGCAGCAGTGGGAGCAGTAGTGGGAGGAGCAGCAGTGGGAGCAGCAGCAGTGTACATAGTTAAAAAAGGCATGAAATAAAAGAAACAGTGATACAGTTGAAGTCTGAATGACTTCCTTTTACCGGAAGTGTACACATCTCATAAAGTCACAGACTTTATTCTTCAGCACTAGTCAGTCGATAGTAATAACTTGATCTTTAGTCATGACCTTTGACCTCTGCTGTGTTACAATCAGCTGCACAGTGAGACAGGTCTGCTGCATCATTTAAAACTCACTGTTCACATCTATTCATGTGATTATTGATGTTATTATTTGTTTCTCATGTATTCACAAGTTATTGATTTGAGCTTCTACTCAAAATGAACGAGCAGTAAAGAATCAATGAATTATTAAATGTTCAGTTTTTAGAGGTTGTTGTTTATGTTCATGTTGGTTTTCTCTATAAATCACTTTGGCTCATTTTATAACATTTCTACATGAATGAAGTTTGAACCTTTTATTTCTTTATGTATCTGATCATGATGTCAGTTTTAATGAGTGATGATGTCATCAGAATAGAAACAATGTCAGGTGTTGATTATTGGAAGTTTCTGATTCATTATAATAATTCAATAACATATAAAACTGAAAGAACTCAAATCTGTATTCTATTGGAGGATTTGTTCAAACCCCCTTCACGAGTGCAGCAGCAGCATCAACGGTGGGCGCCGGCGGAGAGCCAAGCGGGGTAAATAACAACAACACAAAAAGCAGAAAAAACAGTTGACTCACCCGATGCTGTTCACTTAATAAAGACGAAGTCCATCCTTCTCTTTGTTAACAGTTAAGAAGTGTGCTTCATGGCCGCCAGTGAGGATCCCCTCCATAAGAAAAGGCATGAAGTAAATCCGCCACCAAAGCCGGCTATACGTCCAGACATTCTAGAAGACTGTTTCATATAGTTTAACCAGGCTACTTCTTCCACAGAGAAAGAGAGGTGAAATGTGATTGGATAGGAGGTGCTGTTAAACAGCTCCCAAACGGAGGCATACCAGAGGCCTGAAGCAGAGGAACAGATGAAGACAGTAGCTGTGCAATGAGAAAATAAGCTAATAGGGAAAAATAATTATAAGACATGTAGTGTATTTGTGAAAAACAATTACATTATAAAATAGCTATACATTTGTGATTCTGTTTAGGCCAGCAGAGAAGGCTTAGAAGGCCCTGACGGCCCACCACTGATGTGTATATATTCAATTCAATTCAGTTTATTTTATATAGCCCAACATCACAAATACAAGTTTGCCTCGGAGGGCTTTACAATCTGTACACATAACATCCCTGTCCCGGGACCTCACATCGGATCAGGAAAAACTCCCCAAATAAAGATAGTAAAAACCCTTTCACAGGGAAAAAAAGGGAAGAAACCTGAGGGAGAGCAACAGAGGAGGATCCCTCTCCCCGGATGGACAGAAGCAATAGATGTCATGTGACCAGAATGAATAGCGTAGCGGAGGTACAGCACATTCAATGAATATGACAGAAATTATTCATATAATGAGTAGTAGGCATAGTCCATGATCCAGATAACAACGATCCATGAAGCAGGAGGAGGTAGAGAGGAGGGGCATCAGCAGGGCCATGGCAGCAGGCAGGACCGGTTCCAGGCTGGTTCCATCAGCAGGGCCATGGAAGCAGGCAGGACCGGTTCCAGGCAGCCACGAATCCATGGAAAAAGAAAGTAGAGTTAGTAATGTGCCTTGAAGAGACAATAATTTATCCAGAAGGAGAGAAAGAAGAGGAGAAGAGGAGAGGAAGAGTGAAAGAGGAAGAGAAGAAGAGAGGAAGAGAAGAAGAGAAAAGGAGCTCAGTGTATCCTAAGATGTCCCCCAGCAGTCTAGGCCTATAGCAGCATATCTAGGGGCTGGACCAGGGCAAACCTGAGCCAGCCCTAACTATAAGCCTGAAACAGCCCTAACTATAAGCGCTATCAAAGAGGAAAGTCTTAAGTCTACTCTTAAATGAGGTGACTGTGTCTGCCCCCCGGACTGAAAGTGGAAGCTGATTCCACAGAAGAGGAGCCCAATAACTGAAAGCTCTAGCCCCCAACCTACTTTTTAAGACTCTGGGAACCACAAGTAACCCTGCATTCAGTGAGCGTAACGCTCTAGTGGGGTAATATGGCACTATGAGCTCTTTAAGATATGATGGTGCATCACCAGCTAAGGCTTTATAGGTGAGGAGAAGGATTTTAAATATGATTCTCGATCTTACAGGAAGCCAGTGGAGAGCAGCTAGTACAGGAGTAATGTGATCTCTCTTCCGCGTCCTCGTTAGTACACGAGCTGTATGGAGGACCGGAAATGACTTAAGTATAAATAAATAAATAAATAAATAAATGCATGAATAAATACAGGAATAAATAAATAAATGCTTAAATAAATGTATAAATAAATAAATAAATAAATACAGGAATATATAAATATAAGTTATACCTAAACAGGACATCATTAAATAAATCTATTTCTACATTTCTGTATTTCTTCATTTATTTATGCCTGTATTATGTGTCCACACGTATTTCTTCATTTATTTATTTCTGTATTTCTGTGTCCTTGTATGCAAATGAGCTGGGGCGGTCCGAACCTCATTGTTAAACAGGATTGGTCAAGTAGGGGAGCCAGACAGAAGCAACCGATCCCTAAGCACATGGCCCCTGTAGATGAAGTCAAAAAGCTGTCTAGGCTAGGGTGACCATATCCAACACCAAAAAGGAGGACACTATGCAGTATTTTGTGAGGCTGTGAATAATTGCATAGGAGGGGTGCAGTTTTGAAGTGTGAAGAGCGATGTGAACCCTTTTTACTGTAATTGATCTCCTTGGAGCAGGCCTGGCCAACCCGTGGCTTCATGCGGCTCTTACGTTCATATTAGTGCTGTCATATTAGCGCGTTATTAACGGCGTTAACGCAAACCAATTTTAACGCCGTCAATTTTATTAACGGCGTTAACGCATTTTAATTTTTCAATTTTTTTCTCGCGAGCACCACGCCGGATGTAGCTCAACCGGAAGCAAGACAATAGGCACGCCTATAAAATAAAATAAAACATTTGCATAAAGCAAGCCAATCCACTTTTTCATGTTGATAAGAGCATTAAAATGAAGAAAAAAAAATTGCGATTAATTGCGATTAATCGCGAGTTAACTATGACATAAATGCGATTAATCGCGATTAAATATTTTAATCGTTTGACAGCACTAGTATATATATACTTATATCTTTTTATATAATTGCAATCAATTTGGTCAAAAGTAATAAGACACTGCTGTAGCTCAAAGTAAAAGTTCAATTAAAATCTTAAGTTATGAATCTTAACCTTTCCCTCCGTTAAACTGATGTAACGTTACTGTGAATAAATAATAAACTAATAAAGATTGCTCGTTAGACCCTCAAAACTGAATTATATCTCATGTTTAACCGCTATGGAGAAATCGGAGCCAGCGGATCATTTCTAAAAGTCCTGCCGGGATCAGGCTGCTCTCGGCGGGCAGCAGAGCGCTGACGGCCCGGTGATGCGGGACTCACGGTCCCTCAGCAGGAACTCAAACCGTCGGCGTATCTTTTTAAGTCGGCTGATTCTTGAATAACCGATCACAGATTTGATGCTTAAACAACTAACTTCTCGCCTGAAAACATCCTAAAAGTACATGTTGTGACTCAACAACAGTAGTATTCAGAGAACATCAACTTTCAGTTGAAGTACAGAGAAGAAGCGTGTTGAGAAACGGCCGCTGGAGACATGAAGACTCATCAAAGATCTTCTATTATGAAGATCACGACCACTCCAATCTCAGAAACGCTGGCCGGCCAGTTCACATATTTTGATTTCAAAACGGCGAATTTCGGCGTCAGGTGACAAGTTTGCAGGTATGCAAAAAGGAGGACAAATACGCGTCCGGCTTGATGCTGCGCCGGACGCCGGACAGGACATTGAAAATCCGGACTTCTGCTAACGGTTAGCTGAGCTTGCCAACTTCAACAACATGTGAAGGCAGAAGTAGTAGAGCACAACATAGCAGGAGCATCACACTCCTGTGACCAATCATGCTTTAGACAGAGGTTCGGACCGCCCAGCTCATTTGCATACAAGGACACAGAAATACAGAAATAAATAAATGAAGAAATGCGTGTGGACACATAAATACAGGCATAAATTAATTAATAAATACAGAAATGTAGAAATAGATTTATTTAATGATGTCCTGTTTAGGTATAACTTATATTTATATATTCCTGTATTTATTTATTTATTTATACATTTATTTAAGCATTTATTTATTTATTCCTGCATTTATTTATTTATTTAAGCATTTATTTATTTATACTTAAGTCATTTCCAGTCCTCCATAGAGCTGCAGCATTCTGGATCAACTGAAGAGACCCAAGAGACTTACCGGAGCATACACACACACACACACACATATATATATATATATATATATATATATATATATATATATCATCAGAATCAGAATCAGAACCATTTATTGCCATGTATGTTTTCACATACAAGGAATTTGTCCTGGTGGAAGGTGCACGACATTTAACATTTAACAATAAACAGAGTGCAATAAATGGGAGCATGAATATTTACAGTAGAATATAAAAAGTTTAAATAAAGTGCACTTACGTTCTGTAAGTGTTATGTGAAAATGACAAGTGTAATGATATATATATATATATATATATATATATATATATATATATATATATACAGTATACATATATATATATACACATACAGATATGCATGTATGCATTTATCTATATCTGTATGTGTATATATGTATACATATGTGTATATATACACATATAACCATATAATGTATATAGAGTTTGTCCCTGACACCAGGCTGAAAGTCAGTAAGTGTAAGTAATCAGAGCAGGAATGAAGCGCTGCTCTCTGAAGAACACTGATAGCAGGATAACAGCACCATGTGACGGAGCGCTGCTCTCCACTCTGAATCAAAGTTTGAAGACAGGTCATGCAGCCGCCACTGAAGTCTCACTTTTGACTGGTTTTCGCAAATAAAATAGAATAGACGATTTGTCTGATAAATTAAAACTGTTACTTTTTCCGTTCTGTATTTAAAGGTATTTTCCCCCCTTGGGTTTCATGTTTGAGTTTCTGTAAGTGCACCCTTATCTTTGTTTATCCATGGTGGTTATCTGGAAGTCTTTCTTCCGTTTGTTACAAACAAACTGCTGTTGCTGGGAACTTTAACTGCTCTCTGTGTTTACACGTCGGCCGACACTTTAACTCACACTTCTCTACGTTTGTGCACTTGAAATGACTTTATGTATATTTATACGAATATTTTTGAGGACTTCCACCTCAACAGACACTTCCAGCACAATTCACCGCCCACACTTCGGCTGACATTTCAACTCCTTTCGGTGCCCAACACCATCGAATCTTCAGCTCTTTTCAGCACTTTCGCTTCAACTCATATCACGACTTCACTCTTGTGAATAAATTGCCACTCCAACCCCGTTCAGTGCTTACACAACTGCAAATTCAGTTACTGTCTGTTCCGCTCTCCATCTACCACTTCAAGTACAATTTCAACCGTTTCAGTACATCAACCTTTTTGGAATGCAGGAGGGTTCATACACTTGTTGACCAATGGATTTCTTTCATGACTTTTCCATGACTTTTAACCAAATTTCCATGACTAAACATTTAGTGAGATCTCGGTGTAAACATGAAAAAGTGAGTAAATGTAGTATTTAAACTAACTATGAGAATACAAAGCATACAGTAAACCTTAAATGACTCAAATGAATGAGACAATAGTTTGATTAAAAGAATAAACATTTATATAGATGCCTGTATGTATGCCTGCTTATATTTTGAGCGTCTTTCTTTTAAAAGCATATTAATTATTTCAAACTCAGCGTAAATGAACGTCATGAACACATGAATATAACAACATTTCCATGACTTTTACAAAACTTTGGGGCTTTTATTTTTTTCAAGGACCTTTCCAGGCCTGGAAATAACCATTTTCAAATTCCATGACTTTTCCAGGTTTTTCATGACCATAAGAACCCTGGGAATGTTTCAGCCATGAATGTTCAGCACCCGATCTTCAGAAAACGCAGCGTTCAAGTTTGAGGTTGAATTTGGTTTTCCATCGTGTTCTCTATTGATATGTTAAATCCAACAAACTACACGAGCATCCATTCTTCTGTGTGTGTGTGTGTGTGTGTGTGTGTGTTGTTGAATCAGGCCTTTCCCCTCTCAATGGCACACCTGAACAGATGAAAATGAATGAACCGCGTGCTGCCCGCCTGATGAATTGTGCACGTGCGTTTGTTTGTATTGAGATTTCTATTGAAAATGGAAGTCATTATGCACCATGCAGGCTGGGAGAGTAACACGCGTGAAATTATGTTAACCCTTTCATGGACCACGCTCGGATAAATGTAACCCACTATTTACAGTAAAAGTACAGATTCAACCATCTGCATATGTTTCTTTATTATAAACAACATGTCGAATGTTAAACAGACAACATTGTTACATTATACATCGGTTTCTATTGACAGGATGAATACATTTAATTTAAAAAAGAAAAATGTTCTTATAAAACCAACAAAAAGTTGCACTGCCCACAGTGATCAGAAATAATCCACTATAATCAAAAAATTATACGGATAAAACAATTCCAACAAATATACAATGTGTTGTTAGTGAAATTGATCGGGCAACAGTTTATAAACCAGAAAACATCGTACACCACGGCAGCATTCGGTTGTGCTAAAAACTAAAATGTTTAGCAGCAGCACCTTCACAAGGAATGGACATCCTTTTACAAGCACTACCTTCCCCTTTTTTATTTTTATTTTCCTGCTTCTGACTTCCTGGAAGGAAGCCACTTGTCTGTACTCAAAACTGCAGTGCACCCTGGGTATTTATTTTGGGCCTGATATGCTGCAACCGAGTGCTGGAGATGACTCAAAGCAGATTAAGCACTATACTAGTTTCTGAGCAGCTCGCACACCGTTATACTGGTTACTACTGGTTACTACTGGTTACTACTGGTTACTGTGGCAGTACAATCACTGAGGCTGCCATTTAACTGGAGACACAACATGTGAAGTCAACCAGCCTTCGACTCTTCTTCTGTGGTCTCAAATGCCGTATAATTCTCGCGTGTGAAATTAAAAACTAACCCCAAATATGTCCCACCAGCGACTGCAGCGAGAACCTAAATCTGTCTTCTGCAGATGGAGCTATAAGTGGCCATATTAGGGCAGAAATCCAGAGTCTGGCAACGGGGGGCAAATAGGGGCCCCCCACACACACACACACGCGCGCGCGCGCGCGCACACACTGAAGAGTGAAGACGCTTTGAAATCCTTCCTTCCTTGTGTACCTGCTTAAACACCTCCTCCTCCTCCTCCTCTTCCTCCTCGCCTGGTCAACTCTCTAAACGCATCCTCAGGGAACTCTCTCTCTCTCTCTCTCTCTCTCTCTCTCTCTCTCTCTCTCTCTCTCTCACACGCGCGCGCGCGCGGACGCTCTTATAGGAGGCTCCCAGCAGAGAAGCGGACAGTCAACGGCGGAGCGCGCGCGCAACGGACCTGCTCGTTAACTTGTTCGCTTCCTATCTCTCTCTCTCTCTCTCTCTTTTTCTCTCTCTCTTTCTCTCTCCCCTTTACACACACACACACACGCACACGCGCGCACACACACACACACACACTCCTCGTTCTTTTCGGCAGCAACCGTGAAGCGGACTACCGGGCTAACTAACCGGGTAAAGAGCGACTCCTCCAGACGGCTTCAGACTGGTCGTCATCGTCTGTTTTTTTTTTTGTCTTCTTCTTCTACTCTTTTTTTCACTGCGGATTTTACCCTCCTCGGTCTTTTTGCAGTGGATACTGAGCGCGCGCGCCGAGATAAACAAAGTGAGCGAACATTAAGTCTGCAGCTGTCCGTCCTAAAGCGGGGAAGTGAGACAAATCCTCTCTCCGTGTGCCGGTCCAGCCGTCTTCTCTCCTCCTCTTCCTCCTCCTCTTCCTCCTCCTCCGGTTTAACCGCACCGGTCAGACTCGGAAGGAGCAACAGCCTCCGCCGGCGCATCAGTGAGGTGAGAGATGCGACTGACCGTTATCACCGCACTATGGTGGTCGTTCACCGGGCCTGTGTGTGTGTGTGTGTGTGTGTGTGTGTGTGTGTGTGTGTGTGTGTGTGTGTGTGTGTGTGTGTGTGTGTGTGTCCTAAACACAGGCCTTTATGCAGCAAAAATATGCATATATACAAAATCATCCCACGTGAAACAAAAGATGAGCATCAAACTGGTGTTTCTGTGAATGTGATTTATGAGAAGGAAAAAGAAAAAAGATTTTAGGGTATGCTAGGTATGTGATTCCATCTTTATTTTAAAGTGTACACACACACACACACACACACACACACACACACACACACACACACACACACACACACACACACACACACACACACCACACTGGGCCATATGGAACCCACGAATATTACATAAAAGTTACCCTGCCCTTCCTCCTCCTCCTCCTCCTCCTCCTCCTCCACACCTGACCCTGTTTGAAGGTTTGAAGATGTTGGTCTTGTACTACTGAGCAGGGCCGTCCGAATAGTGGGGCCATCGGGCGCCGTTTTATAACGAGGGCAACGTGTGCATAGCTCAGCTTCATTTAGCGTGATAAACGCATGCCAAAGAAGCAACTTTAAATATGCTCAAATGAAATTATATCGAGAAATAAACGCCATTTGTAACCAGAAAAGGCCGAGACAGATTATGAGACGACGGGCTCCTGGACACCCCTCCTCTGAGTAGGACGTCCAGAATGAAACGCCCGTGTCGTTTCGTTGTTTTAGTCGTCTTTGTGGCATCTCTCTGTAGTCGTTTTGCGTCTCTCTTTGTATTCATATTGTGTCTCTTTGTAGTTTTATGTTGTTTTATTCTTTGTGGTTGTTTTGCGTGTCCGCGTAGTCATTTTCTGACTCTTAATCGTTGTTTTGCGTCTCTGTTTGAAGTCATAAATGACTTTCAAAAAGACACAAAATGTCTCTTATGTGGCTGTGTAGTTGATATGTGTCTCTTTGTAGTTGTTTTGCGTGTCTCTTTGTATTCACATTGTGTCTCTTTGTAGTTGTTTTATGTGGCTGTGTCGTCATTTTCTGAATCGTAATAGTTGTTTTGCGTCTCTTTTTGAAGTCATAAATGACTATAAAAAAGACTCGAAATGTCTCTTATGTGGCTGTGTAGTTGACATTTGTCTCTTTGTAGTTGTTTTGCATGTCTTTGTCATCATTTCATGTCTGTTTGTAGTCGTTTTGCATGTCCTCGTAGTCGTTTTCAGTCTCATTGTAGTCCTTTTGGGTTCCATTGTGGTCTTTGTAGCCCTTTTGTGTCTCGTGTTAGTCGTTTGGCTCCGCCCCTAGCTCCGCCCCTAGCTCCGAGTCTCCCTTTCTGTTTCCACCAAGCACTCCAGCTCGTTTGGCTACACATTATAACGGTTATTTTTCGGGCGCTTCCATTTTTAAAAGTTGCGGATGGTACCAAGGGACTGGAACCACTCCATTCCGGTTACCACCTCAGTCCAGGCCCATACTGCCGAATCAAAGTTTTCAGTTCAAGCCGATATTGATCCGATCCCATCGACTGCACTCGGCCCCGTGTTGCCGGGGCCGTTGCTGGTGTGATATCAGCTGGACCGGTGCCAGCTGCCTCCGGGCTCATTGGAGTGCCCGAAGTGGACCGGCTGGTTGTGAAGAGCTGAAATACCGGCTGTCAGCGTCTGCCATTTCTTTCCCTCGGCAGCATCTGAACGAGGAGCCCCTTCCTTCTTTCTTTGCCTCCACTCCCAGCCGGTCTGCCTGTTCCTTTCTATTTTTAGTCTCTATTTACAATGCAGTCGCTATAGTGGCCCTCTCACTCTGTTCCCCTTCATCCGTCTCTTCCTGCCTCGCGTCTCTTCCCTCTTACTCTTTTTCACTCGCTCACTTTTCAGACGTCCCCCTCGTCTTTTGGGTTTTTCTCCTTCAAGTTTTCTCCTTCTCCGCCATCATCGTCAGACGGAGCGACTCGACACCGTTAGCGCTGTAGCGGCTCGCCACACATGCAGTGTATTACTTTGTAAAGCCTGGGGAGACGAGGGGGTAGAGGTTAATCTCTGGATGCTTTTGACCCAAATCACCGCAACCTACATTAAATACCACCCCTAAAACAACCAGCCCACAGCCCACAGCCCCCACCACACACACACACACACACACCAAAACATGTCTTTTAAGCAGCGGCCTTTTGGATGCCGAGCCACTCTACGACCGAACGCCACCTTTTTTTTTTGAGGCTCGGAGAGAGTTGTTAATTATCTCTGAGAAAACACGCTGGAGATACCGGATTTGGCCTAAATTGCCTTCAAGCGGAGACGAAGAAGAAGAAAAAAAGGAAAATGTTTGATTAGAAGATCTCAAAGAATAGTTTTTAATAAAGCAAATGTAATTAACTGGTTCGTCATCTTCCGTAATTCCAGAGCAAAAACTTAAGGCGACCCCGACCTCCCTTAAAGCGCCACGTCCCAAACACCCCGCTGCTGCTCTGAGCTATAGGTTCACATCGGATTACCTCAGACTCCCAATGTGGCGAGTTGTTGTCGTATCAAAGTATAAATGCTCGAAAAATGAGCATCACTGGTACATCACTGGCTGCACTGCACTGTTTCATAAGGCACTGACAAACGGCAGGTTCAGACGGGACACAGATAATGTAGAAATCGACTGGAGGTTTATCTCTACAGTGACTCAGCAACTGGGTTGAGGACAATACACACACACACACACACACACACACAGTGCACAGGGATCCAGTGCAGCAGAGGTGGAACATGCAATCAATTTTTTTGTGTGTTGCCATTATACTCGCAGCGTGACTCCAGGGACGGCAAAGTCGACAGCCGGTTTGTCATTTCAGTCCACCGCTCCGTCCAGACTGTAACAGCTCAGCAACGACTAGATGGATCGCCATGAACTCCAGATTATAATGTGTCCAAAACCTTGGTTTGTGACTAAATACCTGGCACATTTATAACATTCCTGATAGCCTCAGCTGTATTGTGTGTTAAAGGGGAACTGCGGCCATTGTCTAAATTCATACACGTTATTTGTATGGTTTAAGACAGTCCAAAAATATGAATAAACATGATAAACTCCCTCCCAAATCCCAAAACTCGAGCGCTAGATTTAAATTTGTGACAGAGCCGCTGCATAGACAATGAATAGGGGAAGATGTTATGGATGATGATGAGAGCACCCAGGAGGATGTTCTGAGTACGGTTTCTGTCTCGCAACCAAGAAAATGAATAAATAAATAAGAAAAACATTCAACGTCTCCCATTCATGGTCTCGGGAGCAGCGCAGCCCCGGACTTTAAACCCGATGACATCACAAGTTTGAGACCTACTTCTCTGCTTCCTGGCTTTGAGAGCGAGAGCAGCTGAGAAAACGAGCCGACTTCCCACTTTATTTATTACCTCACATTGTAAACATGAGTTTATGGTCTCATTCCTTCAAGTCATTTAGTAAATTTACGGTCCCATTGAGAGTCAAATAGGCCATAAAAACAGGGTACGCTTTAGGGCGGGCTTTCTGTGATTGACAGGTTGCTGTCGTATACGCCGTCCACGTCACTCATCCGCGTTACAAGTACGGTAACTTCCGATCACCGCTTACAAAAAGTCAAGATGGCGACGGCCGTAATCCAAGATGGCGACGGGTGACGTCACGACGACTACGTCCGACTCTTATTTACAGACTCTGGTTTTTCCCGATGTTAGGGGAAAATGTGTTTAACCTCTTCAGTACCGTGAGAGGAGCTTTGAGGAGCGCCGATGTCGTCTATGTGACAGTAAACAGACGAAGGTTCATGATCATGAGAATGGTTTGTATTCATTTTGTCCCAAAAAAAAACTATATTTATATTGGTGTTTGAATAAAACTACACAAGTGCCTTTAAATATGGCGGCTGGTTACTGTGGAGGGTTTTCATCAGTAACAACCATAATAGCAGCTGGCAGGGCAACAGAGAGAAGGAGAGATTGATCACGTGTGGGAGCGTTGGATTAAGTGTTTTGAAATCTGTGCAACTGGACAGGAAGCACTTAGTGCGGAGGCATCTGTGGAAGACGGCAGGCCACGGATGGAAAGCAGATACGAGAGCGATGAGAGGAAGACAGTGAGAATGCAGCACGGGGAGGCGGGACCTGCCTGGACTAATTTCTTTGATTTAAACCTCTCGGTGCAAGACAACAGCGAGCCACATGGCAATGCTCATTTCCATGGAATTTAATTAGTTACCTTGCGGGTTGTCCAAAGCGTAACGTTTGCTCAGGTGTTAATTAGCTGGTAGGAGGCGGAAGATAAACACGGAGATACGCGGGGCGGCTATTGAGCAGACGGGAGGCGGGGTAATTTGAGACAGGGCATTGGGAAAGGTATGAGAGAGAATGGGGACAGTA
This sequence comes from Myoxocephalus aenaeus, assembly GCA_038501785.1. Taxonomy (NCBI): domain Eukaryota; kingdom Metazoa; phylum Chordata; class Actinopteri; order Perciformes; family Cottidae; genus Myoxocephalus; species Myoxocephalus aenaeus. Next base: position 486,160 of record JBAMJR010000348.1, read on the forward strand.
CAATGGATACGGACAGGTAGACTGATGAGTGAGGGGAGGGAAACGCTGTGTAAAAACATCGCTTTAATAATAATAATTATTATTATTATTATTTTATTTATAGAGCACATTTCACAGACAAAAGAAGTCACAAAAAAAAAGTCAAGTTTTTTTAACTGTACAGCACTGTACAGTTAAAAAAACACATTAAAAGATGGAGGAGTAAAAAACACAACAAAACAAATAGTGACAATAAATAAATTAAAACAGATAAAACAGATAAAAGGCAGGTCATATCAGGTATTTAAAACAAACGCCAGCGTAAACAGGTAGGTCTTGAGTTGTTTTTTTCACATCAAGGCTTTGTTTGAAATCATATGCTAACATAGTATTCATACTATTTATAGTACCGCAAGCAAAACTGAGTACGTGGTGCATTCCCACTGCATAGTATGTGGGCTTTTTTTGTACACGTGAGACATGCCCGAGTGTATAATACATGAGACGTAACCTCACTGGACTCAACCCCACCACCTGTCCAATGGTAAACTGCAAGACAGCCGAATATTGAATATTGAATATTTGACCGCTGGATGAAATAACGCTGAATGACGGCGAGTGACTTCAAGGCACAGTTAAGAGCTCACATATACGATGAAGCCGACTGTAGCAAAACATGTTCAACACTAAAATATTGGAGAACATTCATCTTCAAATAAAACTGGAAAATATTCCATTTAAATTGAGAGGAATGTTTTTTTTTTCATCGTTAAGATCTGTTTTGTCCTGTGCTCACAAAGGAAACGTAGTTTTCTATTAGTAAGCGAGAAAATGAGACGGCCAATGAGGTAGGGCCCGGGGAAAGAGATGGATGGAGCAGACAAATAGAGGGGAGAGAGAGAGAGAGAGAGGAAAACAGGGATGAAGGAGATGGTGAGCGATAGAGTAAGAAAGAGGAAAAGCATTCAATCCTCCTGTCGTCTCTGGAGGATGCTGCTGAAGCCTGATCTCAGCCATCCCTCTGCCTCTCCAATATTGGTGGTACACACACACACACACACACACACACACACACACACACACACACACACACACACACACACTTCGTCATATAATATTGCACCTGGTGTTTTCCTCAAACTCACAGAAGAACACACACACACACATACACACACTTCACAAACTCATTATGCCCGTCTCGTCTCGCCTTATTGAGCCGTAACCTTTCCTCGTCGCTCCTGGTAGTGAAACGGTGTCATGTGAGACCACAGACTGTGTTTAAGGAGTGGACGTCACCCGTTAGTTTGCGAGAAGCTGCTTTGAAGCCTCGAGTTTGGCGATTTTACCGTCGCCATCTTGGAAAAATGTCTTCTTTTTTTTGGCGGCCAGTAAACAGAGGTTACCACCGTATACGTCTCTGGTAGAGTGACCTATCAATCACAAGGTAGCATCCCCTGCTTTATGGTCTGTTTGACTCTAGAGGACCATAATCTACTAATTGAACATCATGCTGTATTGAAGAAGACGTGAAACTAGAGATTGAGACATAAACTCATGTTTACAATGTTTACTGAGGGAATAAATCAAGAGAGAAGTAGAGTCATTGTCTCGTAGACTTCTATACAACCGGACTTCGTTGGGTTGCGTTGGGCTAAATGCGGAACCAGTCAATCAAATCTGATTAATACCACGTCTGGCGGACGCCTTTTCTAGCAATTGGTCAATTGATTGATTCATTCTCTTCCAACATCTTAAATATATCCGTTCTGAGGGATTGGTATGAACATTGTTTTCCAATATGTGGCAGGGACATACAGTATATAAAAAAAAAAAGCATGTATGTGTAGGTATCATTAGATTCCTGTTTTTATGTATATTTCCACCCATTTTTCCAAATTTAGTTACGTTGCAATCGGATAAAAATGGACATAGAGAGTTTTTCAGAGCAGTTTATGTAAATGTGAATGTTAGTAAATGCCTATTAGCAGCCTGACCATGCGGTGAAGTAGGTGTTGAATTCGGAGCAGCTATTTCCCGCCTCGCCGTGCCCCCTCACTCACTAAACTGTCATAAAGGACAATTGCGTAATATCAAGTATTATTCAATGCCCCTTAAAATAATACCATTGTTGTTTCGGTGCTGGAGCTCCTCAGTGGGATCGATTCTGAGTGCAGACCAGACAAGCGCTCGGCTCATCCGAATCCTCAAATGACTCACACGGGAGCGCACACACACACACACACACACACACACACACACACACACACACACACACACACACACACACACACACACACACACACACACACACACACACACACACTCGAGGGTACACCAACACAAGTACACACACAAGAGGGAAAGAGTATTGTTGAGAGGGTATAGTGGACATAGAGCGTGGGTGGGGAGTGAGAGAGAGAGAGAGGGGGGGAGGAAGGGAGTGAGAGAGGGAGGAAAGGAGAGAGGGAGGGAGGGAGGAACAGACAAAGAAAAGACGCAGCGGATGAGAATGGAAGCAATATTGCTGGAGAAGAGTTGACCACTGGCATGTTTGGCTTTCTTGCTTGCAGTGTCCCGAGTTACAAATTCCAGTTATGAATAATATATATATATATATATATATATATATATATATATATATATTAGGGCAGGGTTGGTGTGTGTTAGCGTTAGCGTTGGCGGTAGCTAGCCATGACTTTGACCTGGCTCCATGCATCTTTTTCCCTCACGCCCAAGGCTGCACTGGTATCACCACCATATCCCTGCACTATAAATACATTAGAGGTCTGTGGACCTACAGAAAGACATCATGCAACACTCAATCTTCAACTACAGGTTTGGATTCTGTCTTTTGTTAATTGCGGCTCCTCCTACTAGCTTACAGTTTTGGGCGAAGTGAATATGAGCTGTCATAGAGCACATTACTGATGCATTAAGGAGGCCTGGTTTTACTGTGCTGGGTGAGGAGCTTGGAGTTTAGTTAAGCAATAAGGTACGAGAGGCAGTACTGTATCGTCAATAATGTACTGATCAAGGGTGTCGTTAAGCCGCGTCGAAAGTTTACACTAAACATGTTTGCTAACTGTCAAGCTTGAAATGAAAACTAACGGTCGCCCGAAATCTACCTGTTATTTTGAGTGCTCACTGATATGGCTCTGGTAAATGTAAACAGGCGTACAGTACATTATGGCTCAATAAAGTACACCCCCTGACTCACTCTCAACCAATCAGAATGCTTGATTTCATCTACCCAGATTATAAGTAGTTTTAAAAAGTTAGCACAAGATTTACTTTGAAAAAGTGCTGGTGTCATACACAGAAACTGTAGAACCCTTGAGGCTTTCATGCACTCCTAATCACCAGTGATCTGGTGTTTCAGCTAACTCAATATGTGAATATATATATATATATATATATATATATATATATATATATATATATATGTTTCCTCAACTGCAGAAAAGTACCCCTGGTTGGAATCACCATAATAGAGGATCAGAAGCAGCCTAAAGCTGAATTACTGCCCTCGATGTGGTCAGGCGTGTGGTGGGGGTTTGGGCACTCATCTCAGTGAAGGTTTGTGTTGGGACACCACTATATTTTAAAAGCACACGCAATGGGATGGGGGAAGATTGAGGGCAAATGGAAAGAAACGGGACACAAGTACAGGCTGTCCTTTTAGAAGCACAAACTATTCTCTCCCTGTCCGGTGTTGAATATCAACTTCTCTACTCTGATCTGCATTCGACGCGAGTGGCAGCACGGAATAAATGAACCGAAATTTGCCCGTTCTGGCAGCACTCATTTGTACTCTTAACGTTTAACGGCCTCCTGTCAGTGGAATCGCTAAGCAGCCGTTGTTCAGGGTTCTTACGGTCATGGAAAACCTGGAAAAGTCATGGAATTTTAAAATGGTTATTTCCAGGCCTGGAAAAGTCCGTGAAAAAAATAAAATCCTGAAAGTTTTGGAAAAGTCATGGAAATGTGTTATATTCATGTGTTCATGACGTTCATTTACGCTGAGTTTGAAATAATGAATATGCTTTTAAAAGAAAGACGCTCAAAATATAAGCCGGCATCCATACAGGCATCTATATAAATGTTTATTCTTTTAATCAAACTATTGTCTCATTCATGTTCTCGCAGCAGTGTGTTCCAACTACCGCGTCGCAGTGTTATGTGTTGCATAATTTTAATCGGCCCCTCCCCTGCTGTGCGCAGGTAGAAGAGCCCCACATCGAGCTGCAGCCATGGACGAGATGGACCTGCCCCAGATGAAGAAGGAAGTGGAGAGCCTCAAGTACCAGCTGGCCTTCAAACGAGAGAAGTCCTCCAAAACAGTGACTGAGTGAGTAGTCGGCTCGACAAGCGAAGAGTTCAAACCCCCAAAAGCCACTGGGATGGATAGCTCTGAAATGAAATAGCTTTGTTTTTGCCAGTGTGTAGCATTTAGGAGAGTTTTTCATTTCATCTCGACTTAAAGCACACAGAGAAACATAAGAAAAAACGTGTTATAATTGGACACCATTCCATTATCCAAACCACTTATTCTATTCAGGGTCGCTGGAGCTGATCCCTGGACAGGCCGCCAGTTTATCTCAGGGCAAAAGTTGCTGCATCAAGTTTGTCTTTTTAAGCCAAGCTTTTTTACTCGTTAGTTGAGAATACCACTATCGTGTCTGTACGGTAATTAAGAAGCTACAGGCAGCAGCAATTAGCTTAGCTTAGCTTAGCACAAAGTCTAGAAACGGGGAAACGGCTGGAGTGTCCAAAAGTAACACACAAAAAAAGAGATATTTGTTGTATTCGCTGTGCTTTTGTTATCATTTACCAACACTCAACCGCTGTAGCAACAACATTGTCGTAATCATAGAAATAAAGAGCAACTGTCCGTTGTGTTCAAAGCGAAAAAGCTCATTCCCATAAATTAGAAAAAAAAATAGAAATAGAAATCACTGGTCAGTGTGGCAGCTGGCAGCTTTATTCACAGACGGCTCCATGACTACCGAGCAAACCACATCTGCCAAAGAAGGCTGTGTGATACGGTTGAAAGCTCTGGAATAAGTGCTTAAGTGGACCTCGGGTTGAGATTGTTTAACCAGCGGCTGCTCACGAGCTAGCTCAAGCATTCAGTGGGTTATTCAATTACACACCAATATAAACGGAAAGAGATATCTGCTGTTGTTCAGTGCGATAAGTACAATGATTACATGAACACAATGACTTTGAGTGTGACAGCATTAGTCACTCCACAGCAATAAAACAGTGATATGGCTTCATGAACTAACGCTTCCTCGAGGGCTATTGTGACAATCGCGGCGCACGCTGAATCATTAAGCAAAGCTGCGGCTGTCATTCGGTTCTCTTTGTCCGTCTCATGCTCTCACTGCAGCGGTGGCACATTAATCATGGGAGCTCAGAAGAAACACTTCTGAGGCGTCCACAGACTCGCTGCTTTTCATGTACAGAATATTCAGGGCAAGTGTTTTGAAACTGTTTTGAAGCTAAAAAAGAATACTGAAGAAAAAGAAAACAATTATATATACTGTATATTCACTTGAAAGTACTGTAAGGGTAACTAACAGAATTTTGCAAATGAGAAGTTAAATTCCTGAGGCAATTAAATACACCTTTGCCAAGTTGAGGACCCTCATGGGCAAATTCACGAAGAATGGATTTTCATCCGCAAACAGCCCCATGAATTGGGTATCACTTCCATCTCAAGTTTTCGATTCACAAAAGATATTACACTAGCGATATTACGCTAGCAACATTACGCTGGCGATATTACCCTGATGACATTACCCTGACGATATTATGCTGACGATATTACGCTAGCAACATTACGCTAGCGACATTACGCTGATGATATTACACTAGCGACATTACGCTAGCGACATTACGCTGATGATATTACGCTAGCGACATTACGCTAGCAACATTATACTGGCGATATTACGCTAGCGACATTAAGCTGATGATATTACGCTGATGATATTACGCTGATGACATTACGCTGACAACATTACGCTGACGACATTACGCTGATGATATTACACTGACGATATTACGCTAGCGACATTACGCTGATGATATTACGCTAGCGACATTACGCTAGCAACATTATACTGGCGACATTACGCTGATGACATTACTCTGATGATATTACCGTAGCGACATTACGCTGACGATATACGCTATCAATGTTACGCTAACAATGTTACGCTAACAATGTTACGCTAACAATGTTACGCTAACAATGTTACACAATGTTACGCTAATAATGTTATGCGAGCAACATTACACAAACAAAAAGACGAGGAGATGCAGGGTTAACGGATGATATCAACATGCAAGAAAGACGCGATAATCATATATTGAAATATGTATATTTACATTGTTTTCACTAAAATTTCTCTTCATTTTCTTTGACAAAAAAAAACGTAAATTCAGCAGCTGAGCGCGCCGTATCAGGACTACGCTCTTATTGTTAACTTCAAGTTACCGATGACAACAACAGGGCTTGCAAAGAAGCAAAGGGATATTTTGAGAATGTAGATAGAGGATGGATTGTGGTGATAAACTTCCTCTGGAATTTAAAAAATGTCTCTCTCTCTCTTTCTCTCTCCATAAAGTTTGGTAAAGTGGATAGAGGACGGCGTCCCGGAGGATCCCTTCCTGAACCCGGAGCTGATGAAGAACAACCCCTGGGTGGAGAAAGGAAAGTGCATCCTTCTCTAGAAGAAACCAACCGCCACAACCTTTCACCTTGAACCACTCTGACCAACACGCACCTACAGATGAGCCCCTGGACCTGAACCCGCCTGGCGGGACAACGCCTCCCAACCTCTCACCTTGAATGTACGACAGCTGCCCCCGACTTCCCCGAACGCACACTCCAACAAGGGCACAGAGACACACACACACTCACACACTCCAAACTCTGGGGTTTTTCCCCCGACCTCCACACATCCACTGCAAGTTTATTGCATACGGCGATTGCATACGATATATGATGATCAATACTCCTATTACATGTCTCTGTATGATATATGATATTTATGCAGCTGCCAGTTGACACGCTTTCTACAATCTCTACTCTTCATTGTGTGCATAGCACTTTTTTTCTCTTCCATTTTTGATGAGTTGTAATAAACTGTAGTCACATTCTCACTGCCAGACTGACCGTAGATCAGCCGGCTCTTCCAAAATGATCATAAAGACCAAAACAAGGTTTTTGGTACTTTTTAATATGAAAGTCTGTGGTTAACGAACTAACTAACTAGAACCTATGATGATTCATAGTTAAATGGCAACACACTATATTAATACAACAATGACATGCTTGTATTGGCTTACAGATAATGTTTTTCATTCCCCAAACTTTCTCTCAAACAACTTTGCGTAACATCACGTGAGCACAAACAGATGGGTGGTTCATGTTTAGCGGTTTGAGCGATTGGAATCTTGGATGCAAATCTGACGGCTATCCAACACGGTGTCGTCGTCTGCATATACTGCAAGCCGCTGTGACGATATGAATTACATTAGCACCAGTTTTAAATCTTTACAGGTTCTTGTGCTGCATTTACAAAGGATTAAAACATTGCATAACTGTGTCAATATGTTAACCACAGACAAACAAACTACGCCACTGTTACAGATCCAATTTTGGAAAGACAAAAAGACGAAACCAGGCGATTTGTTGTGTGAAAACCAGCGCCCAAAACAAGATAAAAAACGTCCAGAGGCCGATCTGATTGTCCTCGAGACAAGCGAGGAGCAAACAGTGCGAGCTCAGAAGAAAGATGCAGCGTGACAGGGGAATTGTGCGACTCCTCAACAGTTGTGTGTGTCCGGTTTGATTTTGCGCGACGAGCAAAGCGTGGTTATCTACATTCTTTGAGACCTGCTGTTGTGTTTTGCCCCCGGTGTCATTATGTCAGGATTATGTAACAGCAGCTCTGTTTGTGTTGAGCTCTGGGTCTCTGGGGTCGTCCGGGTTGAGTTTACTGCTCCTCCTTAGCGACAGCCCCTGAGGACAACACACACACACACATTAATCGCACTTTACATCAGGCGAAACCGCGCGCACACACACACACACACACATCTCTCTCTCCACACATGTACAGACAGACCCCTTTAACTTAACTTATTAACTTATTGATCTTTACTTGCTTTATTTATTTATTGATGAGACCTTTCGGTCACCTTAGTTTTTCTGTCCTACGTCTGCACCCCCTCTTCCTCATACCCCAACTCAAAAGAGGAAAAAAAGGACTACACCATCTACTACTGCCTTGTACACAGTTTCCTTAAAACGAGAATGTAAATACATGGCATGATAACCGCTGACCTCAGAATTGGCCTGTGTGTGTGTGTGTGTGTGTGTGTGTGTGTGTGTGTGTGTGTGTGCACGTGACTGTAGCTGTGTGTGTTTTTTTGTGTGTGTTATGAATATATTTTTAGGCTCCCTTGTGGATTGCAAAGCACGCACACACATACTGTACATGCACACACACACAGGCAGGCCTGAGGCCGAGAAGATCAACAAAACACACACACACACACACACACACACACGCTGCTTGTTGAGAATGAGTATGAGGGGAGGAGTGGCAGTGGGAACTAAATGACTTGGGACAGGGGAGCCTCACATCATCTCAGTACTGTAATGAGTCTCATTATATGCGTTTCCCAGAAGGCTACTCATTGCTTGGAGGACTTTAGTCCTGTAACATGTAACCTTAAATATTGAATTTACTTCTTAAAAAAAAAAAAAAAAAATCAAATTCAAGTGTACGATCCATGATTCTAAATTGTTTATGTTTTTATCAAAGATGCCATCGTCGACCTGCACTTCATCGGGGCCGTTCACATGACTTCCTCTTTTAATCCAAGGTGCTTGGAGATGTTGCGCTCTTGTGGCGCCTGCTGTTACTAAGCAACCAAAACCTGCACGCTGCCACGGCGATGATGATGCGGTCTCACTCGCTGACTAAACTAAACTAAAGTAGATGATTGTCAGTTTGGCTACCAAGATCGTAAAACTCTTGGTAGTGATGTATGCTACAGAAAAACAGGTGCTTGAAATCGCCCGGGAACAGTTAGGAACGTTTGGTAACGTTTGCAACATTTCGTGCCGTTTTTGAGCTGCTTTCCGCATGTCTACATTGTCAACAATGGATTTTTGAAGGCGCAAAAAAAAAATCCCGCGGCATGTGAACGTCCCCTTAGTAAAAATTCCATCCAATCATACCGACATGTTTTAGATTTATTAAAATACTTTTTTTGTGAACAGGAAAAAAAAATGGAAATTGCAACTGTAAACATGGTATCGCTGTAGCTGAAGCGAGGCCAGACAATAAGCATATATGCAACGTGACGACTCCCAATGGAGCCATTTTTGAGGCTCCGTGGTTCACTGGCATGTACAGTTCTACACCTCGCTTATTTTGGTTTTATTTCATTTTAAATTTTACAATGTGTGTTTTACTAGTTGACAGAATGATACTTAAGCTTTGCGTTAAAATATAGCCTTGTAATTTCATGATTAATGCATGTAATTGAGCTTTCAAAACGGCTTCCGTGGTATAAGGACGTGAAGTTCTGAGCTTCAGGTTTGTAGCTTTTCCAGTGTTAGGCTTACGTCTGTTCCCTCTGCCAACATGATCTCACGACTCAGCGGTTTGAAGATTTTTTTTCTTCTTTGCTCTTACAACGCCACTGGAAAAGCAACGAACGCTGCTCCAAAAGTACGTGAGAGGATTCCTGAGTCCGCCTGTCCCTCCTCTGTTTCCTGTTCAGCAACTGTAACTTTATTTGGTTTGTTTTTATATAACCTGAACGTGCGTACGTATGTAAGTTATTACTATTACGGTGACAGCATAAAATCTTGTCTAAATATCTAGCAACATATTCCTTGTGAGAGTGCTTTGGGAAAGAAACAAATTATATTATGCATCAGATCAAGTCCTAGTGTAAAGATGACAATGAGCAATAAATTGAGATCATTTTTTATTGAATGTTTTACAAAAAACATTTATCTTACTGAATAAAGTAGACGATTTTTAGACAATTTGCTTGGTTTCTGTGTGTTTTTTGTATCAACCTGTGGAAGCGAAACGGCAATCTACGAAAAGAGTAGACATCACTGTCTCGTGTTCATCTTTAATTTTGTTGGTGATTTGTATTTCTTTCATTGTGGGAAAAAACACTAATGCAAAATCAGCAGAAGCGATATGCCACTTCCAACTTATTTGTTGGGCCGAAATAATACGAAACGACCCAATCTTTAAGCCAGAAATTGGAAAAGTCTGATTAGCAATGTAACAATAAGAGAGACCGGAAAGAGAAAGGGCGAGGCACACATAGCAATACGTTTTATATACGTTATAAGGCATAACAAAACCTCAAGTTGAATTTCTTTGATCATTTCTTTGACAAAAATTGGATATTAAAACACAACTAGTTTGTGTTACCAATGTTTGAAAAACAAAATGGAGGCTCCATGTGCTATTACATTGAACAATTTACAAAGGGCAGGAAGTACATTTCAGAACATAGAAACACACTCTTAGTGGATATTATGCATAGGCTAAATAAAACATGGATTCAGTTTACGGTATTTAAAATATTATGGAATTTGTGAGATTAGATATAGAACATGCTATACGAATATTTTAGATTTAAAAACTAATATTCTTTGCTGAACTATGAAGCCTTTTGTAAAAATAGGATGAACTTTTCACGGACCCCCCCTGGTAGAGCGCTACAGACTCGTGGGGGTCTGAGCCAATGTATCCCAACGATAGGCTCGTGTCTATATTACAATCATTTATATTGGACGCAACATTTGCATGATGAGTCATCAGAATTTGTGTTATCGTTTTCCAGGTAATGACGACGTTTAAACCTAAAAATCCTCAAACAAATGACAAAGAAAGAAGCTTTCTATAAAATACCGATGCTCAAGGTTTTTGTGACATTTCAGCATTCTTGGTCTGGGTCTTACGTCAGTTGACTATCTAGCTAACCAGCTAAATAGTTATTATGGTAAGCTGTCACAAAAAAAATTAATAATTTTGGTTTGTTTTTAAGGTTATAGAATGCTACACACCAAAAAGTTGCCATGATATTGGTGCAAAAAAATGTCCCATTGGACCCAAACCCAAGCCAGTTATCTAAAAAAATAAACGTCTGCTCCAAAATACAAACTCTCCCTGCAACAAACAGAAACACGTGGCTAATAATTATGCAGAGTGACGTTAACGGACCTTCCCGGTCACAATATTTTATTTCACTCCTCAAACCTAAACCTAACCAACGCAACCAACGAAGGCAACCAAGCCAATCAGAGGCAGAGGGTCATTCCCTCCTTCCTGTTCCTGGCTGTTTGGTGACACCAGTCTGCATAACAATTAGCCGTGTGCTTCTCTTTGTTTCAGGGAGACGGGGTATTTTAGCTAGCTAACCCTAAGCTAGCTAGCTAGCGTGACGAGCGTCCCTCCACCTCACTCTCCGCCGATGGCAAACTATTTCTCCGGAGCAACCCTCTGCTCTCCTACCGACAAAAAAGTCGAGGGAGTGAACGGTACGATAAGACCCCAGACTGTATATAAGAAGTGGATGTATTCATTGTGAGTCCACTTGTTTGTGGACTGATGTTATGAATCCTCGATTTCGGCGTTGCCATCTTGGAATACGGCCATCGGCATATTTCTTTTTGCAACCGTTGAAGGTAAGCTTCTATATTTGGAATGCAGGGGAGCGTAGTAGAGCTAGATGGCTCTGGTAGCAACCTGTCAATCACAGAAAGCCCACTCTAAAGCATATAAGATAAGATAAGATAAGATAAGATAATCCTTTATTAGTCCCGCAGTGGGGAAATTACAGGATTACAGCAGCCTTGCTCACAAGTGAATAAAAAGAATAATACAATAGAAACAAGTAATATAAATAAATATAAATGAGCAGTAAAACAGTAGAGAAATATTAATATACAGACTGAATAGAAAAGTACTTAAACGTATTGCACGTAAATACACGCAATATACGTAATAATAATATTGCACCAGGTGAATGATAAAGTGACCAAGTTCAGTTCAAGTGTTCAGTTGTCAGAGTGGTCTACTGGGAGCTCAGCTGGTTGTGCAGCCTGACCGCAGCGGGAAGAAAAGACTTGCGGTACCTCTCCCTCAGACACCGGGGATGAATCAGCCGGTGACTGAAGGAGCTGTGCAGCGCTGCCAGTGTCCTGCATGGGGTGGGAGGCGTGGTTCATCATGGACGAGAGCTTACTCATCATCCTCCTGTCCCCCACCACCTCCACGGTATCCAGAGGATGCCCCAGCACGCTGCTGGCCTTCTTTACCAGCTTGTCCAGTCTCCTCCTGTCAGCTGCCGTGATGCTGCTGCTCCAGAAGACCACTCCATAAAAGATGGCTGATGCCACCACAGAGTCAAAGAAGGTCTTCAGGAGTGCTCCCTGCACCCCAAAAGACCTCAGTTTCCTTAGCAGAAAGAGTCTGCTCTGTCCCTTTTTATAAAGTGCGTGTACGTGGTCGGACCAGTCCAGTTTGTTGTTCAAGTGGACACCCAGGTACTTATAAGATTTAACGATCTCAATGTCCAGTCCCTGGATGCTCACCGGTACCGGAGGAGAGCGTTTACCCCGGCGGAAGTCCACCACCAGCTCCTTGGTCTTACTGGAGTTTATCTGGAGGCGGTTCCGCTGGCACCATCCTAAAAAGTCCTGGTTCAGTTCTCTGTATTCCCTGTCATCATCTGCGGAAATGAGGCCGACGATTGCAGAGTCGTCAGAGAACTTTTGCAGGTGGCAGTTGGCAGAGTTGTGGTTGAAGTCCGAGGTGTAAATGGAGAAGAGGAATGGAGCCAGAACGGTTCCCTGTGGGGCCCCCGTGCTGCAGGACACCCGATCTGACTCACTCCCGTATCCGCACATACTGTGGACGGTTGGTGAGGTAGTCCACGATCCATGTAGTCAGGTGGTGGTCCACCCCGGTCTGCTCCAGCTTGTCCCTCAGAAGTAAAGGCTGGATGGTGTTGAAGGCACTTGAGAAGTCGTAGAACATGACTCTCAGTGCTTCCAGCTTTTTCCAGGTGAGAGAGGCATCTCTGCAGCAGGAAGATGACGGCGTCATCCACCCCGATGCCAGACTGGTAGGCGAACTGAAGTGGGTCCAGGGATGAACTCACCAGAGGGCGGAGATGGGCAAGGACCAGCCTCTCCAGGGTCTTCATCAGGTGGGCTGTCAACGCCACCGGCCGGTAGCTGTTGAGATTCTTGGGCCGTGGGGTCTTTGGTACTGGTACCACGCAGGACGTCTTCCATAGTTGTGGTACTTTCCCCAGCCTCAAGCTCAAGTTGAAGATGTGCTCCGCTATCCCGCACAGCTGGTCTGCGCAGGATTTGAGGAGCCTTGAGCTGATGCCGTCTGGACCCGTGGCCTTCCTCACCTTGATCCTCCTCAGTTCCTTCCTCACCTGGTTAAGGGACACGCTGGGGGGTGGGGTGCTGTGAGGTGTTGGAGTGGGTTGCTGGTTGTAGAGTGCTGAGTATGAGAGGTGTGAAGGGGAACCGAGTGCTGTGGAAGATGGGGAGGTGGAGGAAGAGGGGGGGCAGTAATCCACAGGGGGTGCAGATGATGGGGGTTGCAGCAACAGAGAGGTCTGCTTTATGGTCTATTTGACTCTAAATGGATCATAATTTACAAAATAACCATCATGCTGTATTGAAGAAGACTTGAAACCAGAGATTGAAACCATAAACTCATGTTTACAATGTTTAATGAGGGAATAACTCAAGAGAGACAATCTGAACCCCCACCCCCTGCTGGTCAGTAGAGAGAATGCAGGTTTTAAGACACTTGTTCATTGGCTTCCCTTTTTTAGGACCAGAAGTTGCCTCCTGGGTAATATCTTCCAGCCAGAACCAGCTGTTCTAGTCGAGAAGAATTAAATGGGTCGTTCTTGTACCCTACGAGCCAATCAAAGCGGTGAACGCCACGCCCCCGGCTGCAATCTGCCACTTGCCTTTTAGCTGAGCCGAAGAACTGCAGTTCTTCGGCTCATGCCAATAAAGTTTTCAGTTGTTTGTCTTCGCCTCCTATGGAAGCTCTGGCTCCGGGATATGTATGCAAAAACCATTAAGTTCAAATCTGCAAGAGACAACAAAGAAAAAGAGAGAGAAATGAGTGATAGACCAAGAGACCTGGAGGGAAAATAAAAGAGACAGAGAAAGACAGGAGCTCCAGACAGACGCTCTTATAGAAGACACTCAAGGGTAAGATGGAAAGCTGCAATCTCTCCTCCTCCACTGCTTCTTGTAACTCATGAATAATAGAGAACTGGAGATATAGGAGGGCTCTCACTTTCTTCACCGTGTCAGTGCCTCTATCTGTTCTCTCTCTCTATCCTCCACCTCGTCTCCCTCACTTCTCTCCCAATATTAATCCTCAGTCTGCTGTGAGGGAAAAACCAGTGTGTCCAACCGGAAAAAAAGATATCGCCTAAAATGCAGATTACAGCATATAACCTCAGGCCTATGTGAGTTTTAAAAGAGAAGAAAAAACATCCTTCCTCATACAAACACAAAGTTGAATTCATAAGCAATAACACACGACTTTGCTCAATTCAATACTCGGGGATTTTGCTGCGATTGCCTTACTTGGTCTGGTATGACCATTAGCTCATTGAGGCTAATGTTAGCTAACGCTAGATCGGTTGTGTTGCCATCACAGAGTCAGCTGGCTCTACTCGTGCTTTTCTTATGCAACATTAAAACCATAATGGCGTCATTGTGACATTGTAAAACACCTGTAAAGCGACTTTAAAGCAGCTGGCAAATGAAGAAAACAAATAAATCAGGTCTTATTTCGCAATCAGGAGCACAAAAAACTACTTTATAATAAAAGCCCCCATATGGTGAATGTTTTGTCGTCGTTATCTGATATTGGGGGAAATATTTAAATTATTGAACAAAAAATAGTTAACTAAAAGGCTACTTACTAGCTCTTTCCGGAGCTTTTGACCGTATCTCACAAATTTGGCAAGCTGCAGTTCCCACAGTCAAAAATACAGTTTAACATGCAACTATATAACATGTCATACATTATATTTAATGCTTACTCCCCGACCAAATCATTAATTCAATGTTTCTATCTAGTTTGTTGGAAATTACTTTTTTTTTTTTTTTTTTATAAACAAAATTACGTCGCCATAAAACAAAACTACTTGGGTATGTTGAGCAAAAACATCATGGCATTGGCTTAAAATAATATGTTTGTTATATTATTGACTTTTGGTGTTACACAGGACCAGAACAGTGGTCTCCTAAATCCAACTGAAACTATCCACCATCTTATGGGGACTTCTGCGGACCACGCATCTCAACTTTAAATGATTGCACGTTTTCAACACTGGCGTGTCGATTCAACGTGGAATTGTTGGTATAATTTGAAGAAGAGGAAGAGGACAGAGCTGACTCCTGCTCAGGGTGCGTCTGTCTGCTTTTTTATGGGTCAGCTCCCGTCAATCCCTCCAACACACACACACACACACACACACACACACTGACACACACTGACACACACTCACTAATGCACTCAATCCCCCTCACCCTCGCTGCTAAATCCTCACCCCATTGTCCCTTTCCCCCCCGAAATCCTCAAACCATCAGCCACACACACACACACACACACACACACACACACACACACACGGCCCCTCTCCTCATCCTTCCCCAGACAGGGCTAATGCACTAATGGCCCTCTAACCCCCCTATTCACTCTCAGATTGCACTCTCGCACACTTAGGACGCACAACCTGCGCACCAGTACGTCTCCGCATGCACATGCTCATTCACGCATGGACTTGAACACACACTAGGAAACATGGACGTGTTCACATACTTGCACGCACACACACACACACACACACACACACACACACAAAAACACACACAGATGCATATACACAAATCAGGAACTAATGGCCTGTTGGTCTTGAGTGTGTACATTCACGAGTGGATTAGGATTAACAATCCACCCGCAACACCACTACACACACACACACACACACACACACACACACACACAAAGAGGTACAGGACCAATCTCTAATGCACATTCTGCTGGTGGTGATAATCTCTCTCTCTCACCACATACACCAGGCCGACTGCTCTCTGTGCAGCCGAGGTCACCAGATGCCATCTAATCTAAGAGCTTTAATCCACTCTTTTCGGGGACCTTCTCTCTCTCTCTCTCTCTCTCTCTCTCTCTCTCTCTACTCTCTCGTTAATGCACTTTAATGTGTTTAAATGGGAAAAAAGCGCTGTGGGCAGAAGCTGCATATAGTTTTACCAGGTGGTGTCAGACACATAAACCACCCTCAGGTCTATGTGTACATAGAGTATTGACAGCATGACACACACCGATATGCTGCTTCTTTTGCCCGTCGACCGGTGTGTTGGTAACACACATGCCTTTTAATAAAAAGGGTAATTTAGCCGTTTTTTCGACGTGGCTGGTTCATTTTGCCCCGTTACACTTTAAAACCCACACAGTGATGAAAGATAGAGACTATACGACACTACACATCTCGGATCATGAAGCGCGTCGTTGTCATTTAAAGAGGATAGTGAAATATGAGAGCGGTTAAAAAAAAAAAAGATGACGCGACCTTGAAGTGACTTCCCATTTTCAGTCTGAACACCTACGAGCTCTGGAGGATGTCATGGAGTGTCTTGCCAGACAGAGTGTTGGCAACAGCAGGTGTGCGAGAAAATATAGCCACGATTTTTTTTTTTTTTTTATGATCTTAATTTGAGTTTCTTTGCGACGCACAAACAGGCAGCTTTGAAAGGCAACCTCGTGTGCCAATTTAGAGATATCCGTTTGCTTTTCTCTCTCGTATGTCGGCTATTTTCGGCATTGGAAAAGAGTCCGTCTCTCCTTCGGCTCCATCACTCCCCTCACTCCTTTGCGGTTTCCTCGAAAGAGACGACCCAAGCGGGCCTCCTGCCGTCTCCCTGCGTGGTCCTGCAGATTACTGAGCCGATCCCCTTCTTTGGGCCGCCGTTATCCCGGCAAAGGGTTAATCCAGCAGAGCTGCAGCTCACACACACCCTCGCATATCCAGATGGAGCTGTCAAGAAACACCAAATGTTGTTTCACAAGTCACTGCCAGCTCTGGGCAGCCTCTCAGCGGCACGCTGAAACGTTTTGCTCAGCCTCTGAGAAGTGTTTGACTTCTGCCCTCCTTTCAGCTGTCACAAGGGGGACAAACACGTTTGGTGTTACGAAAAGGGGATTGTAATGTTTTAATGTCGATGGAAGGGAGAATGGCAGATCTGAAGGAGGAAACATCGAGGGACGTCTACGAAGCTGTATATCCTCACCTTCCTAAAATAATGGCCCAAGTCATTTTTTCAGGTTTTTCAGAAAACACAAAAAACTTGACCAAATGTAATCGGGGTGCACAACAGGCATACTGTAATACCGGTCAAATTATGTTATGATTACGCACAAATGCTAACTAAATTGCTAGCTTCAAAATGCCATCTTGAAAAGCTTGTAAAATTGCCTAAATCACATTGTCTTTTGACTTAGGCTAAATAAAACGACCTCAGTCACACTCTTGACAGGCCGTTACACTTCAGGGGTAGAATCACATGATCTGTTCAACTGAGGATGGAGGAGATTTTACCAGAGTATCCAGTATCAGTGGCCAGTATCAGGAGATGAATAATAAAATAAAATAAAATATTTTTTTGTCAAAAAATGACTTTAGGAAGGTGACGATGAGAGACACACAAAAAAAGAAAAAAGAATATCACAAAATATCACAGAAAATATCAGAAATGCTAAATACTCAATATATACAACATATTTAGGAAATCTCCGAAGTTATATATGAAGGAAAAAAAAAGGTGCTGCATGTTGTGTGTAGCATTAAAACAGCTTTAATTGATAGTTTTTTTTTACAACGCATCAAATGACAACGTGACAACAATGTGACCAAAATGGTGGCAAAACCCCAAAAAGTGTAAAAACCTGAAAATGTGCATCCTTTGATGCGAGCATAAACCCAAACTGATCCGGTGGAATCAGAGTCTTTTATATCCCACTTGAAACTCAAGAGAGAGAAGAAGACAAATCTGGCTGTTCAGGTAATCACAGCTGAACAAGGACCCTGAAAAAAACAATCTGTGGATTTACCATCAAGTAAGTAAGTAAAGTTTATTTATATTTATATTGCACTTTTCACAGACAAAGGTCACAAAGTGCTGTAGAATAGTCAGGAAAAAACGTGTTAAAACCAGATTGTCAATAACAGGGGCCAAAACATTTCAACAGTTAAGAGCATAGTAAAATACACATTAAAAGATGGAGCAGTAAAAAACACAATGAAACAAATAATGTAAATAAAAACAGATCAAAAGCAGGTCATAGAGCATGTATTCAACCAAACGGCAGTGTAAACAAGTATGTTATTAGTTGGTTTCTAAAAGACAATACTACAAATTGTACTACAAGTACAATGAAACGTCGTAATGCTGTAAACTCCCTCAACCCCACACACCCATTAACCCAGCAGTAATCTGAGCTCAGCGCCACAAGATCAATAAAAACCCATCAAACAACTCGCATGCTCGGTTCACATAAACAAGCCAGATCAAATATGAGGTCGGGTCACGGAGGGGAGGAGCCACAATGTGCCGTGAGGGACGAGGGTGTTTGCTGCATTATTGAACTTCCAAGTATCAAAAGGAAAAGACAAATGTGAGTGATATATGATAATGTAATTACTGTCATGATGCTGTATCATTCATGTGTTACCTACTTTATAATTTCTCACTCGTAGTATTGAATAGTCCACACACACACACACACACACACACACACACACACACACACACACAGGACATTTGTCCAGGAGGCTGTTCGTGCACATCGGAAAGTAAATGTTGACATTTTGCCACGCGAGTCATTAGTTTCGTTTGTCTTGTTAATTGTTAGTCACGTGAGTCGTCAGTGTTGTTTGTCACGCGAGTCGTAACCATAGACTGAATACAAGAAGTGCGCGTAGTCTCGCTGAGGAATATCTAGTCTTAGGCGTTTTGGCCGTCGCCATCTTGGCTTTTTACTACCAGTGAGCAGAAGTGAGCGTACTGGGATGGAGGAGGAGTGACCTAGAGATATATATATGTACACGGCTCTGGTAGCAGTAGCCACCTGTCAATCACAGTAAGCCCGCCCTAAAGCATATCCATGCATTATGATCTATTCTACGCTAAATGGACCATAATTGACTAAATGAACATCATGCTGTATTGAAGAAGACTCTAAACTAGAGATTGAGACATAAACTCATGTTTACAATGTTTACTGAGGGAATACATCAAGAGAAGTAGAGTCATTTTCTCATAGACAGACTTATCTTTGCAACCAGAGGAGACACTTCCTTATTGGCTTCACTTATTTAGGACCAGAAGTTGTTCGTTAGTGCCGTTAGTCACAAGATCACAGCCTCTCTGAAACCAGAGAATGACGGCGAGAAGATGCGACGTTCAATACGTAAAACTTATGACCTTATCATATAAGCTCTTTTATGCACTGACCAGGTAAGAAGCTGTTGCTGAGCCCGGATAATCCTGAAACATTTCCACAGGCATTCCTTATCTGCTCTCTGCTTCCTGTCAGGAAAGTCCAGAAGAGTCTCTGCATCTTACATAACGGTAAGGATTGCGTAGTTTGCACACACAACACTGTGTGGTGGTGATAAACTAGCTACACCAGATGGCTACGATGCCATTTGGACACACATTCTGGCTTTCTATTATTCGAGAAAAGAAAAGTAGCAGGTCAGTTGAGGCTTTTCTCCTACTTTTGTCTCCACTAGCGAGGCTCATTTTCTCTGGTATGTATACAATGTCTTTTCACCGACAACCTGCTAGAACGGTGTAAAGATGCTTCGTCGAGCTAATGTGCGGTCTGCGGCGTTTCCATAGCAGCTTCTTTTAGTCTTTCCCCTGTTTCAAGGCGGTTTCAGCAATCACTCTCATTGTTTACGACACGACTGGCAGAAAGCAAGACATTATTTATGAGCCAGGGTGCTGAATGGTGTTGCAGACTCGGAGAGTTCGGCCATCTATTGACTGCAAAGAGTGGCCAGCAGTTATTTTGGCCACTTGGGAGCAACTGAACAAGCTACGGTGACATGTTTCGACCTGAGATTGATTCACGTGAGCAGAGAGTTCCACGTCCATGGAGACATGTTAGTCCAATATTCTCTGTTGTTCTCGGTTTTGGTCTCCATCAACTCCTGAGGGAAATGTCTGGTTCTTCAGGTGCTAAATGTTCCCCAGCGAGCAGCTAACTTTAGCATTCGCAGAGCTTTTTCACAGACAACACAGTGTGAATTAAATACTACAAATGAAAAGAGTATTTTCTCATTTTATTGAGAGCTTCAGTACGAAATAATTAGATTTTCTACGAAATTTTACTTTGAATGTGCTCATTATTATCAAGTTACAGTCAAAATCTCACCTGAGTGTGACGTTTGGTTCAAACCACAACACTGGCGTCTCATTGGACGAGAGCCACGGGAACCCCGGGAGTCCCTGTGACGCGGCCATGACGTCACCGAGGCCGTGCAGACCTGCACCCGCGCGAGTTGAGTGTACTTGAGTATATACGTATATCACGATATGATTCCATTGAAAGACTGAAAATGATTTTACCAAAACAGTTAAGTTGCAGGCAGTAGCATTAACACATTTAGCTAACTGGGCTCAACACTGCGAGTGGGCCAGTATATGACAATGAGTTAGGCGATATATGTCAAACTCAAGGCCCGCGGGCAAATCCGGCCCGCGGTGGAATTATCTTTGGCCTGCAGGACAATATCTAATTACACGGCAGGCCCAGCGCCAAGCCCTGAGGGGTTCCTGTTGCTTTTGGGGGATGGCACTTTTTTCACCCACGTCATGTCCGTGGTGCATAGCCGCAACGTCAAGCACTTTGGGAAGCGGCAACATTTAATTTTCACAGGACACAGCTCAGGGCGCAGCGGGCGCTACTTACGTGACAGGGTAGGAACTTTAGTCAGGGTTGCACATTTATGAAATGACACAGCTGAACTGCATGCTGGGTAAAGCTTGCCCACTTATCATGAAGACGTCTCGTGTGCGATGGAGTTTGACAGGACGACCCAGCATGCAATTCGGCGGTGTACATTTATAAACGCTCTTACCCCTGACACATAAGTAGCTCCGCCCGCTTTGCCTTGAGCTGAAGCTGAGAAAAGGCATGCTGCATGCTGGGACAGTTGCAGGAAGTTGGGCGGCGAACAGCTGTTTGTGTGGCGTGTCTTCCGGTCTGATTAGTTGGCCGGTGCCGTCAATGAATCAATGTGTTTACTTGAAAAAAAAATCCTGTGAAACTGTTCTCCTTGATGAAGATGAACACAACATCTCACAGGAGAGTCGTCTTACTGATGAACACCTTCACTCGATCCTAAGGATTTCTTCAGCTCAGAAACTGACCCCACACACTGATGAACTTGCATCCAAGATGAGATGCCAAGTATCTGGCTTAGACTAGTGAGCATCACAGAGCAGCAAACTGAGCTCTAGTGTATGTTTCCTTTTTGCACTTTTTTTCTTGAACCACATGTTTGGTTTTTCTTTGGAAGAAATTATGTTTCGGCTGTTGGCCTGTGGAAAAAATGTCTTCATTAGAAATTACTGCAGAAAGCAGCAGATAGAGCCTAAAGAAATTAATGTAACACATTTTTCACTTATTTAATGTTTAATGTTGTTTTTATAGGCAATAACTTAAGCTTTGTTAGTTCCAGGTTCAATATGTGCAATAAGTTAATTTCAATAAGTTTTGCAATGAATCTTTTTATTTTGGCCGACTGTGTATTTGAGTTAGGCGATCGCTATATCATGAATTGAATTTATATTGAATTTATATAATTAATATTTTCATGGAATATCTGGCCGCTGTAGTTTTTAGCAGATGTAGAAAGTAAAAAGTGCATGTGTATGAGTCCAGCTTATAGTTAGGGCTGGCTCAGGTTTGCCCTGGTCCAGCCCCTAGATATGCTGCTATAGGCCTAGACTGCTGGGGGACATTTTAGGATACACTGAGCTCCTCTTCTCTTCCTCTTTCGCTCCTCTTCTCTTCCTCTTTCACTCCTCCTCTCCTCTTCTTTCTCTCCATCTGGATAAACTATTGTCTCTTCAATGCACATTACTAACTCTACTTTCTTTTTCCATGGATTCATGGCTGCCTGGAACCGGTCCTGCCTGCTACCATGGCCCTACTGATGCCCCCCCCCCCCCCTCCTCTCTACCTCCTTCTGCTTCATGGATCGTGGATTATCAGGATCATGGACCATGCCTACTACTCATTATATGAATAATTTCTGTCATATTCATTGAATGTGCTGTAACTACGCTATTCATTCTGGCCACATGACATCTATTGCTTCTGTCCATCCGGGGAGAGGGATCCTCCTCTGTTGCTCTCCCTCAGGTTTCTTCCCTTTTTTCCCTGTGAAAGGGTTTTTACTATCTTTATTTGGGAGTTTTTCCTGATCCGATGTGAGGTCCCGGGACAGGGATGTTATGTGTACAGATTGTAAAGCCCTCCGAGGCAAACTTGTATTTGTGATGTTGGGCTATATAAAATACACTGAATTGAATTGAATGTGTTGGGGACTATTTTTTTTTAGCCACAGATTAATATACATTTTGTGTACTGGTGAGTATTTAGGGCATCAGAGCGACTGACTCAAAATAACCTACAGTGCCCATGTGCATTGTAAAGCAGGAGCATGACCTCCGATGCTCACTCCTGTGTCACTAATGTGCCTTTGAAAAGCAGCAGAGGTCAAAGCAAAGGTGCACCAGAGAGATGCTGGAAAATGGGTCAGGATTTACAAAGTTGTCCAGGAAACCCCGCTTCACGATGTCCATGTACGGAGAGGAGATGGAGGATCTGCTTCATTAAGACTCTGACTTTAGAGCTCTGAATCTGGCCTCATCTCTTCTCCTTACAAGGAAAAGTCAACTCCTCACTAGTTT
This sequence comes from Myoxocephalus aenaeus, assembly GCA_038501785.1. NCBI lineage: Eukaryota > Metazoa > Chordata > Actinopteri > Perciformes > Cottidae > Myoxocephalus > Myoxocephalus aenaeus. The sequence goes on from JBAMJR010000348.1 coordinate 509,258, forward strand.
AGCCGTCACTCGTCCATCTCTCTCTCTCTCTCTCTCTCTCCTATCCATCCACTTGTCTCCCTCCCATCACCGCCTCGTCGTCCTCGGCCCGTTTGATGTCTCCCGTGCGTAAATTGAAAAGAGAATGCTCTTTAACGTCCCACTCTCTCTCCTGCCTCCCTGCGTCGGGAGGTATGGGTCACTCAGGGGGCGAGCTTCATTTCCGTAAATGAGGACAGAAAAAGAAATCCCGACACACCAGTTAGTTAACGGCACAGTGCCCCTCTCTCACCCCGACGCACACGCCCGGGCGAGCGAGCCGAGACCTGTTTGTAGAGCTAATTAGCATTGACTCTCTCTCTCTCTATCGCTCTCTCTATCCGTGTGAGACTTTGTGACCATGTGAGCGAGTGTGTGTGTGTGTGTGTGTGTGTGTGTGTGTGTGTGTGTGTGTGTGTGTGTGTGTGTGTGTGTGTGTGTGTGGTAGCTGGGATAGGGTTGTGCTCTGTGGCCCACTTTTGGCTGAATAAGGGAGAAAGCTGTAGGCCTGATGAAGAGACAGGGGTCAGAAAGGACAGATATAGATAGAAGTGAGAAGAGGGGAGGGAGGGAGAGATGATGGATTTGTTAACAACTAAAGCACCCCGGTGAGTTTCCTCTGTGTGTGTGTGTGTGTGTGCCGTGTTTTTTCCTCTCTGGTGTCATTACCAGTTGTCCCGCTGTCCCATAGGGGTCCGTGTTTACCCAGCACGGCTTCCCGAGTTGTCGCTGCAGGAGTCGTGCATCCGCCGTCGCCGTGGCAACCAACAGAGCCTGCCTCGATGTCACCTTCAAAAATAAAATAATTAAACAAAATAAACTGAGGCCCGTTCAGCAGTTTAGCCGTCGAGCGGTGGCTAAACTGAAATGTTGAATCCGCGTCAAAATGCAGCGCTCACGTCTCGTCTTCGACACATTAGCCATGAAGAGTTGGATTAGAAACTTTGAACTCAAAAAACGTAATCCGAAATTGAAGAAGTTGCACGCAGAGAATAGTTCCTCTGTAGAAATGAGTTGTAGTAAAAAGCAACAGCCAGGTGTAACTATTATGCAGCTAACTGAACCAACTTGCTATTATACCGTATAACCCGGTTAGCATGAAGAGTCAAAATGGACGACGGTTTAGCTGATAGACGCTGATAGACGTTTTTTAACTGTGGAAACAAAGCATGAGCACCAACACTGTAACATTTGATTTTGCTTATTTATAAAAAAAAATTGCATATTCAGTAGTCAGTGTGACAAAAAGATGATGATTGTGGAGTGAATGGCAAAGTAGTCAGTGGGCCTGAAGCTCCTCCGTGCTCGAGCGATGACATCACCGCTCTAACCTGGTGATGTAAACACACATTGTAAACCCTGAAATGGTACGACATTTTTTGGAAACTTGAACAATAATTACATGAAAACTGTGCTAGCTATAAAAAAATGTCCAATTGGGCAAATAAACTCCAGACTCTTGTCAACGTTTTAAACTTTCAATCATTTCTCTATGTTAAATTATGGCGAGTCACTATGGGCACGAAGAGGATTTTTGCTCTCTTCACGCCGAAATTCAAGTGAATGGGACAATTTCGCGTTTTTCAGGGAAACGGCTGGTCGAATCTCACGATTCCCGATGCAAGCCGCATGTTTTGATGCGTTTTGATGCATGTGCTGACAACGCCGCGGGACGAGTTACTGTCCAAAGGTTGAGGAAGAAGGAGAATAAGAAGAGGAGAACATGCAGTGTGTCTATGAGCCCTTGCTGGCATCGCCACACCGAATTATTATGCAGAATGATGTCATCAGACCGTCCAGATTGTATTATTTTTTCAAACTGGGTTTGGGTACGGCCTCTTGTTCCTCGTCGTCTTGGTTGGTTGGGTTGGCTAGGTGTAAGCATGGAGGGTGAGATATGCGTATGCTTCAGTCATGCCTTCACCGCCATTCTGCAGAATAATTAGCCGTGTGCTTCTGTTTGTTGCATGGCGAGTGTGTATTTCAGGAGCAATGGGCCTTTGGAACAATGGCCGTTTTGTTTCAGGGAGGACAGACTGAAGCCGGATGCGGTGACAATACAGGAAGTTTCATCCATCACAACTTGTATACTCTGGAAAAGTAATAATTTCCAGATGTGGTGAAGAGGAGGAATGTTTTGTCGCAGTAAACACTGGAAAATGCTGCGCTGCTGAATGTTGCGGCTGCATGCGTTACTGAATATGACTGCACAAGCCAGGGGCGAATGACAATGCTACTATTAGGTGGAGGTTCTACATGCAAGTACAGCACTGAGATGCCAAAAAGAGAAATGTATCAAACAGTGACAGTAATACACAAAAGCACCACGAATTATGTTCCACCGTGTCGGCCTTATGGGTCTCAGAAGTCTCTTAACAAGAACCCCTGTGGGTTGCACACATGACTCATTCATTGCACTGGTGGCAGCACTGTCACACACACACACACACACACACACACACACACGCACACACGGAGCAGTGTGACATATCGTAGCTATGCAGACGATGCGGTGCTGTGGGGGCGCTCCTGCAGAAGAATAGAAGGATTTCTCTCAGAGGACAGAGAGACAGCAGAGAGGACACAGTCAGTGGTTCCTCTGCCACCTACACCCCAATTAAAAATTATTTTAAACTCAACGTTGTGTGTTTGTTTTTTTAGCATGAATTTGTATATGTGAGTCTGTTTTTGTCCATGCGGCGATATATTTGATCCGTGCAATGTGTCCGGTTTATATACGGAGGTTAAAGTTCAAACACAGATGTGGAACCGTCGTGAATAAATCAAGTGGAAATAAGGAAGTTGTTCCACAGTTCATTTTAAACTGAAAACAAGTGGAAAGTGTGTCAGCTCTCTTTTTTTTCCTTCGCTAAGAGTCGGAAATGATGAACCACTTTGCTGATGTGAACATACATCTTCATTCTTCTTTAAAAAAGTGTGTTTTCTTCCTGGTAAACCATGTTACGGTGCACAGATGAAGCATTTTTGGAGGCCTGCCCTGTAAAGTCGCCATCGTCGGGGTCAGTTACAACGCAGCCGACGTGTCTGCTGGAACGCCGTCACGCAGTCTGAGCCAAGACATTCCTTTTTTATTGGCTGGCACTTTGCAGCCGGTACATACAACTGTATAGCCTTAAACCAGTAAAGAGGGCAAAACTCAGACAATTAAACAAAAAGAAGGACATTACATAAAAAGTTTGGAGAGCGACTAGCATTATTAGGCTC